>JMRQ01006292.1:0-112518 GCA_000688715.1 Glossina pallidipes | reverse complement strand
AATTCATTCTTAGGGATACAATTTGAAGTAGTAATTTAGTAACCGATCCACCTAGAAGATCGCTTCCACCCATAACAAAATAAATTTGTCCTCAGGGCCAGTGACTGTTATTTACCAAAATTCTAGAGAAGTAGATTCCAAAATTTAACTGGAATCAGTGAGAACAGCATATTCCTGTTGGGCTTTCACTGCAACCTGACTAACTGATCTGCAATCGTCGGAGCTTTTTCCAACACGTTGTCCGTTATTAGAGAAGATCGTACTGATGGAGTTTTAATATCCATATCGAGTGTCTTTCTGTCCTATTCATTAGAATTTCCAACTCCTTCTGACGTTGAATTTGTTGTCACTTATGTGAAAATTGGCGATAAAAAGTTGTATTTGACTTCTTCCTACATTTCTCTCAACGCAGTTGATTCTATTTATAACAAGATACCTTACTTGTGGCATTGCTAAGGTCTCCATACTCATTGTTATGTTCACAGCTTTGGAGGATTTCAATTTAACGTAAGTCACTTGGTATCTTAGTGTCAATTCCGGCTATATGATCCCCACTTCAACATCTGACAAATCAGTTGCCATATATGTTCAGAATCTTTTTCAATGTAATTATGTGACTAATTGCAATGGGAGACTCTTAGATCTTAGCTTGTTAATTTCCCTGAAATAACTGTAAATCGCTGTATGCCTTTTAGTTTACCTGCGGATCAATATCATCCAATGACATATTGAATCTCTGCAAAAAGTTAAATCCCACTTGCTCAAATATACAAAATGATTTCAGCAAAGTCAATATTTAGTTTCTTAAAGCTTAACTTTCGAGCACATACTCAAAAAATGTTATGAAATGAAATCTAGAAAAACGCAAGAAGCTTTTCTTCTCTAGGCGGAAGTCATTTTCCACTGACTATTGCATCAATAGGTGTGTACTTGACTTTACTAAATGGTGGTATAGACAGCTTGACGACCTATATGGTACAAAAAGGCTACACATCAGTTGGGTGAGACCAATACTTGAATATGCCTCAGTGATATAGTCTCCTTCTTAAAGGTGTCATGTTAACTTAATAGAGTCAATTCAAAAACAATCTCTTTGACCTGAGGAATTCAGGCTGCGACCCGCTTCTCCCGTTACCTTTTGCTGGCCTTATCCTCAATAGAGGAACGTAGATTTGCCTTTAATGTTTCCTTCTTAATTAAATTAATAAATACAACTAGCATTATTGGATGAGATAAATTTCTATGTTCCTAATCGTTCCTCGACAAACTTTATACATACAACTAAAAGCTTTTTCAATTTTAAAAAAATCTAAACGATATCTATGACTTCATCTCAGTTTCAGATTCTTTAAACTCTGTCAAAGCTACTTTCTCTAACATGCAAGCTCTAGCTATGTCGTACTTAAAATAAGTGTCAATCGATAAAGCTTCGTATGATTCGTAGGTAGAACTAAATAAGGTTACTAGAATTGGTTGGCCAAGCTTCTGCATACTTGCAATAATTTAGGAGTTCAGTTCGAACTCAGATCCCGTGCGGAACGTTGGACTCTCCTATCCTACGTCTTTTGTGTTGACGAAGCTTTTGACATATATGGGTTACAATAAGAAGTGAACGTAGCAGAATATTATAAAAATAAACATTAATTAGGTGTTATGGAACTAATTTTTTATAAAATTATGAAACGAAAGATTGATTTACCGTAAAAGATGATTACAACGAACTTGCATGGACTTTAAACTAAGGAACCTATGGCAAAGAGAATCGAAATTCTTGGCCTTCCCGCATGCCGTTTCTCAATGGACTGATAAAGAAACAAAAAGACAATTTAAATTACGTAAGTTACTTTTAATGTCAAGCTTTTAATTTTCTAAATATATATATTTTCTTTTTTTATACTCATCACCAAAGGATGAGAGGTACGTTCTTGTTTTTTTAAAACGTTTGAAACGCTCAAGAGCTAACTTCAAACAACGTACAAAATATACATTATATAATCTCAATTGATTTAAGCATGTCCGTATATCTGTCTGTGTAATGTCTGTTGTAAACATTCTCCTGGCCGCAAAAATGAAGCTTGTTTTTTAAAACAACTACAAAATTTTTTTTTCATCGTTACGCGTAAGCTGCCGCAGATAAATGTACAAAAATTTGAACGTATATTCTGTGGGCGATGCTACAGTACCAGTACAAAATCGAAAAAAATTTTTAGCGCACCTACACTATATTATAGTATATTAAAATTTAATTTTCTTCCAATACCCTTAAAACACACAGAAGCGAGTTTTAACAACTCCGTAAAATATATAAATTTTTGGCCAGGTTCAAATTCCGAGTACATCTCAGCATGTCTGTTTGTTTTCCTGTCCTTTTGTCCATTTGCTCAACGGTATAGCATCTGTGATAAAAGATCGACCGCGCCCACCCAAAATGATAGTGTATGAAAATTTTGCTTTTTTTCCTTTTGTTTAAGCCTTTTCAAGATATTGGTGATCGGTATAAAGGGTCCTTAGCAAGAAACCTGATCCGGCTGACACCAGTTTAAACAGTTGTATTAGTATATAATTAATAATTTATATACATTTTGTCGTATTTTAGTCAGTTTTTTTAAACTTGTAAAACAGTCAATATGAATGAAGAAAGACTGCGCTTAAGACATTGTATTTTATATGAGTTTTCAAAAGCGAACAATGCGATGGAAAAAAAATTGTGTGACGTGTTTAGGAAACATACAGGCACAGCTCTAACATGCCAAAGATAGTTTGCGAAAATTTGTTCGAGTGATTATTCTTTGAAAAATGAACCTAGATCAGGAAAGCCATCAATCAATAACGGTCTGCTGCGCAGAATGATCAGATTAAATCCCACGTTAACTTCTGTCGAAGTGGGCTTCAAGCTTGCAATTCATCTACTGAGACTACTGCTTTGGATCACATTAAAAGGCTTGGTTTCTTGACCAAACTCTCTGCTTTGGTGCCCCACGAATTAAGCGAAAAAATCTAATGGACGAAATTTCGATATGTTGTTCAAATCTTCTTCGTCACAAAAGGGAAGCGCTTCTGAACCACATGATGACCGGAGATGAACAGTGAATAGTCTATAAATTTGTAGTTAGAAAAAGTGAATATGTTTACAAAAGGGGGATACCCTCGTCCACATCCGAAACTGGCGTGTATCAGAAAATGGTTACGTTTTGTTGCTAGTGGCACAACAAGCGTATAATGCGCCATGAGTTACTGGAAAGAAATAAGACGGATGTTAACCGTTACTATTCGCAACTTGATGTTTTGAATAAAGAAATTCAACCTAAACGTCCGTCTTTGAACACCAGGAAGGGTGTAAGCTTTCATCTTTAGAAAAGAAAAATAAAACGTTCCCATGCACCTAAATTAAAAAAGTTATGGGAGCAGCTATGTAAAAAAACAGGAAACGTGTCTTCTGCAATAACTCATATGTGTTAAAGAAAATTGAAAATATGTCAAACGCATGTGTACGCAATTAAGTAATTAAATGTATTGCATTGATGCATAATTACCAGGCGTTTCTTTGATGTACTATATTTTAATAAAAATTTACAATATTTGATAAACTTTGAATAAAAACATGCTTCTACTTTTAGGTTATAAAAACACGTGTGGACAATAATGCTCATATTCGTCATATTATGCTGTACCACTTTGAAAAAGGATGGAAAGCAGCGCAATCATTTTGCGATCTGAACGAACTGCTCCGTGAGCGCACAATCAGCGAAAGTCGATGCAGAGAATTGTTTGCCAGTTTCGAATCTAAGGACACTAGCTTGGAAGATAAGCCCGGAAGATGTCGATCATTTAATTTCGCCGACCAGACACTTTTTGCAGTTATGGAAGCGGACGAAAGCCTGACCACTCGAATGCTGACAGACAACTTGAATGTGGACTATTCAACCATCGTTCGTCGTCTCAAAAACTTGAAAATGGATCCCCGCGAACTCAGCGACAACAATAAAGCCCAACGTCTCCGAATTTTCACCGATTTATTTTAGCGAAACTAGCGGAGTGCGTTTCTGAAGGATCTTGTCACTCGGGATGAATCGTGGCTTCTCTTCAAAAACAACAGAAGCGCCTCCCGACTACCACGTCAATCGGTAGCTAAAAACAGGCAGACGATTTCGATAACCTATTGGCGGATGTGAAAGCATGGATTGCCTCTAAGGACCGTGAATTCTTTGCTCGTGGAATCGAACGTCCTCCACGCAAATGGGAAGCAGTTATTGATGGCAACTAAGCTCCGGATTAATCATTTAAAAATGTTACTGTTGAATTTTTATTTTTCCTTTTTCATAATAAATAGTATCCAAAAACGCACGATAATATCCTTTAAAAAAGCCTGATAATTATTCACCAACCTATTATAAATGTAAAGAGTGGTACCATCTTTAATGTTAGAATTTACGATTAATATGCTACACTTATGTTTACTAAAAGGTAATTCAATTTCCACAATATTAAATGCAAAAACTAGTAAAAAAATTGGAAAAACGCACGACTTTACATCTTCATTTGATGGCTTCTACTTAACGATTATTGTATTTTTGTGTTTAAGAGCCATATTCATTCATTCATTACTGCTAGCTCTTCACTCTTTTAAGTATCTACATATTACATTCGGCCCTTCTGCTCGTCAACTGTCTCAGATGTTAGTATACGTTATTCTTCTTTAAAAGTTTTTCACGGCGTCTTATAATCAACGCAATATGCTGGCCTTCAAAGTCGACAATTTTTCTAATATCGCACTAGGGCTTGGTTTTGAACAATTCGATATGGACTTAGATGCTACTTCGCCAGCTTATTTCTAGAAACAATTGATTCTTTTCACAGTTACTAACTGTCCGACTTCATTTGCTCTTTTTACGATATTTGTCGTAGTGGCATTGACACGTATCTCGTGGTTGTATTCGTTTTCCAGCCTCTTGTTGTAGCTTATCTCACTCATCATTTTAACTGCTCACTGGTCCATGCTCTAACATTTCCAGCCATCCATAGCCTAAAGGGCTCTTCATAAATGGTGCGAATAATATACTAAATGGTGGAAACTTTTTTGAAACATTTAACGTGAAGTATCATTTTGAAATCCAAGAATTTTGTACTATTTGGATCAATGAGACGATGGCAGCTTTGCCATAATTCGCAACTTCAATGTATTCTTCTTATCTGGTCATTGCTCCAAGGTACACTAGTTGTAGATTGAATTTTTGCGATATTATTTTCTGTACAAACGTTTAAATATTCTTTCGATGAGAATGCAGAGCCTCTATAGCCAATTGTTCTTATTGGATAATCAAAGCCATTTGACCAAAAGTATAAATTTTTTATAGCTTCTTTAGAGCTTATTGTTTTGGAACAAAATAACCAAATGAATTTGGAAAATGCGTCGACCATTCACAGATTATATTTACAAAGTTTACCGGCTGCATTCTTTGGCCCTATTTGCAGTGTATGTGACGGTTTGTCGCCGGTTTGTATCAACTTGGCAATACATACATTGGCTGACTTTCTCTTCTACTTGTAGTATGTAACATCGCTATATCAAACCGTTTGCCGCTTCGTTTCTGTCTTTTTCTTCTGTTTCGTTTTTAAATAAATTTTTCCATTTACTTGGGAGTTACAGTTTCAGGGATCCATTTTTCTATTTGTTGTTGCGCTTCATACTTTCTTTGCGAGTTCATCTTGTAAGTTTTCCTTTACGGTTGCTAATTGATCTATAGTATTTTTTGATTTTTCATTATGATCGTCGGAAAGCTTCGCCACATTATGCTTAATTAACTTTTGAAAACTCAAATCCCAAATGGCCCCTTTTCAAATTCAAATAAACCTTCTTTGCTAAATTCTTTGCTATCATCACGTTAAAAACACCACTTTCCAAATCCATCGTAACAAAGAGTTTTGCTGATTGCAGATTTTTTAGAACATCATCAATTTTGGAAATCTATCTTTTAAAACTATTCGATTTAATTGCTTACAGTCAATAGTTAATCTACGTTCATATGACTTTTTTTACTAGCACCACTCTGCTTACCGTAGGTGATGTTGACGGCCTAACAAATCCAACTTTCAATAATTCTTCCTCTTGATTTCCAAAAATTATTTGCTTGCTTATTGGGGAACGTATCAGCGAATGGGGGAAATATTTCAAAGCTTCGTTAGATATAGTGTTCATGATGATAGAACACTTTTTAATGTTTTTTCTCGGAGCATACTCAAAAATAATATTTGCACAGATTCCTTATACCTTGGTGGCACATTAACTTCCATAGCTCAAATTTAATGTACTGATAAATTGTCATTTTGATTTTCGTAATTAAATATTACTGCTTTTGCTTTTGTCTTTAAAAATTTTTAATAATATCATATCCTATTATTTTCCATTATATCTTAATATTACAAAACCGTGCAGTTTCCGCACTGTAAATGTATTTACTTTAAGTTTTAATTTGCCAATATTATATGTGTGAATGTTTCCTAAGCTATAAAGTACTTTGACGTAAGATTATAAACGGCACTTTCTAAAATTATTTTTGTACACTCCTTCTTTAAGAATATAAATATTAGAACCATTATCTATTAAACAGTAAATGGCGTATATTAATTTTGTTATAGCTATATTTGTTTCTACAATAACGTTCAAGGCTTCTCTGTTCTATGTTTGCTAGACACAATTTTAGAAATATTTATAAATTTGCTACATTGAAAGTATTTAGTTTCTAAATTGCATTTTGCCTGTTTTGAACCACATTTAAAACAGTGTTCGTTACTGTTCATATTCTTTTCATGTTTTCAAAGGTTTTTTCTTCTATGTTATCAAATAACCTTTCGAATATTTCATATTTTCCACAACACCTTCCAAATGTGTTAGCTGCCATATAGGGGGTGTTTATATTCGCTTTTATTTTTCACAAACCGCATAAACCGCATAACCGTTTAACCCGCCCGCACGTAAGCAAAAGTCGCGATTACTAAGTTAATGTTCACGGGCTCAAATTTCAATGCAGTAGATTTTTCTTCTATCCTTCTCTCCTTCATTTCTTTCTGATTTTCACCGTGTCGCACCTACCAGACATCGCCTGAGTAATTGTCCATATTAAAGAAAAAATTAGAGCCGATAGCCTGTGTTGCTAGTGCTCAATATCTCTTTTTAGTCTAAGAATGTATTTCATTAGTCTAAAATTTTAATACTAATAATAATAATAATAATAATAATAATAATAAAAAAGTGATATGCCGAAATAGTGATATAGCAGAAATTTTTATGGTATTAGGTGCATATCCATGAAACATTGTGAATGCTTTGTGTAAGCAATTTGAATAAATTTACTTTCGGCCTATATCACTACTTTAAAATTCCTATTTATTAATTCAAATAATGTTAACAATAAAGGTTTGCAAAGAATTACGAAATCACTTACTTTTGATATATAGTCTTATTCTGAGATTGTTATTGTTCAACTATCATAAAATATATGCTAATGTTTGTCTGCCATCGTTACTGTCACTTTGTATTAAATTTCGTATTCTGAAACAAGAATAACAGCAGGTTTGTCGCGTCACTATTTTTGATTAAGAACGAATAACGACACCACAAGCCTAAAAAGAAAATTTTAAAAATTTGAACAAACTAAAAGAAGAGTGTATGAAAAGTGGAAGAAAAAATAACTACAATATTGGTATGTGGCTTTGTGAAATGTAAGCAAAGGTAGGAGTATAAAAAAATTTTTGTTTTATTAATTTATTAACCAATTTCTTTACATTGCTAAAACATTTGAGGGATAAGGACAACGCGTTCCAACTTCGGCGTCCTTAAATCATTGTTTAGATGTTTATTCAAAAAGAGATTTTTGGATTATGAACATAAAAATGTAACGTACATAACTTATGCACCCTACATTCTGCACAATATTCTTATGGAAGGACTAAAATGGACTCAAAATCTGTGGACGAAGGTATAAGCAACAGCAATCCAACCGACATCCACAGAGCAGGAAAAAGATTTAGAACAAATTTTATAAAAATGCCGCAATTTATATAAAATAAGATATTTATTTTATGACAAAAACGTTTCAAAAAGTTCGTTTAAAAAATTCAAAATATTTCAACAACATCACCTAAAAAAAAAAAATATAAACAAGCCAAGCTGTTCACTTTAAAAAGTATTAAAACAAGTTTAAAAAAATTTCAATCGAACAAACCCCACACCTCAGTTGATTTTTCCAATGATTTAAACTGAAAAAAATTAAATACGTTCATCAAAAGTCATCAATGAATGCTGAATCAATTGACTTTCACATACGTGATTACCCCTAGGTCTTTGCCGAGGAGATACAAAAGGGTAGCGACGTCACATTAAGGACGATAAGTTTGCGAGTATTCGATAAGGAATGAAGTGAAATTTATGCCGTGATCGAAGTTTACAACAAGCAAGACAAGGCAGAAAATTTAACTTCAAGAGCGACGATGCTTAACCAGTTGCTACTGCATGGATAATAATATATTCCGTCATAAATATGTAGCCGGAAAAGTAGGAAAATGTTTTTCCCATAAATTATTTGAGTTCTTCGCTTCAATATTTTTGGTTTCTAAGCGAAAAAATTCACATCATCGCACACATATACGCGACGTTAAGCAATCGTGTATACTGAATGCGCTGTGATTATGATTGTTTATAGAAATTATAGACTATGTAATGAACAAGAAAATGTCTCATTCAGATGGAATATTCTGAGTATATCATATATATACATATTAACAAGAGAAAAATATCTAAGCCCAGTTGCTTGTTGCTGTATTTTCCCTATTCAGCACGCTTGCAAACTAATATGAAATTTCGTAAAAGGAATAACGATATTTTAGCCTTATCTGATCAGCTTTATTGATCGGCAGTCAAATTAGTACAAAAATGTTTACAGGGAATATACATCCGTATAAAGTATTTAAACGCCAAAAGTGCACATTATATATGGCTACAATTTCGTTAAAAAAAGACGCAGTAAAAAGAAACCTGGAAATGAATCGATTTGCATATAACTTGTAAAACTGTGTGGCTGTAAAAGATACTGTAGGTACTTGCGATAAAATTAAGTGAAGTAGAATAGAGCAACGTACACAAACATATGGAGTTTTTATCAATTCTTTTCTGGTTTGTTTGCAAAACGTTTCATAAAGTTTGTTAGCAAATAATGTAAACAGACTCCTTGTGTTATCGTGGTCTTACAAACATTGCTAAAATTTGCTGCGTCATTGAAAAAATAAAAATTTTTTTTAAAATAAAACGGGGCAATAGTAAAGAATAAAGTATATAAAAATAAGATTTAGAGCAGTTCCTGTGTGACATTCGTTTGTTTGTGTTCGTGCAAATAACGAATGCTAAGGGAACAACCCATGCAAAACGGGCAATAAGAAACAGCTTCACCAGCGTTTAAACAGCAAGCGAATAAACAAAACATTAATAAATTTTCAAAAATTAATCAAAAAATGTTTTAGAAGTTAATGAAGGGGTTGCAATAGATTTTCTATACGCATGTATACGCATGTTATATGAATGACAAAAGATATATTCTCTAATTGCACAAAGAAGGCGTTCAAACCAAAAAGAAAAAAAGAAAAAGGGAATGACATGTCGTAATTCATGTTATCCTGTAGGTATATTAATTTTGCTCAAGTGAACGTGTAAAGACAAATATGTATGTGCTCTTAAATGTTTAAACTCAATTTAATTTTGTTATCATATACCTGACCGCAACTACAATAAATAGAACGATGTGCTATAAGGACGGTCAATGATAATAATAATTATGAGAATGGTTCATATTTTTATTTTTTAGAGTCTTAGAGTGTAATAATGGTAACTATTTGATTTGAGATTAGCATAGCGTTGTGTAATGACTTATGAATGCATGTACATGTACACATATGCTCTACTACAAAAAGAAATCTAATTTGCACTTCTTATGTATCTGCTTCTCTTTGGAAAATAATTTTTCACTTAGGTATCCTAGTGTAAGGAAAATGAGGATTTGTTAATTTGTGTCTTTATAACGTTTTTCATTTAACAGTGATTTGAAATGACATAAATCTCTATCGAAAACAATTCAATTACATTTTCATCGGCAATAGTGGATCTAACTCGCCATCCTATTTGCTCCGTTAGTAATTCGTGTTGGACAAACCAATTATGGCTTTTTTGAGGTGGTTGTTGTGTAATAATATAACTACTATTTTTGTAGCCACCTGATATTTTAATAGCGGAAAATGCGGCGTGTAAGGCGAAAAGTTTGGACGGTACAAGGAAAATGGTGTATTGTTTTTCAAATATCTCAGCAGTGTCAAAAAACAATTTTCAGAGCTGCTACTCCTAAAACATAATGCTGGTGAATGCAAAAATATAATAATTTCAGTTTGTGGCGCTGTATGCTTTTACAAAAAAAAAAATAATTTATACACGAAGATTTTTTTTGGACCACTTGGGACAAGTACCGGATATAATGAAGTTAGTTTCACCAGAAAACATCCATTTAAAAATATTTTTGATAATGCTGTGACATTTCAAGAAAGACGATACATTGTTTTGTCCAATAACTATTTTGCTGCAACCCTTTTTGGTTTTAGATACGCAGAATTTAAGTGGTTCTATAAGGAATATAGAAATTTCGTATAATATTACCGTCAATCTGCCAGGCTTTGTCAAAAGCTTCTGGCAAATAGAAAAGCAAAAAAAATAAATATTTTCCATAAAAAAATTTTCACGTTGCATTAGTACGTCCTTGATATTCTTCGGTAACTTTTAAAATCAGCCTGATTTAAAATAAATTAGAGGGCCGAGAGCGTATTCATCATAACAGAAAACTAATATTGATATATTTGAATGTATTTATGGTTTTATTTGTGGTATTTATATGAAACGGAATTAAAGCCTATTTTGAGGAAGCATGATGTGGCCTCCGGCTTTATTTGAAATGCTCAGTAATTCCTGCTAAACTGCTTAATTGCCTGGCGAATTTCTTTATCAGGTTTTCAGGTGATTTTAAAATATCGTAAACTCTCGACTTAATTTCAAATCGAGTATAATTTACTTCTTACCATTTCATCTGCTGGATTCTTCAAAGATATTTCCATTAATTTGATGACAACAGCAAATTGTTACAAACGTTTTCGTACCTTTAAAACACAGTTAATATGCGTTTAAAGACAGTTAGTCCAAAAGTGAAAGATATATATCATCCGCTTAATTGCTTGGCAGAAAAATTCTACCGTCATCTTTCGCAGGGCTAATTAAAGAAGCAATGATAAAGGAATTATATAATCACCTACGCAATCTAGTCTTGAAATCATTCGCATAGAAATCAAAATGTATCTTTTTGAACTGGAGAAAACTCCGTGTGTAAAGAGTCTTGAAGCCGGTGAATATTCATATTGAAATGGTAACCTTATTAAGAAAAAAAAGAAAAAAAAAAGGATTTGTCGAAGGCGCAAATAAATCACGACTTACATAAATAATAATTTGTTCGACTTCAAGCCAGAACAACGCAATAATAGAAGAATATTATTTAAACAATTCGGATCAAGGTAAATTAGAAATTCATGTAAAGAATGTTTGTTATAGCGAATATAAACATTATTTGTTAATAATGCAATGAATGCATCAGTCTGGACAGATATTTTTGCACTAATTTGAGAAGTTACATAATGAACCCATTGTATACATCCAATCTTTTATTTATATGATATTTTGAAGGGCGCAATCACTTGTTAGTATCGTGAACAAGAGGACAATATCAGCAATCAAATTTTCTGATCAAAACTTTTCTTAACTAAATTTGAATATTCCCTTTTTCCTTTTAGACAGGATTGATATTTGTCACTTTGCTAACCACATTTCAGAATTTATCTGCTAACCACATTTCAGAATTTATCGAAGTTCTTCATGCCTTTGATAAGCTCAGTAAGTTTTTTCGTCAGGTTAGGCCATATTTAATTTTCTAAGCTATTTTGAGGCTTTTAATAGCACTCGCAGTCTTCTCTTGCGTAAACTTAATGAAAATATCAGATTTATGTGTTCCTATTACTTCATCAAGGGGTAAAACGACCGATAAATATTTCAAAGAAAAAATGTTGTTCTTTTTATACCCATTACCGAAAGATGAGGGATATATTCATGTTGTCAAACGTTCGGAATGCCCAGAAGGAAGCTTCAAAGACCTCACAAAGTATATTCTTGATTAGCATTATATTTTGATTTAAGCATCTCCACTTTTCCGGTTTTCGGGACTGTAAGGACTGTTGTAAATATTCTCCTGGGCGCAAAAATTAAGCTATCAAATTTAAACATCGGAAGTTTTTGTGCACAGACTGGTATTCAAAATGGGTTAAATCGGTCGAAGGACACGCCTATAGCACCACCTAAAATGAAAAGACTTCCGTTCTTTAAAAGGAATAAAAAAGGGAGTTTTGGTCATTATTCATAAATTATAGCAGACAAAACTGCAAAAATTTGAACGTATGTATTACAGGCGATGATGTAGTATCTGTTCAAAAGTAGGAAAAATTGTCTATGCTTTTATAGTTTGCCACAATTTAGTTTTTTTTCTATAATTTTATAACGCGTAGAAACAAGGTTCAAAAACCCCATAAAGTATATAAATGCTTGATCAATTTCAAATTAGGAAAACATTTTCCGGTTACCGAAAATCATGATATCGCATACAGATTTGTAAAACAATTTGGAAGTGGCCTAACCTTTTGAAAAGACCTATCTATAACGCCCACGCGCCTTTGCGACAGAAATTTTTATTTTGAGTACAGAAAAAATCAGCCGCGCCCACTCCTTATTATAGAGCGCGGAAACTTAGTTCTTTTACTTTGTTTGTTTTTTTTTTAAGAAAACGGTGATATGTATTAAAGATTCGGTCATGACCGAATATAATTTTCTTATATGTTTTGCTTAAATTGCTTTCGACCTTGTCGAATATATGAGAAAAAATTCAATATCGAAGCCGAATGTTGTGCCTGTTGGCTTCGTACTGCTCTAATCCATGCGCAGATCCTTTCAAAAAACCATTTCCAAATGAAAATATGCTAGCGTAGCCTCACTGAGACAATCATTACATGGCTACGAACTTAAGAGCCGTTTAAAAAATTTAATGCTTTTCCAATAAATCAAAAGTTTAGAATGAAACGTTTGACATGAGTTATGATTTCGGCTATTGCATTATACATTTTCTTATCGCTTTCTCCATTATTTCAAATTACGTACATTGTAAAACCTGCGATTCCGTCTTCGGCATAAGCGGCAAAACCGACGAGCATATAAGGGAATTTTTATGGTCCTGAGATCACAAACTAATGGAAAGAAAAAAAATTGTCGTAATAAGAAAATATGTCTCCAATATATATCGAAACTTTAAACACGTCTCGGGATATGGTTTTTCAAAATTGCCTATGGAGGAAATCGTAAAATTGCCACTTTTTCATCCGAACAATTTAAAGTATCTTAAAAGCGACATTCTTCAGAGGATCCTACGTACTCCTCTAAAGAATTTGTGGATTAGTCAATTTAAACACGTTTTTATTAATAAAAGGGTGCCTTTTTTTGACAAAAATCGAAGTTTTTCAAACATTCGCCAATGCCACAACAATCAATATTTTCAAAAAATCCTATATAAACCGTTCACTGTACGAAAATGAAAAAAAGTCTTTTAGTCGAAGTATTGCCCATCGCCAGCTGTCCACCTTTTGCCATCCACATGACTACGGATGCATGCTACACCAAAAAAAACTGCTGATCTTTTGAGGAGGAGCATAACTTTCCAGCCATTATCGTACATTTTAGTAAAAAGTCAGAAGCCACAAATATGCGGTAATAGGAAAGAGCCGAGTTTGATAAGTAGGTCGCATGGGCTATCACTACCCAATTGAGTGGTTTTAACTTATCGCGTACCAGTTTCGCTGTATGGATGGATGGATGGAGCGATGTTATGTAAAAAAATGATGTTGCCTTTCTTGATATTTCGCTTATTTTTTTGGACAACGAAAAGCTCAAACTGAATAATTGCTGTTGGTTGCTTTTGATTTTAATCGTTTCACTGGAATTTCACAGCTAATAACGAACCACATTCTGCTGGCCCCACCCAACTCAGAATATCGCCTTCCTGCCGAAGTTAAAGTCAAAGGTAGTATTACGAGTGCTCACTGTTCCCAAGTAAATTCAGATTTCATTTTTTCATACTTGGCGTTCAGCATCGCAAAGAGCCTGTTCACTTTTGTTCATAATCTCCGTACCAACAATTCCGGAAAATGGCATCTGCGTCTTCGGTGCTATTTTAACTGTGCTATTGAACCAATGCTACGATTTCGATGTTACTGATCGCCTCAGTTTCATTCAGAGAAATTAGAAGGTTATGTACTCTTCTGATTTCGGACAACAAATTTTCATCAATATCACATGAAGTCGTTCGATTGTTTTAGTCGTATGGGGACTTTAAAATAAATGTTCCTATCAATTCCAATGTCGGCAACTTCTAGAAATCATATAATATTCGGCATAATATTTGCAAACTTTTATGTTTTTATATTTTTTTCAATTTCTTACCAATTTTCGATATAATCATGGACGCTTTATGTCTCTTTCCCGGCTTTATGTGTGAACATGAAGTCTGCTAAACTTTGGTTTCCTATTTTAGGTTTTTAACCGTCCGATTTCCAACTAAAGATATATAAGCTATATAGTATCTACTTTTCATGTTTCTTACTGGTACGGATGGAATGATAAGATTCTTCTATCCGCCAATGATAAACAAAAACTGTATTCCACTTGGATAAGGTCGCATATATCCTTCAATCTTCATTAATATAAAATAAGAGCAAATTATCAATCGAGTAGCGCATAGCAAAGAGAAGTAAAATAATACAACAACAGTAATAAACAAAATTGTACGTGTATGGCAAAATTGAAACCTTGGGCACGTAAAACACTAAAGGATGGGTGGCGGAAATTCGAAATTTTCATTGTAGTGTAGATACAAAATTTTTAACACAATATTATTGTAATGCTACAAAATTTTGAATGTATGCTAAAGGATTTATCTAATATTTTTACAGAAATGGCCAATCTCATATTGATAGCGTGCTTAGCAATTTTGGCGATATTGATTACAATATCACTGTTTTTAGCTGGAGGGTATTTATGGTGGCGTCACAAACGTTCACAATTACAGTTTATAGAACCTACTGAAGATGAAAACTCCAGCAGCTACAGTCTAAAGTATGTATGGGTAATTTTTTTTCATAAATAAATATTAAGTGAGTATATTTACGCTAGAGTACCGCAAGCTGGCGTCCAAGATATTTATGATGTTGTCACACAACCTTCAAAACCACCGCAACCGCAACAAACTCAGCTAACAACAACACCGGCTAATCCTTTACAAAATAACCTCAATCGTAAATTAAACGGATTTCTTAATCTGAAAACACCCCTTATCGGGTAAGTCAACACTAATAATATTTTGGATATTCGTTACTCACTGTTTTCTCATGAACGTGTCGGAAAACTGCAAATACGAAGAACGTCCCCAAAACGTCCTTTGTTTATTCACAGGTACATACTAATACGTAATGCGTTAGAAAATCGAATCGAAGTTTTTGATTAAAAAAAAAAAAAAAAACAATTGTTTATAGTCCAGCAAAAGCGTTCAGTTATTGGTTCATAATTCTCAGGATAGACTTTCTTTTTAGTTCCTAATGTCAGCAGCATTTAGTTTCTTATACTAAAATATTAATTTTTCATTTACTATAACTATCGAAACCTCAGCTCTTTAATTTAAAAGTATTTTTCCTAGATGCAATTTATTGCTTACTACGGCATTTTGAGGCAAAACAACATATCGTCCCGCCTAAATTGTCATTAGCCCCTGTATTTCTGTCGAATTACAAATGAATTGCGGATGAAATTACATATATAACTGCGGATACTTGTTGAGCAGAAGGTTTTCTTGTAGTTTTAGTATAATTCTGAACACATTTATCTCATACTACTCAGTGCAATAAAAGAGAATTCTGAAACTGAAAGAAGCTTTCTAGAATTGTCATCTAAATTAAAATATATTCTGACAAGAAATATACGTTGCAAAATTTTTAGAATCTACTAATATACTCTCGAAAGATAACAAATCGCTCACCACCTACAATTTCGCTTCGAACTTAAATATTTATTAAATTAAATTTAGGTTGCAAACATAACTTAAATTAAACTAAAGTACACACCTTTAGCTTTTGAAAAACGCATAATGCTTACCCCTGCCCTTCAAAAGCATTACGTTAGCAATGAAACAATAGAAATACTCAAAATCGCTTCTTATAGGCAACGCTGTTTCCGCAATTTCGAACAGGTAAAAAAGAATAATAACGCAATATGTTAATTTGTTACTAAAAAGTTGGAGTTTTTTCGATAATTTGATGGAATGTTTTTAAAAACGACTAAATCGGGCCTAATGCATTATTAATAATCTACTGTGTGCACTTAAAATTTTATTATTGAAAATTTAAAGAAATATTCCTTTTTTTGATGTTATACTAAAAACCAAATAAAAGATTATCTATGATTCTACACTAAATTTTCTAAGCCCTAAAAGGTGTGTAACAATAAACACAATTTAGTCACACTTATATACAAATTTTGAGTTATCCATGGTACGAAAGAATAAACTGGTTTTAAAACCATTTTGCCTTGCTAAATCTCTACTATTTAACCCAACTGAACATATAAGCAAACAGGAATTTAACAACTGTTCTACAATTCTTCATTTAGCGCGCTCTTCTGTCTGAATGGAATCTGTGTTTGAATTTTCGAACACTTTGGTATATCCGATGATGAAATTTCGCACACGTTTGTGCTTGCAATGGTAATATAACGTAATGCAGCCATCATTCCTGTGTATCTTTTCCGTTACCTTTTCCTCAAGAACTGGAAGTCGAGCTTAGCATATGCCTGCATATAAGAAATTAAGGCGGTTCAGATCTTAACATGCAAGAAATTCGGCTTTTTTTAAACGCCTCAAACATTTATATTTACCGTAGAAAACTTCACTATTTAAAGAACAGCATAATGCGTTTAAATACCCCACGCTAGAATGTAAGAAAATTATTCCGCACTGTTATTCGCTTGGATTGCATACCAAAGCAGAAAGAAACCTGTTGGACATAGCGAACATTCTTGTCGCATAAAGCCGAAATATGTTATTTGAATTGGCATACATAAGACTACTGATTGTGCTGATCGTAAGGTATGCGAATTGCAACCAAAGTAATACTTCCGCGGACAGTGCATATCCAAACCGCATAAATCGTCCAAAGTTAACAAAAGATGAATTGAACAACAAAAACATTTCCCAAGGTAAACAGTCGAGATTAGCTTATTTCAAGTGAATTTCTTATTGAGCAAAATAACTCGATGTTTCCAGTTTTGTATCATAAAGCAAATTTTAATCCGGTTCGTATTACTATTGCGATAAATGATCAACACAGTTAAACATTCGCCTCTGCAGTTAGTGGCAATCTTGACCTTTTACAGAGAATGAAACCACTCAGCTAGACTGTGATGTTGTTAACAATCTCAAGATGTTTACAACTAAATAAGAACAATTTACTGCTATAACGCATTTAGCTATTAAACATTTATATTCCATGAATGGACACAACAATCATATTTTTGGATTATCGCAATTTTTGCGATAAGTTTTCGATATATTTCCGATGTTTTAATTAACAATAGTGTCGACGTTTTTTAGCTCTCTGAGTCTTAGTTAAAGATGTCTGACGAAATTCATCATCTAAATTACACCTGTATAAATCATGGGCACTCGGGCACTTAAGGTTTTATATGCAAGAAATTTCTTATTTCTAGTCACATAAAAGTTCAAAAAGTTTTTTAAATAAGCCATCCTGCGCATTATTCGTAAGTTGCAGTGGAAACAGACGATCATGCACACCGTACAGTATAGGGTATTAAAACTATTTTATTTTTTAAGTAGCTAGATGGTGATTTGAGGTATATATTATAGTGCCCGATTTCCATTCTGCTTAGTAAAGTAAATCCTGGAGTGTTGTAGGTTTTACCTGGCAGAGTTCATGTGTCTACGAAACAAGGCAAATCGGCTGTTAATAATAATTTGCTCGCCTTGATATCATTTAAGTGTCCATTTGAGCTTTGAGTGTTATGAAAGAACACTTATGTTGATTTAGCCATGAATTAAATTTTGAGCCAGTGCCAAAACAACAAATTGGCTATCTAAGCACTCTTTTTCTCAAGAATGAAATCTTTGATTTAACTTTTAAATATATAATTAAATATGAATTATGGGGTCGTGCAGAAAGTAAGCCATTTTGGAATATAAGCAAATTTCTGCGTAAGGAACGAAATGTAATTCCCCCACTTAAATTTAAAGATACTAGACATTTCTTACTTACCTATTGACAAAACACAAGCTTTTGTAGAAAAATTTCGAGAACATCACCAAGTGTGTTATAACTTCAGCTATCCTGCTAGAGAGGATATGGTTAATACTATAGCAACTGAAATGAACTGAATTGCAGTTCATGTCTCGGACAAGAACTACATAAGTGATGACCCCGTTAAATGTTTAATACGCTAAAGACGTCCAAAAAAGCCTTCAGATTTGGGCTGCATTGAAAATATGGCTTTCATTTTATTCTCCATGAAGGAATGCAATTTTTCACTCATGGATCAAATTCCAATATTTTGCAAACATATTGAAATTGGCTAAAGTTATCAGTACTTTTAAGTCAGGCAAATCACCAAGATGTCTGTGGCTATCGACCTATTAATCTCCTAAGCCTTCTAAGCAAGACCTTTGAAAGGGTTATTAGCCTTTTTTATTTATTACCATTATATAACATAAAAAGCCCTTCGTGGTCAAAATTAATATCATAACAACCTATACTCATGTTTTTTATATAAGGCAGCTCTGAATTCATAAAATAACACTTATAGCACTGCTTTGTTAGCAACACCAACATAATATTTAGTACGTAGACGGTTTAACAACCAGAAGCGCGCGCCAAATTCCAAAGCCAACAATGGATATTTGATTATTTCATAAAAGCGTGAGAGATAACTTATAGGCAGGAAATTGACAAAAGAACAGTTTAAGAAGTTATTAACATGCCACGATATGTGATTGCAATGTCGATTTCTATATTGACCAGACAGCGACCAAACACAGCGATCTTGTTGACCAACAACTTAATGCTATCAGCATTTCTAGCTGTCGTATAAAAATATATTGCCATACAATAAGATATTTGTGGTATCATCTGCATATGGCCAATTTATGCCTTACATGATAGGGCAACTACAGAAGAGTAAAACAAACGCTCGAGCAGATGTCGTCAATGTGGTCTGAATAATCAAGTTATCTATCAATAATAACATCCAAAATTTTTAATTTGTCCACAGATTCTAATTCACCTCGTCCAAGTTAAATTCTAATATCTCCGAGATCCTTAATTCCAAATCTCCTAATTTTTGATTTCGAGATATTCAACAGCATAAAGTTTGATTTCATCCAACGTTCAACCCGATCTAAAGTATCGCATAATCATTTGTAATGCATTCTTTCACTGAGTGACATGAAACAGCAACTGAATATCATCTTCAAAAGCGCACACCGAGCATACTTCCGACCCAACCACACTAAAGAATTTATTTTAAAAAAATGGAAAATATCCGCGGACCAAGAACACAGTCTTGAGGCACTCCAGATCTTACCTGACGTTTATATGAGTGCCGACCTATAAAAAACACAAACTGTCTCCTACCAGACACATAGAACTTAATGAGTGAACACAATGTACTTGAAAACGTGAATTCATTATTAAGTATTTGCAACATATTTCCGTGGTCAACTCGTTCAAAAGCCTTGGATAAGCCCAATGACACTAGAATACTTATTCCAACTCCATTGAAATCTCTTTTTATGGATTCAGTAACTCCTAGCAACGTAGATGAGGCACTGCAACCTCGGTGATATCCTGTTTGTCAATCATTTAATAGGTGCAACTGTGCAACCTGCCGCTAAATTTGGGACATATTTAAATACCTTCGACAATGTAGGTAAGATACTTATAGGTCTTAGGTTGTCGGTATTGAATGAAGCACCAATTTTAGGCATTGGAATAACTTTTCCGAGTTTTCAGTTTTCTGAAAAAAAAGAGGTTGTTATAACGCTATTAAATAAATGTAGTATATGGTTACTTAAACCTACTATTTTTAATAATTTTAACGATATTCCATCAAGACCGCAGGCATTCAATTTAACGTTACCAAATGCAGTGTGAAGCTCATAATCGTTAATATGCAAAGGAGAACCTGTTATGAGATCTCACAAAAAGCGTATGTTCGCATATGTTATCAGAGCTAAAATTCAAACCATCTAAAAAGCAGTTATCTATGTGGTCAACATCTAATTCGACATTATCATTAATTCAGCCACTATTGCTAGTTATCATCAACTGATTCCACATACCCTCGAGGTCAACATTATTAAGTATTCTACCAAAGTGACTTTTCTTCGAGACAAGGGAAACATCAAAGTATGAGATTTTGGCAATTTACGTCATTAGCATTATAAAAAGCGTTGAAATCTTCCTTAAGTAAGCCCGGTATTCAATATAGTCACTTGAAATTCTATTTGAAGTTAAGAGCAATTCAAATGAAGCACATATAAAAGCGGCACGAAATGGGCATTGAAATGATTCATAGTACGCAAAGTAGATTGATCAGATGTAGAGGAGTAATCCAAAAGAGATGTTATATTATTACATAAATGAAAACGTGTTGGTAACCTATTATGTTGGAGAGAGATATTTAATCGATTATATAAAGAGTGCATTCTCAACACTTTGACCGGATCATACAAGTCATTTTTGAAGTCCCCCACTAGAATTGTGTTATTGTGTTTCTCAAAAATTTCACCAACCATCAATTCAAAGATGTCAATGTTACATCTTGGTAAATAAACAACACCCACTAGTGTCGCCATCCCGTTCCTTATCACCTCAATAAAAACCATTTCCCATTCTCCATAATGTGGGTCTATCGAAATAATTCTATGTTGAATGTCCTATCGTATCGTATGTGAATAACGTAATATATTTCCTTTTTTGTCTTCTTTTTTTTTCTCCTTCTTTCACTTCCCTTTTCTTCTTTCTTTCTTTGTAAATAGATAATTTTGGTTAAATCTTGTTAATATACTTTTAACAAATTTCGTTATTTTATATGAATTATATTGACGCGAAGAACCTTTACTACCATTGCGCCAGAGTTACCAACGTTTATAATAATTTTAAATACAATATAATAGTTATTAACACAACTTCAGAAGAAAATATTATTCCAAATAATCAATTTACATTTAGAGATTAGCGTAATACTTCAGACTAATTAATGAGGATGTGCTAGCAACAACAATTCACTGGGTTATTTAACATTGACGATTAAAAACTTGTTCACTTTGTTTGGTATACTAGTTTGAGTTTTAAAGTGACATTTCTTAGTTTTCCGCTTCTCGAAGTTAAATGACTCGAAAGTTTTTTGCCTGAAAGATGTGTTAGCGTTTCTCTTTTAGATATATTTTTTGATTTACGATCTGTTCAGGTATTCCGCAAAGATCTGTTCTGGATCCAATCTTGTATTAAATTTTTCATTTTGGCTTCCCAAATTTACTGATTGGCGTCGTTGTTGGTGTTGATCGTATAACCTTAGTTGGGAAATAGTAATTATGTAAATGAACGGAAAACAAAATTAAATGTATAGAAGACACAAGACTTTTTTAATCGAAAAAGAAACGTTTCTTTTCTCTGTTCGTCACAGTACGTACTTTGGGGTAGTAATGAGTAAAAAGTTAATCTTCCGCAATCATATTCACCATCTCAAAACAAATTGCTATAAAAATGCTCTATTCACTAAAATATCCGTAAACAGAAATTCTAAATTGAGTATCGCAAATAAGATTCACTTGTGTAAAACGGTTTTTCAATCGATTATTTTATGTACCAGGTAACTGTGCTGTAAAAGTATTAGAAATTTGCCAATATTTCAAAGTGAACTATTGGAAATGGCATGGAATTGGCATAGCGACTTTTTTTCTACAAAGTTGCTCAAATTGTTTAAAAATATGCTATTGTCACATATTCATAACATCAAATCGTTGTAAAGCCTAATAAAAAACCAATTTAACGAGCAAACTTTATATTTAATTTTAATCGAAAGTTTTTATTTATAGATTTTTGTTCGCTATATACGTCATAAACATTCTATGAATTCTAATATTTTTTTATTTCTGTACATCTATAATACTATAGCATCAGGCAAATATTTAATATTCGTTTATATATGTTAACGTTCATGCTAATTTACTCTTTCTACAATAAAACTAAACTTCAACTGATTATTTTGGCAATATTGTAAGAATTTCTGTTTTCAACAAATATACATAAGATTTATTACCGACCTTCATGCCTTATAAGGCTTAAGGCAATATTTTTCAGCTCAAATATTATATTAGTTTTTTCAAATAAATACCTAAATTTCGAAACTAACTGAAGAATTTCACTAAGGTTTCGTCAAATTTTAAGAAAGAGGTAGGCATTTTTTGCAATAATATGGGAAAGTGGAGAAGATTGTTTCTTCGAGTAAAATTGACTAAACCAATATATGACATTTATACTTAATGTGTCCTGTCTACAATTAAAAAATAGAGCATATTTGAAAATGTTTTAAAAAGAAAAGTTGAGTAGAAACTATGTATTTGTTATTATTTATTTACTATACTCTAGCTCTATAGCCTACATCCAGTACAACGAATTAGGGTTTACCTTATTAAAGACAGGCAGAGATGTACAGGTTGAGGGCCAACACATATAGTTTTTAAGAAATAAAAATGTGTATTAAATAACAATTCAAGATTTTTTTTGACTTAAGATAAAGATATAAGCAAAAAAAATACATTAATTCCAAAAAATAACATAGAAAAGTGTACATACAGCGAAAACACGTTACTAGACTTTTCTTTCAATTTTATAACTTCAAACAGTTTAAATTTGCTCATTTATACGCCCAACACTCACTAATTTTGCCTTCTTTGCATTTTTTAAAGCAGTTGAAGTATTTAGATAGCAGGCGCATGTGGGGAAGAATTATGGGGGCTGACACAATGAGGCCCTACCCATATTTTCGGTGTGGGACTCCAAATTTTCCGGACTTTTTACAAAACTTTTTGGTGACAAACCATATGGTTTTGCATGTATACGTGCAAATAAAACAACAAGAAAAAAGTGCACAAGAATAAATCGTATCTTTTAAATTTTAAGGCTATTTATGTTTATCTTACACTAATGTACATTTGTTTTATATTTTATGATTTGCAATATTGGCTTATTAAATAACGTAAATTGTTCTAATAGAGAGGCATAAATGGTAATTTCCAAATTGTGGATCAATAAATACACAAAAGCGCTTTCGATGGTGTAATAAAATTTAAGAATGATATGAGGATTAACAAGAGTGTTACATTTGTGCATCTTTACGTTGATTTCTTTATATATTGTTGTAAAACCATAAGTTTTTGTTTACAATTGCCTGAAGAACGATATGATAGCGCGGCTGCCTATTGTGTTAACTACTCGGGAGTTTTTAATCCAAAAACGAAAATGATGCTTCATTGTGTCAGCCCCCTATTTATGAAACACACAAAAAACATGTACAATCAATCACAACTGCTCACGTATAAGTAAACTGTCAAGTCGAAGCGACAGTTAATTATAAATCATCAAAACGTTACAGTTACGCTGCCACGTTTAAAAAATGAATAAAGATTTTATTTATGTTTTTGAAAAACATGTGTAGTCGTAACCTTTGTATAAACCAGGGCATCTCTCCGTAACGAATCTATCTTACAATTAACATCATTGGTGCTATATTTTTAGTATGTTTCTGTGCTAATTTTGTATAAAAATTATTTACCAACAATTGATTCTATTTCAGTTTTTAAAATCAATGTTAAAATTAAAATTAAAGAAAGGTGAATATATGCTTCTAATTTAAATCTTTTTTATATTATAGGATTTAGAACTGTTGTACTTTGTAATACTTTATAACGAATGAAAAACAAAAAATTAAAGCGATTTGTTTCCAATTTTAAATATATTTTTCAAAGCAAAACAATTAAGCAATTCGCTTGCTTCGTTTTATTGGGTCAGTGAAGTCCCATTTCATTCTCCTTTTTCTAAAATATTTTTTCTTCATTCTTTGTTTAATTGGTTAATGAAAAAATTAGCTTGCTTTTATATTAATTTGCTTATCGTCATTTTTCATACATTTATTGTTTGCATATATGTTGCTTTCTCTAGTTTTATGTCTCCAAGTACATTTTTTTGTTTTTATTAACGTGGACTTCCTCACTTTTCCTTATGTGTACCACTTGGGACTTTCTAACACGAAAAACGAAATAACACATCATTGTGCTTAAGGCCTACAAGAGGCAGAGTACTGCAATACAATGAATGAGTAACATGACGGTGATGCCATATTTTTTACGTCTATAGTTACAATATTTGGATTTCATTTTTCGGCAAATCATCAAAAAGGGAGCACAGGAGCCATTCTGTCTAATGTTTATATACTGATCAACGTTACTTGATTATCTATTAGTATTATATAAGAATATATTACTTATTTTTCACAAATTTTAACTTTTTTTCTGTTTTGTTTCTGTTTGTACGTAAAACCACTTCCTTTACATGTTGCTTTGTTTTGCTTTTACATTGGACGACAATCCTAATCATGGCCTTGTTTTCTTCTTTTTTTAGGATGTAATTGATAGTCGTCAAGGGGTTAACCATGTAGCATTGTTGCCAACTTTCCTATACGTTGCGCCAAATTTTCCATTGAAATATGTTAATAACTGAGAGAGATGTAAAAAATGATACGAAAATTGATGTTTATTTGTTTCGTATAAACAAACCACATATGGTGAACAATAACAAGTATGCAAAATGAAATAAAACTGAATTAAAACTTGTACCAAGTAATATATTGATAACACTAGCAAGCATTGCAAATAATGAAAGAAAGGAGTGATAATGCGAAAACGTTCTACGCTGGTATGTTACAAGTCTTTAGAGAAAAGAACAATTTACATACATAAACAAATAAAAATGCCCATACAAACCAAAGTAGATCCAATCTACAAAGGTTTTTTCAATCAAAATAGGAAATCATTCTTTTAATATGTAATTAATTTTTATGTACACTTTTGCTGGAGTTTTTTTAATTTATTTTAAAAATTATTTATACATAATTCTTCGTCGGACTGCTTCAATTGTAGTTGTCCCCGCACAAATATCAACACCATCGTCTTCCTAGGTCGCCTTCCACTATGAAGTGACTCTTCCAAGCTTCTTTAAGCTGCAACCGCTCCTCTGTCCTTCCTGCAAAGTACGTCAACAACATAAAAAAATGTTTAAAATCTGCAGTTAGATTGTCGAACTGTAAATTGTACTAACCTTTATAAGCACCAAATCATCTTTCCACAATGTTCTATGACTTTCAATGTATTTCGTGGCATTTTCCTTTTTTAGGAGATCCGCAAAACTTTGGTAAAGTGTCATGAATCAAGGTTCTAGGAGCTATCACCTAAAAAGAAATTAGACGGATCTAGATTTTTGGCACTTTAATTTTTTTACCGAGTAGCCAAGCATTGTGATCAGACCCACTTCAATGGTTTTCCAGATAAGCTGCTTCACCGGAGCGCCTCCACACATGCGAATCATGGGAAGATCCGGAAAATTTGCACTGAAAGCTTTTCTCGCCTCTCTCGTGGTGATCCCTTTTTCTGCGCCGCGTTTCTCCTTGTTTACTTCTTCATTGAGTGAGTATAAATAGCAATTACAATTCATTGCGGTCAAAATACACATTAATTAACATTCGTCAACTTAGGTCGCTATTTAAAATAAACTTCTGATTATTTTTAAAAATTTTTTTTTCCTTTTTCTAAGGTAAAAGTTAAATCGAAAATTTTATTTATTTATTTAGAATTTAATTTCAAAACTGAAAAATAATTCAATGTCTAACAGCTGTAGTAACCGAAAGTCTTGTTTAGGTTTGTTTATATTTTTCTTTTACTGTATTTTCTTACAAACCTAAATCTAAAAGCGAGTTTTCTCGGATTATACTCTATATTTATGCGAATTTTTTCCCATCGAGAGCATTCTTATTGTCACATGACGTGTATAAGGGAGAGGATTTAGCGACAATTATCAGCAAATTTGCTTACATGATTATATTTTATTGATGGCTATTGCCTACTTACATGGTTGCCCTTGTCGCTTAAAAATGCAACTCTGAATAATCAATTCTAAACTTGTGACAGTTGACAGATATGAAAGAGGATATTTCGTAGTTCGCATAATCCAAAGAAGAAAAACGAAAGTTAATAAGAAATAGTGGATGAGAAACTCATATATATTGCAAAATCATCCGAAAAGCGACAACGATAGTTACATTTTTCATACATAAACGGACACCAGGTATTTTGCGTATGATGTGCAAATAACATCATACATTTTTATGTAGTTAGCAGAGATACTTGGTGTATTCGCATACTTTTATGACATAGATCGTTTGAGATTAGTTTGATTCATAAGTTAAAGAGATTGAACACAATTCGTACTCATCTCTTGCCATGCAAACATTAAAAAATTGGTAGTTCAGATTTAGTAAAAAGTACAAAATCATCTTCATTATTCATTACGAAGTGTATAGGTCCTCGCAAAAAGAAAGAAAAATGTTGACAACTTATCAATGTTCCATTGAATTTGATTTAAGTTTTCATTGGATAGTAGCCTAGTTAGGCATAAATCGTTCGCAACTGTTAAATTTTCTACTTCTTAATTTATATCCTAGATCACTTGTTGTACAGAATATATGAAGTGGGTGCGGACGCACGTAACACACAGAAGCCCTTAAGAGAGGCCCACATTTTGTTATACCGATCTAAGCCTGCATGTTACCCGGGTAACGCCTGTCCATGCAAGTTTCAAACTACAGCTAGCACTGCTCTGTTTAAAAAAGTTGTTATTTGAAAAATATTCCAATTTTCAAAATTTCTCGACAAAAGTTGCTAAGTAGTAGTATTTTGAACCCCTCGGGCACAGCCATTCTTACGGAAAGTAAGCCTTTATTTTATTAATTGATCCAACGTTGGTGTAAACGAACTTAGATATTTTGGTTTACGTGGAAGAGAGCAAGATAACGCTTTTTATGTTGTATAAGATACTTGTTATTTTTTTTTATTAAAATACGATGTCTTTCATAAAATATACATGACGCCCTTATTTTGGGTATATACAGCTTAAACATTGTCAGTTCGAAAATGTTTCGCCTGGCAAGCGACAAAATATACATAGGACGTAGGAAGTGGTCTTTTGCTGTGGATGGTAACATCTTCCGATTACGGCGCGTTCTCCATACCTATCGCTCTCTGATTACTACTTGTTCAGACCGAAGTGTAATATACTGCAAAGTTGAAGATATATGAACATGAGCCGAGCACAATTTCACCACAAAGATTCTATCTCGCAGTCATCAGTAAGCTATTCTATAAGAGGCAACAGATCATAGAAAATGATTGTGAACATTTCTGAGCGTTTTGGAGATTTATTTTTGTCTCATCCGCTTGAGTGGCCGAGTAGCCAAGAGTCTCGACTATCAATTCAATGGTCGCGGGTTCAAATCTCAAGCGCGGTAGAGTTTTTAATAATACTAATATTAATAAAAAATAAAGCCGAAAGCCTTAGATGCTAGTGCTTTAAGACTTTAGTCTTAGAATTTATTCTCTGGCTAAATTTATATAATAATAATAATAATTCTTGTCTAACGATGTCAATACTGTAAGGAACTACAATAAGTTTTGGATTATATAAAAGACCAGTTCAGTGGTGTGACTATGTTTACACTTTTAATCATATTATACTTGCATGTATACTTGTACTAACTTGTACAGATGCGTTGCAGCTTTGTTTATATTTATTTGTATCAGTCCACGAACATCAATGTAGTTGCAAACTAATTAGTTTAGAAGCAAATTTTAAGCTTCATTGGTTTGCATACTCGTACATTCATCTAAGTGAACCGAACTGGTTTTTATGAAAACAACTCTCCGCGAATTTGTGCTTCATTGTCATATTATAAAGCGCACGTTAGACGCGAGACTCACAATTAAGAATTTACGATAATTTTTATAAAGTTATTTGTTTTGTAAAATTTGGCTTAAGTAATACTTGAGCCAATTCCTTCCAGTTCAATAAGAACAAACTTCGCTTAAATCGCTATTGTGTTTGATTAAGCTACTTATAGGAGAACTAATGGGAAAAATATATGTAATATATATTAAAACATTAAAAATTTATTGGTTAATTGTTATTATTTAGTAGAAGCACATAATATTACATTACATAATAGAAGCAAACAATCACAATAAGTTATCAATCACTTTCATAGAACAAAGATGCAGTACGTGGCTGCGAATTGTCTGCAATCGCAAGTTATAAGGTCTAGGCAACTTTAATTATAAAGATTTTCGAATAGCCTAAGAAGATTGAAAGCATTTTTTCTTTATCTTTTGCGAAACTCGATTCTCTTCAATCAAATGGTATACAATGAGCATTCTCCCTAATATTTATATATTGATTAACACCATTTATTTACTAATATTTAACAATATATTACTTACCATTCACAAATTCGAACTTTTTTGCTCAACAATTTTTTGTATTCTTTTGCTTTGTTATTTAAAGTTTTTTGTTTTCTTACCAAAATGGATAAACGTTCTTATTGACTCGCCCGTTTTATTATATAACAAAAATTTCCACTTTGCCAATTACTAAATAAGAAAAATTCCTAAATCAGAAAAATTAAACTGCTAATATAAAAGTTATAAACTTTTATCCAGCAGATTAATGGTTGGTTATCTCGCTGTGTGAAACTGTGTGTTTTGAAGTGTTGTAATACAAACAAGAGCACTTCTTTGCAAACGTGTTTTGCCCACATAATTTGCTGCTTGCTGTTATTGGATCACTCGATTTTATTTCGTAACTTATTTCACCGACTAGAATTTGCCGTCATCAACATATAGCACAGATTTTCGTTTTGGATTCTCTTGTGAGTAACGAAAAATCAGCAGTAGCTCCAAAAAAGTATGACCCTAACAATATCAACAACAATTACATATAGAGCAAATCTAGTCTGTTACCACATCAATTCCACAAGTACAACGAGTCTCATTAATATTAGATTTTTTCGCTTGACAAAATACGCTTGTTAAACCTGGTCCATTGTTCGAACATAAAAATCCTTTTAATATATTGCACTACTAGGGACAAGGAAAACACGTTTCCCAGTTCATTTTTTCCGTTTTATTTGCTGTCATCAGCATTCCGCTAAAAATTGGGCGTTTTCCCTGGCAAATTCTAATCTTAGCTTCCTATTACGTTCTTGTATCAACGGCTCACGACGGGCATGGCAATGGTCATGTTAAAGTTTGGTATGCATTAAGCCAATAAAGTCAGAAATTTGGTATTTATGGATGGCATTGTAAACAAGGAGGGTTTTTAAAGGATATGGAAGGAAAATTTGAAAGAAAGAGCCGGCAAACTTGGTGTTTTGGAAACATTCACATTCTACCAACACAACGACTTCACGCCTAAGTCTCGCTTAATTCAAGAGTGGCTCTTATGTAAATGCCACAAAGTGCGTCACCCTCTTTCACAAATCACGAAACATGAACCCTATCAAAAATATGTGGGGTGAATTGGACCGTCATGTGCGAAAACACACAATTACTTCCGTCCAAGACCTGAAAAACAGAGTATAAGAGGAATGGAGTAAGGTCCACGTTTCCTACACAAGAAAAGTTCTACAAAATATGTGGAAAAATGACGTTATTAAGTAAAAAGGAAACTCCTATCAAGTATTGATTTTTAATAGTATGTTGTTTTATTCTTCGTATCCTTCCTTATATGAAAAAAACTTATTATAAATGACGCTTTTTTTTGAGTTGTTGAAGTTATTTAATTTTCTTGTCTACTGGAATAATGTTTTGCTTACTTTTTTTTTTAGTTTAATATGTATTCCCTAGTAGTACAAAATAGTAAAATAACTTTTTTTGTTTGAACAATGAACAATGTTTAACAAACGTTTATTTTATGTCGAGCGAAAAACCCAATATTAATAAAACTCACTGTAATTGAAAACTGAAATTGAAATAATTGACAGTTTTATAATGCCAGTTGTGCTATCGCCCCGCCAACCAGAAATGTATTAGTTTTAAACGCAGACTCTATAATGGATGTGCTCTAATTATAATCAAGAAACTGTTGCCTGCACGTAGACTGACCTAATTGAAGGCAAAAATGAAACTTGCCACATATCACCATAATGTCTTTGACAGATGCACATATCTGCAACATAAAAGCAAGATTTTCATCAAATGAGAATTATTTAAGTTTATCCTTCTCCATAGCTAATTTATTGGTCCAAACTGAGCATTATTTCTTAAGTTTAGCATGACGTTTGTTCTTATAAATCTAATAATCCTTATAATTCTAATAAAGCTGTGGATATGAATGCAATCACAAGTACAAATATATTACATGCTCCTCCAAATCCGCTGGAAATGAAATCGCCGATACTTCCTATGTATAAGTCGGGAGTCATCAAACCAAACCCAATCATACGAATCTTCTGCCTAATGTTACTAGAAATGTTGAAGTTTTTGTTGAACAAGTTTGATATTCGCGCTATTCATACTAGTACATCGATCGACTTGACAAAATAATTTCCAACCAAAAATAAGATAGATCCATCTCTTATTGCACCGACCGTTGCGGAATTAGTTCTTGAATCCATCCAAGTTAGACTGCCTGTTCGTCTGATGTCGGTTCATGTATACATGTTGCACTTTTTGAGGTATTTTGATGAAATTTGCTACACTGATCTATTTTGATCCAAAGACGAAGGCTATTGAAAATGGTACGGATCGGTACACTTTTTCAACCACTTCCAAAATCTGTCGACAAAAATCGCTGAGTGATAATGTTGCGACATATTTTTAATCCTCTCACATATAACTGTTCCTACGAAAACTGAAACTTTACACGGCAAGAAAGTATAAATTTTAATATTTCATTGTTAAAATTGATAAATAAATCAACTTTACCGAATTCGGACCACGTAGGTCTATTTTTTGAATACCAGCGCATATTAAGATTTCCAGTAAATGTAAACCCTTATATGCCAAAAAGGCCTAATTATCGATGCCTTATTATCAAAATTTGTTCATGATAGCAGTTTCACATAAAAATTGGGTGGCCCCAATTTAAACTAAATGGATCTATTGTGTGGACCCTACTACATATAAAATAGCTGATGAATAGTGAGCCGTTCAGAAAAAGGTTTGATTTTTAATATTTCATAATATAAATTGGGTCATAGTAGCAATGTAGCAAAAAAATTAACGGGATAATATGAATCAGATAGGCCTATTATTTAGACCGTAACATATATAGAGATTATCATGAAAACCAAACCTTTATACGGAGAGAAAATCTAACTTCTAGTTTTTTATGGCGGAAACTGAAAAATAATAAAACGGTTAGAAATTAAATTAAGTTTGCAAAGATTGGATCGCGTCCTGTGACGTTTCGGGCGCCCTCCAATGTGCGGTCTTTCATGAAAAGTATGCTTTGAATGAAAATAATGCAAAATTTTTGGCGTATTATTACCAAAACGAGTGAATCATTGAATCAGGTGAAGTGGTATAGAGTAGTTAATAGTCGACTACAGTGTTCTTACTTGTTTTTATATATTCAAGTTTATGCAAAGGCCAGCAGACCAAATCAACCCCTACCCTCTGACGTTTCAACTTTTAGGAATTCAATAGAGAAAAATTACTACTTTAATTAAGACTTACAAAGCGCAAGCTGCCGATGCAACACAGTTCATAATTGTAGCTCATGAAGATGGAGTTTGCCCTAAAAAAATTTCATTGAGTTTAGACAACATAAGTCGTAAAATAAAACAAATGACATCCGCTTGAGTGGCCGAGTAGGCAAGAGTCTCGACTAGCAATTCAATGGTCGTGGGTTCAAACCTCAAGTGCGGTAGAGTTTTTAATAATGAAAATAATAATAATATTAATAAAAAAAATAAATAAATAAATAAATAAAAGCCGAAAGCCATAGATGCTAGTGCTTTAAGACTTTAGTCTTAGAATTTATTCTCTGGCTAAATTTATATAATAATAATAATAATAATAATAATAAAACAAATGAACACTAAAGTAGAGACAAGGCAAGATTAAGAAGACAGTGGTTAGTTAGCAGAAAACCTTTATATAAAAGAAAGTTTAATAGAGCTATGAAGAATCTCCGTTAATGGCTAATTGAAATAAAAGGCGAACATATGAAAAATGTGTAAATCAACATTAACGCAAACAATGGATCATGACTGACAAGAAAAACCGCTCCTCAGAGAAGCAATTGAAAACAAAAGTCACTGCGATTGAGTATTTTCGCATGCGGAAAAGGACTGCGATGAAGTCTGACAAAACGAGTTACTTTTCAAGTTTAGAAAAATGACCCCTACATCAACATATTTGCTAGTCAAAATCTATTGATACAGGAGACTTTTCTACGGTAAACTTAACAAATCTAAAATACACAAAACTGGAGCTGGAGTATATAATAATTTTTCCATTGTACTATGAAATCGTCTCAACAATACTTCGCTTCGATTAAACACATGGATTGGCAAAATAACGAAGAGTAAGGTGTCTGGCTTTCAAATATTTGGAATGGTAGATAAATGCCTAATAAAAATTGTGCAATAAACATTAAAGAGCCATATGTAAGCTTAACGCCAACTGGGCTAAACGCCAACTTAAAAAAGCAGGAGAGTATTAACTAATTCGCGTAGGATCTGTAATATGAGGTTTTAGCTTAGCAACTTTGTTTCATTTTTTTTTTCTTAAAAAAGAATGCAATCATGCATTGACAGGATGGTTAAGAGTTTAATGCCGGGAGCTGTTTTGACGTTAGTTTGGTTGATTTTGCGTTGAGCTTGATATTCAGTACGGAAGGACAACGACGGGCGATTGAAAAAGAAAGAAATGGTTGGATTTTTGTGACGAAAAAAGAGTTTTGAAAAAGGAGTTTCAGAAAAAAGATATAAAAAATTTTGGTTGAAAGCAAAGAAAAATTGAAAGTTTGATAGTTTTGCTATCTGCAAGGAAGAGAAAAATAATTAACTTAAAAATATAAAATAAAAAAAAGCACCAGACGCAGTGAGTATTAAGTTAGCGACAATTTTCGATGGAAGTGTATGTATATACAATAATATAATTGAATTATTCAAAATGATTATTAAACTGGGTATTTAATCAATGAAAGCTCATAATTTTAAGATTAGAAAATGATTAAAATACTTAGGTATGATTAACATTTTGTTAGGTATTGACGTTGTGTCGAACATAAATTTTATAAAATCAAGATCGTGAAAACTTATTGTTTGAAGAACTGGCCATTTTGATTAGCTACGATTGTAGCTGAGTGTAGAGTGTTGAATAATTATCGAACAAAAAAAACAAGTAGCAATCGATTTGTGACATAAGCAAACAAACAAGATATGAATAATCGATTAAGAACAAAACGCCATTTATTGCTTTGTCATCAAAACTCAATGTAAAGCAATTTTTTTTTTTTGACAGTAAGTGAAACTTGAAATTTAGACTACAATGAACATTAAAGATTAGCTGAAAATTTCACTTAACGTTAGATAAAAATGTACTATATTTTAAAAGAAAAAGAGTACAGATATTTCCTGCTATTGTGAGTTTTACTTAAATCTTCAGATATTGTTTGTAGTTGCGTGTTAGTTAAATGGCTTTGTTCAATTTTAAGTAAATATAGTATTGCAGAGGCAATATCGATGTCATTAAAAAAGTAATCGTCCATAGGCGCAATTCAGTGTATTACAACAATAACAAAAGTAATTTCATATTAAAGGCGTAATAAAATCATTTAACATTTTCTACATCATGGTCTGCGAATTCAAAACTGCACGTACGTATAAAAACAGGAAAATAAAAGGGATTAGAAAATGACATTCCGTTTAGATCGAATCAAAAAAAAGACAGAAAAAAAAATTTTATAATGTTTGAATAAGAAAGAGGGAAACCAATTTTTTTAATAATTAACTCGTAATCATATATACATGAATTCAACTTAAGCACAGAATTGTCTGAAAGAAACATAAAACAAAAATAAACTAATTCCTAAAAACTAAAAAATTTTTGGAGAAACTTTACTTTTGTTACTATATGCGATACTGAGTAAGATGCAAAAAAACAACGTTAACCATAAAAATTTGGATTTACACAAGGTGCCGAAAAACGTTCGCAAGACCTACATTGGATGAAGTTTTTTTTTTTTTGACACAAATTATACGAAGAATTGTACGCCAGTGGTTGCAAATCGTAATTTAATCTGAGCTGAATTTTATACATATGTAGCGAATAGTCAGATATAAGTTTATTATAAATATATTAATTTTAATCACTAAGCATGACTGCTAATGCCACATGAATGCTTTGCAATAAACTTACGCATTTCTTTCAAGTATTTAGATAAGTTTAATCATCTAAATTCTTTGGCAATATATCTTCTACATGAATTCAACAAAATAAAAACATAGAAAAGGCGCCCCGTACTGGATCTTTCTCTTAAAAATGGAATTATTTTTGTTCCTTGCGTTAATTCAATTTATTGGTGTTTATAATTCTATAGTTTCTAAACATCTATTTAAAAATCGTATTCGTATTGTTATATGTTTCCATAAGGGGAACTACTTCGATTTGTTACGGCCATAACGGTTTTTATTACCTTCATTAAATAGATTATACATAAAATACAGCCATAAAATCAACGCTTTTAATCAACATTTGATATAATACTATATCTCTAATTAAAGTTTTTATGATTTAAGTTCACATTTTTATATCACATTTGTTATACATAAAATTACATCTTTCGACCGCCGAAACAACAAAATACTTTTTTTTTTTACGCACATGGAAAAGAGACTTCACTGTCTCGAGCATCGTTTCCCTTTGACGATAGCTAATATTGACTCAAAACTTTTCCTCACTAACATTGTATGTAGTATTTATACGTTATATAAAGCAAAGCAAATGCTAAGCCCACTTGCTTGAATATTTGCGATCATTGCATTTTGTGTAATAGTAACAGAAAAAAGACACAGATATATCTTAACTACGTGCGCGCTATAGTACCGAAGAGCCCGTATTTATTAAAGCCTTTACGAAAACGATTAAGGATTTAAAATTATTTCATCAAAGTAGTAGGTTTTTAGATGTCAGAAATTAATCGAACATGGGAATTGTGTACTTATGCTCGTTTTACGCGATATCTTTTCTTCTTTGATGCAGTTTTCGTTTCGTCTGGATTTAGAATTCGTTTTTGTAAAATGAAAAATAAAAAATAATCAGAATACAAGTTAAAGTTTTGTCTATAAGAAAATCTAAAAAAAACATATTTTTTAGTTAGCGTGACCGCACTTTATTGAGTCGAAAAGTTAACTAAAAATTTATCCTACTTTACAAATCACATTTTATTGTTACGAAAATCCCAAATCCAGTTAATGCTAACTAATTGATTTTAGCAAGTAATAAATTCCCTAGTGCATATTCGCGGCGCGTCATGCAGCTGCCGGCCGAAGAAAAAGATTACATGAAAACAAACTGGGAAAAACCCAGGTGCATATGCGCGGCGCGTCATACAGCTGCCGGCCGAGGAAAACGATTAGCAGAAAAGCAGGTTAACAGATTAAAAATGAAGCCATGAAGTTAAGTGATCGTAACATGCTTATAAAAATGTATATAAGTAGACTATTTGTGGAAGGCAGTTTCGCGGTAAGGGAACATTGAGTCGTACGAGAACATTTCAGTAAAAAAAGAATACTAAACTTGAGAAGTCGAGAGTATTGCCAAAGTAAAATGTAAATAATTCTAGCCTTAAAGAATAGATTGCAAATAAAGAAACTTAGAGTTAAAGGAATTCTCTGGAAAATAATGTCCACGATCTAGTGACACGGACGGTATCGAGGTTAGCGGAAATTTGTAACAAAATTATTCTAATCTTTACGCTCGAATGGTGTTAATCTTAATAACTCATCGTACTCGCTGATCTAGCATGTTTAGTGCATTACTCCGAAATGTGGGAAGCTGCTGGTTTTGGTATATGGTTTTCTATTTTGTTTACTCCACTTAGTTTGTTAACTTAGCTTGAGTTAACTCTTCCATCCTAAGTGGATTGTCACCAATCGATTTCCTTAGAAGTAGGTATTATTGAAATTTTTAAAAATGGTCTGATTTTCGCATTAGCGATATGTTCTCTGGTTATTTAAGATGGAGGTATTGTGCATAACTTTCGCTTATACTTGGTGATGCAGATAAGAACAAGTGTAATAGAGACAATAAGATATGTAATTGTTATACCTGTTTCTAGACTTAATACCACATGTATATTTTTATTTTTGCCTATTAGTAATTTAATGTTCTTCACATGTAACTGTTTTACCTATAAATTCTCAAGCTGCAAAACCAATTTTGCTGCAGCGGTTTTTTCTTTAATATTTCTAAGCAAGCTACGCAAAACGAATGTCTCATATATTTTAAAATTGATATTGATATAAGTTTTGTTAAAAAATCGATATTACAACTTTCAAGTGTTATAAGAAATATTCCATTCGTCTTATGTTTACTTTGTTACAATACTGATCCCATTTATGTTTATCAGATTTTTCCATAAGTTATATTTTATATTTGTATCAAAAATATTGTTGCTACTACCCGCTAATATTTCATATCGGCTTACAACTAATCGTTTATTTAGGTAAGGTTAAGACGGCATTGTCGCTTTTTTTTTTTACCACAATTTTCATACTACTGTAAGTGTGAAAGTCAGCAATCAAATGAAGTTGTATTTGCGTTGGAATGTAAGAATTATATCCATTTTTCCAGAAAGCATAATTTATCCAATGTCGTCTATGTGGGTGCGTAAAAATTATATATCTGTGTTAATCCTATGTGGTTGCTTAATAAATTTGCCTTTGTCCTCTAAAATTTTTATTCTATTGTACGCCCAGAAAGTCCCTCCAACTATATGGACTTGATTATTTTTAGGGCCACTTTCAAATGCCATTTAAAAAAAATAGGAGGCTGTAGACAGTCGCACGTGCCATTACTGACCTACTAGTTTGGGAGATATGGGGGGAAGAGGTATCTCGCGGACACTCCACACACGGTTACACCTAAAAGAAATGCACGTACTTCACCCTTTTATGAATAGGCAGACGAAACCTACTTACTCAATCGGCAGATCATAAGGCCTGAGCCAATTCTATACCTTACCGTACTTTTGGTCTACTTCGGCCCATGATTTGCAATGAGAGATCCTGGATTTAGTTTAAGTTCTTCTTTCCTTTTTCACCTATTCTCTTCTAAATGTCATATATTTCTCAACAAGTGAGATTAACAACTTCACCTACAACAGGGTTGTATCTGTTGCAAATATTACAAGATACAATCACATGTTACAAGTTGCTAATGTGCTTGTTGCTAATGTGGGCTTGTTGTTTGTTAGTATGGTCATAATGTAGCTAATTTATTCGGAGATAAAAGTGTTACTATATATTATAGTTTTCTAGTTTTATTATTGGTAGCCCACTCGTTGTCATGTATCTGGGTTATTACTCTGTTGATTTTTTGCGATGTATTGCTTGTAAAGTATTTATATTGTTAGAGATTAAAAGTAATGTTATGCTGCCAGATTAATAAATGTAGGACCTTGTCGTAATAGCTAACTGTTCTCAACTCAACTTTGTTATTAGTTAGGTCTTGTGTGTCAAATTGTTGGGTGTTTATCGTCAGTGCCCATATTAGGACTGACATTGGGATCTGCATATTCAATCTGGTAAGATAAGCCCTTTTAATTAAAGCATGTTCCCTAAGACTGTCTTATATTGTTTTTACAAACTATTCTGCGTAATTTCGTTTTTACTATGGTGTTATCATTTTCTCCCACTTCTTCTTTTTTATACCTAGCGGATAATTTAATAATTTCCTAACCTACTATCTATTTTGACAAAGATAGTTTCTACCTATGAGTATCGCCAGGCCAGCGGTTGATCTCTGAAATTTGTAGTTCCAAATTCAATTTTGGTCACAAAGTTTGTGGATTCTGAATTAAAGGATTTCTCCTTGTGTATCACTATGATTTTGAGTGCGAGAGAATGAAGTATATCCCTTAAGGATTGCCTTATATGCTCCGATGCTTGCGGCCGGGTGGCTTTTCCATGGCATATTTTGAAAACTTGTCTATGTCCGTTAGAACTAAGTCTTTTCACATTAAATGTATGTCTAGAGATGGTGCGAATTTGTGGCTTTGTATGGTGACGATCAAATTTGTTCGTTTCCCAAACTAAACAATTATTAACGATATTTTTTATTTTGTTTGCCATATAGAAAAAATAGTATCTTTTTAAGACTTGTGTCCTGTTTTCTTACAATTTTTATGGACTCCGTTGTGAGTACTTATTATTATGTCTTCCTGTTCGTCGCTATTTGTGTTAATGTTGAACGTCTTTTTTTAATATTAAATTTTTTTAATGGAATCTGGTAAAAACCACTTTTAAAGTCAAGCACCAAAAAAAAAGTGCTAGCGCCGAGTTGTGAGATTACCTCTGATATCTCGCGTATAGGGTGTTCATATACGATGGTAATCGGCGTTTGTTCTTTTGTTATTACTTTTCGCTTTCTGTTTTTCCATTTTTTTCATCTCTTTCTTTTGTTTATTTTTCTTTAAGTACTTTGTAACAGCTATCAATAATACTTAATGTAAGATTTACTTCTAAGAGTCAATTAAATTCGACTAACAATTTATTTTACCTGAATTTTATACGTAAATTTATAAAGAAAGAAGCAAATAAGAAAAACTGTTGTTCTTTTGGATCCTTTCAAACCTCTCATTAATACCCTTTTATAAAAGTAGCTTTGCATTTACTAATATATTAGAACTATTATGTAATATTTTTAGAGCATATGCTGTATTCAAGAAATCATTTGTAAGCATTTAACCGCGTACATCTACTATTATTAAAATTCGCATTTACGTGATCTTTGCTAGTTCATTTTATCAAAAATTTCCTTCAGGGAAACCACTTGGTGCGATCACTCTTCATGGTAGTTCTTAATGATTTTTCCTTATGCGTCAATTATTCTAAAGTGTTAATGTTTGCGGATAGCGTTAAGATCTGTTACTCTCAGAATTTGCATGAGGAGTCAGTCACATTCGAAACGGCTTAAATAAGTTTTACGGATAGTGTAGGATTAGCTGCAAAATGTAAAAAGGTGCTTTTTCCTTCGATTCCGTTTGAATGTACCGCAGATAATATTGGATTTGGAAAATTCGTTATTGTTTAAAGATTTAATTGTCCTATTTGACAAGGAATTTCTATTCCTTGCCCTGAGCAACTCGGACTTTCTTTACCCCAACCAGACCACATGAATCGTTTGAGACTTGTAAATTCATCGACATTGGCCGAGAAATGTGGGATACTTAGCATTATGCTGTGGATTAAAGTGTTGAATTGGACACATGTGGTGTAGACTTGTTACAGGATGTTGACATCAATATTCTTTCAAGAAACTGTTTATTTATACATAAAAAACTATCATATTGCAAAACGATTTCTTAAATGTGTTATGAACTATGTAAGTATAAGACAAGACATTTCGCTAGCAACATTTGTGCAACAAAGTTATCAGATTAAATAGATCCAATAACAAACAAACGCTGTCAAAAGGAATAAGGAAGATTAAGGGAATTGAAACGAGTACAGTTACCGAACTTCACACAACATGTAAATGTAGGATTGCGCATTGTGCGCATCTGTGTGCAGAAAAAGAAAGGATTGAATAAACATGTGCGTAGATGTTTAACGCTATAAAAGAAATATTTGTGTGCGGCCGCGAGTGCGTTTCCTTCGGAAAATTCATGTACGCGTATCAGCAACAAAATCTTCAGTTTCTGGTTTTTTTGTGTTTCGCCTTTTATTTTGGATATCCTGATGTGATAACAACAAATATAAACAAATTTGCATTCTTTTTGGAGAATTACTTTCATTTCTCTATATATCTATTTATCGCCAAAAAATTTTCTTATGCGTGGTCTTCTTAGTATCTACTATAAATATTTTTTCTATTACTGTTATCATTCTTACCTAATATAAATATTTCATTTGCACTTCTATACTATTTAATTCATGCTTTTGTTCAATGTGCAGTTGTTCAAAGCTTTACATGAATTGATATGCAAATAAAATATAATATATTGTGTTCTTTACAAGATGTAATGGAAAAATAAAAAATTTGATAAACTTAGAAAAATGAAATAAGTAGGAAAAAATAGATGCAGAAGAAACTAGGATTAATAATTATAATATTAATTTTTTGGTAGTAAATAGATGGAAATGTAAAAAAATTGTGCCAAAAGTAAACATTCCATTGCTTATTATGATGCGTTTAAGTGCTTAAGCAAGGACACGTACAAGTGCATACAAATATTTCTACCTATCTATTCTACATGCCTTACGCATATTTATTATATAATCCTCAGTATTCATTTCACTTCTTTTACTTTCTGTCTTATTCTCTTCCATAGCGTTTGTTTATATTGGATGTCATTATCTAGGGCATGATAATTTTGTTGCGTAAATGTTGCTAGCGAAATATCTTCCTCTGCATATAACATTCAATGCTTTTGTATTTTATTTCATATTTTCTTACCAATTTATTTTGACACCTTGGATGAGTGGCGAATTATGAGTTATATGTTACTTTGTTGATAGGCGATGAACGGTACCTTCGAGTGTGTGCGAATGAGCGAAAAAAGGCAATTCTAATCACTTATAGCCAACTTAACTTGAAAAACTTAACATTAACATTATGTCTATATGGGTAAACACAACACATGGTTCGGATCGGGACGATTTTCGCCCCGTTGAAAGGCCTTGGCACACCATTAGGTGCAGCTCATAAAGATTTAACCAATTGACTCCGATGGCAATGTAAAAGTGAAACTTTGCTGCACCCTGAAAATGTGGAGATCTTAGCGGAATTACTTTCCATTCAATTCTAGACACTGCTGATGGACCATTTACAAAAAAGACTGCTTTAAAAATAGTTGTTTTAATTCTGGCAATTCATTCTTAGCGTCGATGAAATTTCTAGCAATATCTGAGCAAGTCATTTTCGGGTTACCTCTTGTACGGACAAAACGCTTTAGAGGTGCCAAAAACACTAACGTAGACAAGCTATGAATAATTTCTAAGTGGGAAGCTTTTATGGAAAAACAGCTAAAGATGCAAATTTAGATTTTATGATCAGTCAGCCTCTCAATCCAGGGTTGTAGTAAAGTGGCGCAAAAAAGTCGATGCCAATAATGTGGAAGGTTAGTCGGAAGTCTACAATTACGGGGCAAATTGCCCATGGTTATATTTAATTAGTTTAATGTATTTAATGTAATGCATTTACGTAGTTTAATGTCGTGATGGTACTTGGAGTTATCCGACCAGCTGTATAATGGAGTGGCAAATAAGACGGCACGTTTTCTCTCTGGCAAATCGGTTAGAAAGCTGAATTAGACGAATCGCTTCTCAGGAGATCTTGACCATTTTTCCAAATATTCAAGTGAAGAAGTTCTTCTGGAGAAGCGTCTTTTGATAAAATGTCTCTCCAGATTAAATTAGTTGGAACATAATGCCAGGTCATTTTTGAAGCAATGCAATGTTTGCATACATCACTACAGTACCGTTTTGCGATTAACTGTTGACTTGATAGTACAAGTTCATCGACTGGACTTCGTAAGTGCTTACCTAAACAGCAACAACCTTGAGGAATTGTGTGTAAAACTTCCAAATGATCTTTATAAAGTAACACATGAAAAAGAAGTCGAGTGAACTGAAAAGTGAAGAATTATGTCTTGTGCACAGAGCTCTTTATGGACTTAAGCACTCAGATTAAAAGCATTGTGGTTAAAACTACTAGAAGCATCAGAAGCATCATTTTAATATTTAATATATATGTCGATGACTTAGCATCAAATAATGAAAATGTGATACAGAACCTGTAATGCAACCTCTCCAAAACCATTAAAAGAGGAGATTTAATTATCCTTAGCTACTGTTTGGGCTCGGACTTTCAACAAAATGAACCCGAAATTTCATTGTTGTAGTCCAAATATGCTTTAGATAGATGCAACATGGAGAAATGTAAACCAGTTGTTACGCCAATGAACCCATGCTGAAATGGGAGCAGTAAAAATGTCGGTCACGAGTTCGTTTAAATTTCTACTTGGTTGTCACTACACACCAACAAAACTTTTACTTTGGAAAGAAAGCAAATTTCTTAAGGGCATCGAACATTTAGGTTTAAGTTCGAGAGTAAAGGAAACGACTTGGTAGATTGTACTAATGCCGACTGGAGCGCTTGCATCGATGACAGAATGTGGGGATATTCGAGGACAACCAGTTACATGTGGTTTCAGTTACTGTCAATGGAGAAGATAACATAAACACGATTACTGATTTTTTGTTGCATGAATTAGACGATATTTTGTTTCACCAAGAGAATGAAACCATACACTTCGTGACACAATTACTTTATTATTAGAAAGGAACCAAATATATACCTCTTATATAACTAGTCTGTATAAAAACAAGTGCAAAGATTATAGTCGGACTAGGCTTTCTATTCTGCTATCTTACTATACTACACCCCATTGTTTAACACAATTCTTATTTTTGCCATAGAACACAAAAATTATACCGTGTTGCCATATGAGCTTATTATTATACTATATATTAAAAATAGAGAGGTTCAGAAATTGTGGTGCGTATTCAGAATTCAGCATATAATTCAGCAAATAAGTAATTTTTATATCAAACGACTATTATGGATCAATTTTTATCATAAAATACCAAAACTTAGACTTCTCTGTCCTAAAAAACAAAATTTTACGGGCAAACCCTTGTATAGGATAGGATTTAAAAATAGATGTACGTCGTCGAAATTTTGTAGCGTTCACTTTTATATCAATTTACTATTATAATCTGATTTTCATCATTAAGCGTTAATAATTAGAGTTTTTTGTCATAAGAACTTAAATTTCGTTTATATAAGGGGGGGTTCAAAAATTGCCACAGCTGGTCCAAAGTGCCGCCAGTGTAGTAAATTTCATCAAAATATCTCAAAAATTTCCACCTGTGAGTTGAACACAAATTTATATGGATAGGCATCAGATGCGCAGACAGGCTATTAGAAAATGAGTCTGAATCGATCGGTATAGTAAAAAGCGAATAAGACGTGAAGTGAAAAGTGCGTGTTACATACGTCTTCATGAATTTCATATACTCTGTACAGCAAATGACGTAGGGGATAATTAAGCATCGACGACAAAAAGATTGTATAAAGTTCAAAGTGAAATAATTAGGGTTATAAATGTATATGAAATGCACCATATGACATTGTTTCTAGTGAAAAAGTGGCTTTTAGTTAATTCCCTTTTAAGATTGTAATCTTAGAAATACATGAAAGTTTGAGTAAAGTGTAGCTTTCAAAAATGCCGATTTAAATACGTCAATGGCAATATTGGCTTTTATATTAGACATTTGAATTTTGAAGAATTTCTGTACCTTTTTGAAACTCTTATGTGAGCTGTCACTTCTCAGGAATAACGCTTGTTCATCACACTCATTATTTGCATGCAGTAAATATTTATCGGTGAATTGAAAATCTTTGAGATTTAATGTATTTATGTACAATATTACATAGATGCAGAAAGTCAATGGCTCTCTGGTTAATAATAAAGTAAAAACAAATGTATTTTCTTCATTCATAGTAAACGCGGTGCGGATAACGAGTAAAACTGTAGGTAAAGCTGTAGTCAACTGAATGTGATTTGGAGTAATTATAACTTCAGTTAATCCATTAGCTTTAGTAAGTGTGCATAGGATTTGAGACACATATGAAGTAAATTGTCTTCTTCTGGCAAATATAGAAATTCAATTACTTTAGAAAGTTCTTAAAATATTTTCAGTAGGTATAGCTGAAATCGTAATTGCTTTATGCCACTTTGTAAAGCGATATATAAACGGCGAAGACACGTATCTGCCTGTGGGAAGGGACACACTGTCGATATGAACATGCGCAAAACGTTGACAAGATAATTTCAATTGACCTATTTGAAACTAAAAGTGCCTAACTGTTTTAGCCGTTTGGCAAAGCTCGCAACATTTCGACCAGATTTTGGAGTCTTTGCTGATGGACAGTCAGATAGAGGGGTCAGCTATTAGTTTTCATTTAGTGTGGAAATAAGGGGCGATAAGCTATGAAGTGCGCTGAAAACAACTTTGTGGAAGGTGCAAGGTAAATAAGTTCCTGCACTTACGTGTGATTCTTTGTGATGAAGACGAAGACAAGTAACCTGCGCCACAAAAGTTTCAGTTCTTCATTTCAATTTCGTACTTCAAAAAGTTTGAAGTTATTAGAGTTTCTATTTCGTCTAATTCTGACAGAGCATCAGTCATCACGTTTGCAAAATTTTAGACGTGTATACAATCTTAGTGATAAATTAATATAATTGAAATTGTGGTACTGACATAGCGAAGCTTACTTTGGGTTTTGGTTAAACGCGTCACCAGCCTAGGGGAATCTCGATCTTCAAGTATGCAACAACAATGTTTGATTGCTGAATATGCAGCCAAAAGTTCTTTGTCATAAGCAATGTATTTACACTCAGGAGATCTTAGTTTTTTAGAAAAACAAAGCAAAACGATGACAGCAAAGTATTTGACAAAAACGATTTAAAAACAGCTCTTGTTGCAAAATCAAACGCACTGATTTGAAGAACGGGCTCAGCTTCAGCAACTGAATGGATGGGCATGGCGTTAATAATTGTTTCTTTTCATTTAATAAAACGTTCTCCGCACTCTTAAACCACCTGCTTCTTGTTATTCTTACCAGTATAATTCATGTAGGGGTTTAAAGAAGTTTGAAAATTAGCCGTATGTGAAATAAAACGAGGGCAGACATTAAGTTTATTGCTTCGCTATTGTTCGAATTTTTTGTTGTAAAGCGGTATTGTTATGTAGCGTATGAAAATCTAAGAAGTTGGCACTTAGGTGGATTAATAAAGATGTAAGATACCGATAAGAAGTGCCTGAAAATGTTGAAACTCCTGCTCCGCAAATTATGGTGCAACCAATATAAACAAAAACAACACAAACGATGTAAACAAACACAGTACAGTCCGAAGGATTTCTTCGGTGAAATGTAGGAAACTTTAAGCAACGTTGCACAAGCATTTTCGTAGAAGTTCGTAAAGATAAAAAATGAACTATGATAGCAGTTTTGCGTGCGTCATCCGGATGCGCAACAATTTGATGGGACTGGGTCAATTTTGGTGAAAAACTTGCAACCATGTGATCACGACGCATACTTTTTTATAGGAAAAACTGGATATCTATCAACGACTGTAACTTTCTTGAAAAACCTGCAGTCGCGACAAGGTCTTCAATCTTCCTCAAAAGATTTTTGATACAGACTTTGATCATAATGACGTCAAATCATGGTTCCAACATCGGCACAGTAAGTATTGTAAGCATTGTGTTTTCATCCATATATATAAAAAAGAAATTAAGATGGCGTACAAAATCTATAACAATAATGCACTTTGTGACGTCTGCGATTACAAAAGCCCATTAAAAATGTGTACGAAAATCAACATCAAACTATAAATTTATTGCCCCAAATGTTTGGATCAAAAACCGTTAGCAACCAAAAGGTGTGAAGAGGGCGAAAACATTTTGCTTATAGGATGCAGATTTTGCGGAAAGACGGGTATGTCAGCATTGAGCAAAGTTTTGCCACAAGTTTTGCGAAAAACATAAAGATGATCGAAATTTTCATATCTGAAATTGGTAGCCGCGCAAGCCGATGGGCGAATTATTTTTTTGGTTTATACATACGTATAATGTTTTTATCGCTCATCAATTTTTTTCGAAATTCAAGAAGGAGTTTTCAATAGTACACTACGTCATGCCCAAGGTTTTATCAGCTCTAGCCGGTCATTTTCTGATATCGTTTTGTTCTTCACTTATTTAGTTTCGTGCGATATTATAATGTGCAAAGCCAAAACAATTGCTAATCTAAACTAAATGTAGGATAAGCACGAGCAACTCTGTTCTCCTTTTAAGGCGTAGATTAGTTGGTTAGTGCAATTTCTTTAATAAGCATAAATGTTTTATTGGTATTAAGTTCCCTTGATATTTTCAAGATGTCGATAGATTTAGACGCTTCAAAGACGAATCTTCGAATATTGAAGAAATTACATTTTTTTCAAAGTATATGTTTAATCGTAAATTGTTGTCCACAATTGGAAACTGTAGTAGTAGATTTCTTAAGAACCCATTGATGTGATGCAATAGTACGATCCCGTGTAATTCTTGCAAATGTTTTGATCTTGATTTTCTCGACGTTGATAAAATATAGTTACATATGATAATTTTTCGCTCTATTTTCTTTTTAACTTTTTTCCAATGTATTTTTAAATGTCAACTTTTCGATCGTGCCATCTGTAATTAAAGACGCCAAAATCGTGGATTTGGATGCTAGGTCTGTTCTGCCATTTCCCAAAAAACCAGTATTTCTCAGTACCCAAAAAATTTTAATTTTATATCCGCAGGTGACGATGGAATTTCTTACTTTGTGAGTGGTGTTCCAATTGCAATTTAAAAGTTTCCGCATAGTCGTTATACTATATGCGACGATAATCGTTTTCAGTTTCGTTTTGCGAGCAAAGTTTGTAGTCTGAAGAGTCATTCCAGTTTCTCTCTCTCCTCTAGAACATGATTAACGTGGACTTAACCTCCGCCATCTACTACTATGTAGGCAAGGGACACGTCGTCACTTCTTAAAACGCCTGCAAAAAAAAAAATGCACTGCACATTTAATCTACACTTCCAGTCTCTTGCTTATTGTGGTAGTGTGACCAAGGGGCATCATTAAATTTGAGTTATAGTTATGCGTACGTGCGCCAAGATCGGTTTTCCAAATCAGTTTTTATTTTACGGTACATATGTTATTCTATGTGATATTTTATTTTAAACAAAAAAAAAAAAATAAAGAAGTTTCATTGAAAATTGTTTCCATGCTGCGCGGTATCATTTAACCGTGCTAAGCGATAAACGCCTTTATAAGCTTTTTACTCTTTGCAATTAATTGAAAAAACAATTGTTTATTCTTCAACATACTGAATTCATTTTTTATTTGTTTTTTTCTTCCTTTTCTTCCTATCTTTGTATAGAAATTTGTAAGTTCTACGTCCTGTAATTTGTGAATTCTATGAATACTTCAATACCTCAATTGAATAAATTAATAAGTAATTGAGACTATTATGTATGGAAATAACTTCATGTTGGTTTTTCACCAAACTTTTTAATCACTTTCTTATATTTTAATTCACGGCTTTTGGACCGCTAGCCTTGTCTCATTTTCTTGGTAATACTATTTCGGCATCTCTCTAGAACCTTTGGGACTTCGTTGGCGAAAATTTACCCCGAATGATTTTCACAAACGTCTTTTAAACCTAGTTTTCTGCCCGTCCGCGTTATACAATAGATGCATCAAACCGTACGAGCCAAGCTCCCTCAATTTTTGCATAGTCATTAAAAATGTATGGCGCCCGGCGTATTTGCGACGCTTTTCCTCAATTGTGAACTTTAATCATATCAGTAGTTGACTGTGGAGAGTGCAATCACGCATTTAGCCAGGTTGGAGCAGCTGATGAATATTTTCCAGCTAAGCCAAAATGCAAGGTATTACGTTGAGTAGCCTCAATGCGATTCTTCTCATCGCTTGCGCAATTTCATCCATCTTAGACCACACACAAATTGTAGTGCTATGCGATGCTTCTTTCTACGCTCGCTGTAATTCTCTTCAAAAATGGCCCGATTTCGTTTTGCAGCTGGAACTCAACCACTGAATTTCCTTTTGTATCCAAACTTATGAAAATGGTTAAAAACAATGAATAGAATATACCGTCACCTCTTTTTAACATCGAAATTTGCACAGCTTCGGTTTCGGCAAAAATGTCACGAATTTTTGCAGAGGCCTACAAAGTTCTTTCGCGTGGAGCAAAGCGGTGTTTTAAAATGAGCGTATTCCTTTTTCTGGAAATTTTTAGCTCACTTGCGAAGTGCTGTTATTTTTGACTAGACTAAGCTATCTGTATGTTTCTCTTTTTTAAATCTTTGGGCTGTTAACTTTTGCATGCCCTATAATATAATATTACAGAGATACAGTGGCCAAAATTACGCGACTTTAATGGCATTTATAAGAAAGAACATGGCTGTACCTAACATGTTGTAAGGCTTAATTGCGGCTTGAGGTTGCGGCGTAGCTAGTTTTATTTTTTCTATTAAATCTCGAACTCGTTTTTTTTAATGTTACATTTGACTATTGAAAATATATGAAGAAAATAAGCGCATGTAAAGAGCATAGCATTAAAAGATTTTGGTGCTTTTTCTCCTCCCTGCGTAGCAAAATAATTTTTTTTTATTTGACCAGCTACTCAATGGGTTTTCTTTATACAATTGAAAGCCTTTCAATATATAAAAATAAGTCCAAATACCTGTTGACTTCCGGATATGTTTGTGGAGTGGGTCAGTCATTTGTTTTATCCTTGTGGCCCTTCTGCCCCTCGTGGAAAGGGGCAATAACTGATTTTGCTGTAGTAATTTCTGTTTGCATTTCTTTCTCTTGCTTTTGTGAACACAAGTAAAGATCATGAGTAACAGAAAAATGCAAAAAGAAGGGAGAGAAAAAGAGAGAGTACGAGAGTTTTTCAAATCAAATTTTAAGTCAAATTTCATATTCCGAAACAAAAGTGACAGCAAAAGCATCTAATATTAATATTGCGCTAAAAAAGGGCTTATGAAAATCGAAAATTAAAGTTCAAAAAGAAGACGCTGCGTTACAACACAGAATAGAAACAATTGAAGATAAGTTATTAACATGTTAATCTAATAGAATGATTCTTATCCTTCAAATGTTTTTCGGCGCAAGTTAATGAAGGTGATCAATGAATTATAAATTAATAAAAAAAAAAAAAACAGTAAAAGTATTTTATACTCAATTATATCCCTTTTCTATACACTTTTGTTTTACGTGTTCTTTTAATCTATGAAAATGTCCTCTTTATATCATTGCATTATACTCTGTTAATATAACAAATGTGCTGAAGTTAAACATGTCATGTATTTTTAGTCTACACATATATGCTAAAAAAATCAGAATACCAAAGAAGTACAAAAAGACAGCAAAACCGATTTGACCATTGCTTGGCAGAAATATACCCATCAGTGATTGTATTCAGAATAAGAGTGTATAATGCTAGATTTTTAAATTAATTTATTTCCATAAGTTTCAAGGCCGTGAAAATATGGAACCATAAGTAAAGAAACTTTGGTGAAAAACCGGAAGACTCTTCTTGTTGGATAGGAAATTTTTTAGTATTAAGAACAAAAAATAAATAAAACGACTTCCTTTTTATTGCTAACTGAAGTTGCTGTAGGTAACAGTTTTCTTTGTGTCTGCTTTCATAGTGATTGGCCAAGGGTTGACTGACCAAATTAAATGTGCGTTTGTAACCAGGAAAACATAAGTCAGTTGTAAACGTCTGTATTGACCTAAGCGAAATGAATATGTTATGGGTGGCATTATATAAACTGTAGATCGAATGTACGTACATAAACACATGCATACTCATAGTCATTCTTTGAAGGTAAAAACCATCATGCGAAGAAAGCATTTGAGAACGAAAAAGAAGGAACTCTGGAAGGAAGAAATGAAACCGGTTTATAATGTTCGACGATAAGATTGGACGGTAAAAAGACATTTAGTATATTGAGTAGAAGAAAGAAGACAGAGACACTATGATGTAATGCAGATGTATTGAAATGAATTGGGAATAAATGTTCGAAAAGAAAAATATGTAGGGCGTTAATGTATGCGATATCGAAAAAGACACAGAAAAAAAAAACGTTAATCATGAAAATTCAGCTTTTTGAAAGACACCGCAAAATGGCGCAAACAACAAAATAAATAAGACTTACATTGGAATATAAATAGCTTGACCCGGAAGGCATTATTAGAATGCGAAAAAATGCGTAAGTCCAGCGATACAAGTATCAAAAAAGATCTCTCAAATCAGCTACATCTAATCAAAGGGATAGAGACCGGTGGACTCCTAATGGAGTTCATAAAAACAAATTCAGAGCATAGATTAAGAGACAGGCCACATTTGACTACTGGATAAAAATGCACAAGACTACGTCATAGTGAGAATGTTGCAAAAGTACATTCCAAGAACTGCTTAACATACTCCGACACATGCTCCCTGCCACGTAAACCATACACATAGCGTACCATAGAACTTACAATTCGACTAAACCTCAAAATACCTCAAATACCAGCAACCAATTCCAACCCATACAGGACTTGGGGCATCAGTAGAGCATGAGCAAGTCGGAATTAAATCCACTGCGGTAAATGGGTACTATTGGAATAAACAGATCGTGAGGTACCCACAACTTTTCTATTAAAGAATTCAATTCAAAGGTGAGGCTATTATCAATATATACTTAAACACTTATGTAGGTCAACAATTTCGATACAGGTTACACCAAGAAGTATTCTTAAGTGGGAAATGAACTAATTCGCATTCCCAAAAAGCATAGCCTTATATTTCGTCGGGTTAATCAGTAAGGAATTATCCATAGTTGTCGTAGATTCTCATTGAAAATCTTCTGCAGCACATTCCAATCACCACTCTTCCTACTAAATAGCAGAAATATATCATCCGCAAATAGATACGGCCCACAAAAATTACTACGCATAAGACCAGGCAAGTCATACAACATAAAAAGCAAATGCCACAATACAGAATCTGGGGGTACCCCGGCATATATCAGGTAGTCAAATAAACACCATTGATGTCAACAAATTGAGATCTCCCGGTTAAGTACGATTCTTTTTTTTTTTAAACTTGCAACAGCCCCTGAAAGGGTACCCTGAATTGAAATATTAATTAATTGGATTGTTGGAAATCGCAATAACAATACTACTGAATACAGTATAAGAACGCCGCTGAGCACTAAAGCAAATGTGGACATAACGAGGGATAATAAACGAATCAATCACAGATTCGATCCACAACAAAAAAATAAAAGCGTTATGCGATATAATTAGCTTTCAAACTATTCCAGATGAAGTTATCTATAACAAGAATAACGATTCTAAGAAAAACGACAAGCTTACCACTAACAATATCGGTAACTAAGGGAATAACTACAACAGCAATAAAAAACAAAAATTAGAATAATAACAAGAACGATATCAAAATATCAGCAAACCTATTGTGTTGTTGTTCTTCTTATTTTTTTCCTCAATGATTACAATAGCAACAAACCTATTGCGATTTGTTGTTCTTGCGATTTTTGTTTTAGTTCGGTACTCATAACAGTTCTGCTGCCTGAGTTACTGATATTTTTGTGCCCATCACCGAAGGATGGAAGGTACATTCATTTTGTCAAAACTTTTGCAACGCCTAGAAGAAAGCATCAGAAACCCCACGAAGCATATGAATTTTTCAAATTTGGAATACACCTAAACATGTCCGCCTGTTCGTCTATCCATCTATCCCTCTGTGTAGTATCTGTGATAAATATTCCCCAGAAAAAACCATATTGTAGTACATGTATGCGATAACTCCATTATCTGCGCACTACATTACTCAATTACAGAATTTTCTACAACATAATGATAGTTTTCTATTTCTCTACCTGATCTTTTTATTTGTACCCTGTTTTTACACACTTATCGATGTTCGATTGGCACATTTAACTTTAAAACTTGTAATGATATGTTGAACTCGTTGCTCATTCGAATTTAATTTGGTTCAAGAGTAATTATGATGTCTGAATAAAACAGCAGAAAAATTCAATGCTAAGGCCTATCCAGCTTTTTTGACAAGCATTGCGTTGCGCATCATCGTGGCGGTCATTTCTGTTGTTCGATCTTTATCTTTACTTACTCTGATAGGTGTTGCTTTGTGGGCTTATCAGTTGCTTTTTCTTGCTTTGCAAAACTTTACTTTCTTTTCTTTTTTTGTATTTTACACTTTTATGTTACAATAAAGCATAGAAAAGCTTAAGGCAGAGATACTTTTAATTTTATTTTTTGTTTTTTATTTATATTATTATTATAGTAAGTATTATAATAGTAAGTAAGCCATAAGCCACTGTATGTAACTACAAGATATCTAATTATAATGTACAAGAAAGTTTAAAACTATGTATTTATAATTCGGCTGAAGGGCTAGCTACTGATGTCATCACCATGCTCTTAGTAATTATATCCTGCCAGCTAAAAGAATGTTTTAGAATGTTGTATTCAAAAGATTCTAAAGTCGGCGGAAACTGCGCACATTGCGCAATCTGCGTGAACGCTAAATGATCGAAATGGTTGTAAACACCACGCGCGTAATACCAATACGTCGAAATCCCTCCAAGTTACATAACGGTAAAACTGAAAAAATCAATAAAATAGTTATCGTGCCACATGACAAAAGACTGGACAATATTATATTTGACTCGAAGGGGCAAATGCAAATTCAGGTTCATATTGCACAATTTTGGTAAGGTACCTGCAAAATATTATCAAGACGGAGCTCAAACTTGAGTCTGCGATCAAGGCTAACCACAGCATATTACATTGAGTTCACAAGATCGATAGCACACTCAGCTATTTTAATATCCAAGCTGGGATACCAGTTCAGGGTGAGTTCGGAACCAAGGTATGCGTCTTGGTTGTGTGCAAACCCTATTATCCAACGTCAAAGAGTTAACACTTGCTAAAGACTCGTTAACCTTATTGTCAAACGTATGCAAGTTATTTATTTAGATTACCATTATAAAGGGGAGATATATCATCTGCATAGGTGAAAAAACCAATCGAGTCACCGAAACCATTGACCAAGATATTAAACACTAGGGCCCACAAACACTATTGGAAAAATATTTTTTCATAGAGTTCTTTCATAAATTTAGTATCTCGAATCTAATCAAATTATTTTTTTGAATCCAGAGGGTCAACAGCAAAATGCTCCCATCAATAAGATTCTCTCTCATCAATTTTATGAGAAAAACCAAAAGTTTTGAGGTGCTACGCATGACCAAAAGCCAAACTGCGCATCTTGCTAAGCACTACCGCTATCAAAGTACGAATTAATTTGCCGCGTAGTTACGTGCTCAATTATTTTAGAAAAACAGCGTACTTTGCTGATCAGTCAAAGATTGCTATGTGTGAAGGACGAGCCCTGCTTAGGAGCAGGCATTATTCTATCTATTTTTCGCCCTTCGGAAAGCTTTACGGTGATTAAAATGGTATTAGTGGCACGTAAAGAATTGTTTGATATGCAAGAAGGATCAAGTTAATATTTTTGATTGATAGTCCGTAAACAACGAATATGTTTTCACCCACATTTTGGAAATAAAAGGAATACTTTCTGCCACTCAACTCAATGAATATTTGGTGAAAAATCGCGGCCATTGAACTGATTTAGGATGAAGAACTCGTTACTGACGTTTACGCCGATACCACTAAGGTCATTATGATTATCTACCAACGTAGAATCAGCACTTTCAAAAAATTTAAAATCGGATACATTCCTTTCTTTCTCATCAAATATTTCACGCTATTACGTAACTTACAATAAGTTCGCTAATAAATAGCGTAAAGAGATCGGAGATTCTGTGTAACATATGCTTTTTTTCGCTACAATACTTAATGACCGAAAAAAAAAGATATTTTATTTATCTTCGCTTTTATTTTTATAATCCTTTTATATATTGTGTCCTCCAGTTCAATCTACTGCTTTAAATTACTTGTTTTTCACTAATACTGCTACATTTGTGTTAACCTTTACTAATCTATGCATTTTTTCTTGTGTGCGTTTGTGTTGTAGTTATTATTCTCTATGTTTATGATCTTTACTTCGGTAGTATATAATCCCACACGCTGGTCGCGTTCTATGCTTGGTTATTCTCGTTCAAGAGGAAAAACAAGAGTACAATGACCTTTTCCCGTTTTGCATTATACAAATGCCATTCAACTATTCACCGCTTTTGATAGGTTAAGAAAGCTTTCTTTACAAATACAGAAAAGCATTAAAAAGTGAACTGAAAAATTAAACTAAACCAAAACCAGCTAATGTATTAGCTAGCTAATTGCATGATATATGTATATAAAAAAAAAAATGGAATGTAATGAATATGATACAAGAAAAGCCACACGAGATTGTCAATTAACAGTTAAGAACAAACGTGGAAATTAATCCAAAAACCTGGGTAATATTAGTTTTGTCAGTGTATAGACATATAAATCGAGTTAAAAAGAAAACAAATAAGAAGGCTACAGTCAGGCAAGGCCGCGTTGAGGTACTTTACGCCACTACGTCTAGTACAATTATTCGCTTGTTTTGTTGATAATATAACAAAAATTATATATTATTTTCATATATTTGAGTTAAAAATTTATGTGTAAATCCATTGTAAATATTAAGAATTAATATGTTTGTTGTTTGAAATGTAGAGAATAACTAATTCTTGTTCTAAAATAACCAAAAAGGAAAACTTAAAAAATCTTATATATATATACTCCAAAATTAAATCATTTCACAACATACAAATAACAATTTACATATAAACAAATAATCAGATTGACAGTAAACCGTTGCTTTTGTTTTGCATGAATGTGTAATAGATTCGTCGCTTATGACCGATTTCAAATGATCTATAGATATTAGATCTTGAAAAACTTTGGTTCTTTTGAAATTACCTTCTAAGGACCTTTGTATGGTTATTGAGGACTTTTTTTATGTATTGAACGGATAAAACGTGGTCTTTTAATTATTTCAGAAGGAATAGGTTAAGTTTAGAATATTTATGATGGTAAATTGTGGATCCGACGTTTGGAAAATGTTGTTTGGGAGTACTCATGGCGTCTCAGCTATTGGAGCTAGATGCTATGATCTCACCTGAAAACGGAAATTTTGTCCGTATACATTTTCGGCAGGTGCTTCAGATATGCCGGTGTTGAAGATAGATCAAAGACCTAAGAGCATCAATGACAGCTCGTCAAACCTTTTAATTGTATTACCTTTAGCCATGGTGGTTGCTTTTCATTGACTACGGAAGCGTCCAACTATGCTATTAGCTTGCGCGTGCCAAGCAGAGGTGATAGATTTGTAACTACCAAGTAATTGTCCCCCCAAGACGTAAAATACAATTCTTCAAAAAGGGTAACGCGATTGTGTTACCATTGTAAAACAGGCAATTTCGTAGGTCGGTGTATCTTTAACTTCTTCAAACAACTTGTGCTGAGTTCCCTAATCCAAAATATATTCTTACAAACTCGAATATGCTGAATGGCGTCGTTATAGCGGTTTTCTAAACATAACTTTCAGTCGTAAATATTTGATGATATGTCTTTAGTAAATCCAGTCTTGAGAAAAAAGTCTTGTCTATAAGACTCCATCCAATGTCCTGACTGTGTGATGAGTAGCGGCTAGGGACTCTCACACAATTTAGTCATTTAAAATCTCCGCATGAACATCATTAATTTGGCTATTTTTTGGAAACTAAACATACTGAAGAGACAAAAGATTTAGATGGTCTACGTATTCCCGCCTTAGCAAGTAGTTAAAATTATTCCTTGGAAATGTTATATGTAGTTGGACCTAATTGTTTTATTTTCGAAAACGGGAGGACGTCTTCAATTGTCAGTCTGCGAACTATTTTATGTTTACAGTTTCGGTAATATAATCTGGCTTTCCGGTTATGATGGGATATTTTTTTAAAAGTTGTAAATACTTACTTTCAGTTAAACATAGTTTAGGCTAAGAGATTTTGCACATAGCGGATATGGCGTACACAAGCATTTTAGTTAAGATGTCTACTAATTGTTCATGTATCATGTCAATCAGTGGACTCTATTTTCTGAGGAAATCTAAAATGTGAAATCAAAATCTAAAATGGGAAATCTAAAATGTGATAGCAAATACAAAAGGAAATTCACGGCGAAAACTTTAATCAATATTGAAAATTTTTTTGCTGTACATTCCTATTGAAAACCCTTGGCGGCTGTAAGTAATTGTGAAGTTGGTAAAATGGAAACTTCAGGCCCGCTGAAGCATTGTTCCTATGAACAAAAGAAAATGAAGTATTATTCCTATCAAACAGCAATAAGCAACTTATCAAACACTCCAAGATTCCAAAGTGAATCACTCCAAGAATGGAATTTTTCAGTTTGTCGTCGAATTACTCTTGAAAAAAGCAAACGGTTGTTCGAATATCTTGGATTTTTTCCGTATTTTTAGTTGTATTTACACATCCATCTAGGGTTATGTCTGGACATGAACTTATAACGAGAGCTAAATATAAAACGCGTCGTCTAGGATCACATTGGTTCATCAGTGTTTTAACACTATTGATGTCAAACGTTAACTTATTTCAATTCTCAAATTGAAGACTTGAGTAAATTTGAATCGCCAAATTATTTGTGTCACTTAAGGTTACCGCTACAGTTTGTACAAGTTTTAGGTAATTTCTTGATGCTAAAAATTTTCATCATCCGAGGGCTGAATTTGACCTCGCCAAGAATGAGCAGATTTTCATAAAACTCTGAGGATTTGCAGTCACCCATATTGGAATTAGACAACACTTTGTCGAGTCGAGTATTTTCACTCAAAGAGTGCCTTTCACTCTGAATCTGCTTTAAATCATGCTAATCATTTACAGTCGGTGGATCTCGGATAAAATCCATAACTGGCAAAATTTTTTAATGGAGAAATGCACACACATGCCCATATATGAGATGTTAAACGTCATCAAACATTGGTGCGAACATACATTCCGTTAAGATTCTAAGATTAAGCCCAAAGATAAATGCTGATTTAATTAGGCTTGTAAAGGTGCAATCAAGTAAAGCGGAAGTATTTAAAACTTAGCGACGACTTCGGAGGGACGAGATGAAGAGATTACGACACTTGAAAATTATAAATTATTTAGACTTGCAAAGGTGCAATCAGGTAAAGTGGAAGTGTTTACAATTTGGTGTTTTAATCCAATCGACCAAACTAATCTGCCACGCAACCAGTCTAGAGGTATGTGCAACCAGGCACGTTGCCGTAAAAAAGCGTTACACGAGCACTGGCTACGTACGAAAGTTCTTGCCGCTCCAAAAAGTAGCAATTCCTTTTAGTCTTTTGTGAAAAGAATTGGAAACCAATCCACCGTATCCATTTCGATTCTTCTCAATAACGACCAAATAATGTGCGACCCGATTGATAAAACTAATGTGTTGACTGAAATGTGTGCTTGAAACACTAATTTACCACAAAGTAATTAACTACCAACGCTTGAAAAAACCACATGTTCGATGCCGGCATTATTCTTTCGGACGAGGGCTGTTAAAAAATTCTTGGTAATTTCAACACTCGCAAAGCTCTAGGGCCAAATTGTATACCAGCCAAAATTGTAAAAAAATGCGCTAAAACACTTTCGAAGGCATTACGCCATCTTTTCAGCAAATGCTACAGTCCCTGCGTTTTTCTAACTTGCTAGAACGTTACCAACATCCAGCCCATATCCAGAAAGGGTGACCTCACAAATCCTGCAAAATATCGCCCAATTACATTCTGTTCCGTTGTACCCAAAACCATGGAGACCATGGTCAATTACTATCTAACGGAATATCTAGAAATCAACGAAATATGTAGCGACACGCAATATGACTTTCGAAAACATAGATCTACTGGTGACGTAATCTCCTACCTCACCCAAAAAGACGAACCAAGTTATTCGTCATTTTGTCGAAAATAAGGTCGCTGCCCTCGATATCTTCAAGGCACGATGTTCTTGTCTACAAACTGATTGCATATGGTATGAATAGCATTTTCAATCGAATCATATAGAGTTTCTTGGACAACCGTTCGATAAAAGTTGTGATCGGCTTGTATTCTTCAACTGAATTCTATTTAAATTCATGTGTACCACAGCGATCTATCCTTGCTGTTAATTAAGGACCTCCTGCGCATAACAGAGAACACTGTTTACCCATTTGCAGACGACAGCACCTTATGTTATTCGTTTTGCCTTAGCAAAAGACGTTCATTTTGGGAAGGCAATACAGAACAAACGCTGCATTACAAATGACGCAGCAAGTCGGGACTTCATAAAACCGTTCGATATTAAGACTCGATTTTCACTCTCTCATAGACTAAACTTAACTAACTTATCTCTTGCGTAGATAAAACTTGACTACCCCTTGTTTTCATTCCCCTACTCGACCGGACCAGTATGTCCCTTGACACGGACTATTTGGAGCCAGCTCTTGTACGGCATCCATCAAGGTTGCCTTTTGGCAACCTTACCATATTCCAATCTCCCGTCGTCTGTCGAGTCCTTTACTTACTCCTAATTCTTAAACTAACTTAGTCTAGCAATCCCCCCCCCCCACCCCCCCCCTCCCTCAGAGACGAACAACCTGTGAGGCCAAAACGAAAGTCGCCTTTGGCTCCTCACAGTACATAACTATTTAAGAGTACTTATACAACCATATACAGTGTGCATATAATCATAACATTATTAATATAACCATAACAGTATGTCTATAGTAGTACCCATATAACAGTGTCTATATATATATATATAACAAGTCGTGGACATAACGGTATGCACACTCTTTTTCTCTGCTTCGCATTTTCTTGTTGTTTTGCAGATCGGCTTTATTTTATTCTTTATAATTTTCCAGCATTGAAATTACTAATCCTACATTCAACAGGGTTGTATTTGTAACTAATGTTAGAACATAAAATCAAATCTTACAAGGGGCTTTTACCTGCATTCAACAGACTTTCGCGTAAAATGTGAAACATATTAATAATAATAGTTGAGAAAACAGTTTGTTGGGAGTACTGAGGGGCTGTTCCGAATTCGGGATTCGCCAAAATATTAAAAACTCCGAAAAAATGTTTTGTTGAATAATATCATGGTAAGTTGACGTCACAGTTCCTTCGGTAAATTTTTCTGAAGTTTCACCTGGAAATAAATTAAATATCTCTGAATTGACCACTCAAAAAGGAAGGTTATTATTGTGCTCTACCCGAAGCTTTTATTTCTGGTATCTTTAAGACTCACTTACTTGGTTATGTGTATTTGAGTTAATTTTTTAAAATATCTATCAAAATTTGCGTAACTTAATTTTATTAGTTAAATCTAACGTTAGTTTTTTTGTATTAAATTCACCTATATGTGATTATCTTGTTTTATTAAACTGTTACAATGTATTCAGAATAATTAATTTTCTGTTTTGATCCTTGCTGACGAAACTTGTTCTCACATACACAATGCAAACACATAACTTTATAAAATTTCTACAGGGTCGAATTTTATTCTTTATTATAATGTCGTGAGATTTTCACTTTACCAACGCAGCTTTAATACTGTAAAGAATGAAAATCCTGTCGGTTGTTATTGTGGTAGAACAACGGTTGTCCAAAGATCTTTCCATTACAAGAAAATTTGTATGTTTTGTATTGACCACTTTCGCTAGAGGCGCGAACTCACCTGACTGGATTTTCATTAGTTCACAATAACGAAATTATATTTACGTGATTTGTGTTTCATAAGGAAAATATTATAGGCCACTTTATTATATTTTATTTTAACATTATACATTATTCTTTATTTCCCTAATAATACTATTTATGTCCAATATTCCGTTCTATGACAAATGATCTTACATCCTTTCTTAGAATTGTATTTTTATAATTTATAATTCACACTTTCCTGTTCTTACAATAATTGTACTTTCTTTCCTTTATCCATCTTTCGCTTTATATTTCTTACTCTACACCTTTAAAATTGTGTTGACACTCCATATGTTTTTGCCTTGTCCGTTTGTATTTTTTTTCTCCCGCTTTGCTAGCAAACTTTTGTCCGAGATGCTTATCATTCGGTATCTTACTCAATGCTACTATATCTTTTTCAATAACTACTTTAAAATTTGCTTTGTCAACTTGAAGAAAAGCAACTCTAGTGTGGACCCAAAATAAGGTCCCGAGTTTGGTCTTTACAGTACTAAAAGGAATCTGCGAGAAAAACCCAAAGAACAAAACGTGACAAACTGGATATATAAGGACATTTGATTAGCTTACTTTTATTTATTTATTCATGAATTGTATTTTGGTGTTCTTACAAACGATCAGATGAGAGTAAGGATTATTGTTTTATGTATAATTTTTTTTTCTACTGGGATAAGGACAGTGATTGTATGAAGTTAACGTATTTTTTAACGTTCTGAATCCAACACCACTGCACATATAAACGTACGCATGCATATAACTCTGCGTATATAACGATATATACTTACATACATACTTATTTTTACATAAAGCACGAATCTCTTAGAGTTTACTTGACATGTTTTCAAGGCTTTTTCTAATGGCTCTCGCACGGATGTCGTATATACTGATTTTAGCAAAGCGTTTGACTTAGTTAAGCATAACTTATTGATCTTCAAACTCTATTCCCCTGACTTCCCTTTCTTAGTGAAATGGATAATCTCTTATCTGCTTAACAGATCATTCAGGGTTCTGTTTAGCTTCATCACCTTGGATGAATTTCCCGTGACGTCTGGCGTCCCTCAAGGCAGGCACTTAGGGACCCTTTTATTGAATTTATACATTAGTGATCTCCCCTGGGTAATTAAATCAAGTCAGATCTTAATGTACGCTGACGATGTTACTCTTTTCTTCCTTCTCCTTGGAATCGCAATCGCATTAGCTTCAAACGGACTTAAATAATTTGGTTACAAGGTGCTCGCTAAACTTTATGAAATAAACTCTAAAAAAATGCAAGAAGTTTTCTTTCTTAAGAACGAAGTGATTCAGTACTCAGTATTTCATTGACTCATATAAGATGGAAAACATTGATTCCTTCATCGACTTAGAGGTTTTATTCGACCAAAAATGATGTTTTAGTTTGTACATCAAGCTCTCTTTAAGTAAAGCTAGGTCCGCGCTTGTTTTCATTAAGACGTGGTCAAAAGAGCTGAAGGATCCTTACATAACAAAAAAGCTATACACGTGCTTAGTTAGACCAATACTTGAGTATGGTCTCACTCCTATAGGAGTTTTGTAGATTCAATTGAATGAGTTCAAAAGCAATTTTTTTGTTTTCCCTTAGGAATTAGAGTTGAGACCCGCTTGTCTCTTTGCCTCCTTATGAAACTAGATTCTGTTATTCTTACCGTCACTTGAAAAACGTAAATTTATTCTGAGTGTCCCCTTCTTAATTAAGTTAATTGATGATACTATTGGTTCGCCCACATTGCTTGATGAGATAAGATTTAATGTCCCTAACAGCTTCTCTAGGTGTTGTTTACTGTATCGGTTGCCGAGCTATTGCATGTTTGCGATGGCTTGTGGTTTAACAAAATTTGTGCTAAAAACGACAACAAATTAAAACGTTAATACCACTGTTGATATTGTATTCTCTTATTGTATAGCGGAACTTTATACATAAACATATATGAAAAGGTAAATTGTTTGTGTTATTCGCTCAAAATATATTGTTGTACATTTGCGAAATGGCGACTGCCAGTTGCCTTTAAAATATTTCGCATACGTAGTCAGGCAGGTACGTAGGCAATTATCGCCATAAATATCGGCTTGTTTTTTTTTAGGATACAGCTGATTGTTGCCAAGAGGCTTATCATGTACCAATGTCACCAATTTTCTATCACTTTCGGTTAAATTTTCCATTATAATTCATTAATAACTGAGAGCGACGTAAAAAATGATACGAAGATTGACGTTTGTTTGTTTTGTATAAACAAACCATATATGATTAACAATATCGAGCACGCAAAATTAAATGAAAAGAAAATTGTCTAAAATTTGAGATAAAGGAATAGTCATGCGAAAAAGTTCCACGCTAGTATGTCATAATTGTTGAGAAAAACGAACAATTTACATGTATGCTAACAGGTAAAAAAACTATGCTGGGACGGCATCTCGCATACCCACCACCATTAAAACCTTTGGTGCCGCACGCTTTTGTTTATTGTCATAAAAATGTATGGCATAAAACTTATCTTTCAACTTAGATTACACTAAAAGGTATTGTGAAGAAAACTCCCACGTTGTGGGTTCCACTACAATAAATTTAGAATTAACACACTTAGCTTCTGACATTTTGCTCTCCAATTCCTTTTATTTGATACCCATATCGTTTGTATTGTTTAGTAAATATTAATCCATTAGCTCGTGGTGTCCACCATATTCACTTTACAATTAACGAACTTTCAGGCAGATAATATATCTTCATTTGAGAAATGTACAAAATAGTTTTAAATATTCTGTCTTGTTTACCTTATGATTAATAAGCATAAAACCTCAAAAAGGTGAAGAGAACTTAATGACTTTTAAGTTTTTGTGGACATGGTTTTTCCATTTTTGCGCACAAATAATAGAGTCTTTCGTAAAGTGAATATGGGAAGTTTCAATCATCTAAATATTATAATTTGTAAGGAATGAGCAAAAACCCGCAAATTTTTGTTTACAAAAACGGTGTTGCGTTCAGCTTCCGCTTCCCTGCGGGCTTGTGCTCTTATCAATTTGGCCCTTTTTCAGTATCGACCTGCATGCAAAAACTTCCAATGTTTATACCAAACTTGAAATGAATATCTTCCATTTTGCGACCAGGAGTACGTACACCGCGCAGGCAGGGCTTAGCTAATTCAAAATTTCAAGCTGATTAGGAATATATATACTTTATAAGGTCTCTGAAGCTTGCTTTTGGGTGTTACAAAGATTATGGCGAAATGAATATACCCTCATCTTTGGGTATGAAAAGAACTGCATAAACCAACGTAGATCGTGTATATAAAAATATTTTTTTAATCAAAATAGGAAGTCTTTCTTTCAATATTCATTTAACTTTTATTAAAATTTTTCTTTGAGTTATAAATAATCTTAAAAATTATTTATGTTTGTTAGACTGTTATAATGTTTATAAATTTTGTACCAACCATCCTCTAATTTCCCCGTCCAACTGCGTCAATCATTGATAACTTCACACAAATATCAACATCGTCACTTTCATAGGTCGTCTTCTATTTTGTAGTGAAGTTTGTGCAGCGGTGTACAACATTTGCGACTCTTCCAAGCTTCTTTGCGCTGCAACAGCTCTTCCGCCCTTCTTGTAAAATACGCCAACAAACGAGAGAAACGTTCAAAAACCGTAGTGAGTTTTTCGAACTGTAAATGTAACACTAACTTTTATACACACCAATGCACGTTCCCACAATATTCCTTGCCTTGCAATGTATTTCGTGATATTTTTCTTTTTAGGGAATATGCGGAACTTTGGCAAGTTGTCATCAGCCAAGGATCTAGGGAATATCCATTATCACCATTGTCGCTTTAATTTTTTTACCGAGTAGCCAAGCATTGTTATCAAACCCATGATTTTCCAGGTAAGCTCTTTCACTGGAGTGCCTCCACAGATGCGAATCATGGGAAGATCCGGAAAATGTTAACTAGAAGTTTTTCTTGCCCCTCTCGTGGTGATTGCTTCTTATGCTTCGCGTTTCTCCTCGTCCCCTTCTTCAATGAGCAAGTGTAAATAGAAATTATGATACATTGTGCTAAAAGTGTATACACTGGTTAACATACTTCAATTTAGTTCGATGTTTTAAAAAAAAATTGTACTTTCACCAAATATTTTTCTTTTTCTTGGGTATAAATTGCCAAATTTAATTTCACAGACAACTTCATTTCAAAGATGAAAAATATATCAAATTCTAGCATCTGCAGTAACCGAACAATATGTTTAGATTTGTTTATATTTTTCATATGCAATTGTGTTTTCTACAAACGCAACTCTTAAAGAGAGTTTCGTGGTAACTTTTCTTGGTTTATACTCAACTCCAATCCAAATCTTTTGCCAACGACAGCAGTTTTGTTGTCGTGAATTTTGACGTGACTCAGAAAGCACATTTGGCAGCAAATTATTGGTGACCACCATCTACTCCCTTGTCGCCTGATATGCTACTCTCTTTTAAGACTACACGTTTACAAGCACTACATTTAATACTCCCTTAAACAAAGCGAGTGTTTTTCACTATTTTTCTTTTCAATCGTCAATAAGAGTTTACTGAGTTAAGATCTCCTTTCCTCTTTATTTGAGAAACAAACAGTGCTAAATTGCTCGTTCGGACTATAAACAGCCTTAATCATATGTATGGTACTCATGCATAATCCATAATACTTAGCGCTATCACATATTTGAATACATATAAAAAATATACACTATTTTTCTTTTTTTTCACGTTGTCATTGGTGGAATATTCATCCCCAGTTTCAATTGGAGAGATTGCCAGGTTTTTGTCAAATCAGACAAAGTTTTTATTCATCAGTGGCAGCTGCCTATAAACATATAGGCAATACGTATAAGGGATCTCTCATACAAAATGTCACGACAATGGACGCAGTTGATGCTCCCATTACCAAGTGAATATTTAGAATCAAGAATAAGCCTTACCATATTATGGATTATCCTGTTTAGAAAGTAAAGGTGGTATTCCACGAAATCAGAGTAATATATTGGACTAAAGTGAATACATTGTAAATAGCTAGCAATTACGCTAGCACTATCATTCGTAAATTTTTTACAGTATACAATGTGTTCAATCCTAATAACCTTGATAGAAAACCATGGAAAAATTAACAAATGATGTGAAATTCCAGAACCAAGTAGTAGTAGACCATTTCTACAAGCAATTGGCGCAGTTTAACAAAGAGACTGTGAGGAGTATTGTTCGGCTGAGAACTTGCTCGCCGATTTGTCCAGGATTTGTCCCACAAGAAATTAATTTTTTAATAAGAATATGTTTGATGGGAGCTACGTGCTGGTGTTATTGACTAGAAAGGTAAGATTATAAGTAAAATATAGCTTTATTGATAATTCGTCATAGTTTAGCAGCGCAAATTGGACATAATTTATGCATTTGCATAAATGATATTAGGGATTATTGTGCGGTTTAATAGAAATATATGTTAAACGCATAAACAAGAGAAAGTCGGATTCCTCCACAGAGAAGAACAGAGAAAGGGTCACGAAAGGCCCGAAATTTTCTTTTTTAAGATTGGACCACAGCGGACTTCACCTGGCTTTTATGTTCTTTGTTCTACATTTCAGCTATTTCAGCTATTAAATTTATTAATGTCAAAAGTATTCCGAAGTTCATCAAGTTTCCTAAGACGTTTAGAAGGATAAACACTCAACCAGTTCACATGTGCGATATTAAGATTAAAGCCAACGTATTTCAAGGAGCTGAAAGGTTTTGCTGCCCGCAAACGGCCGCAAGTTTCAAATTTATTAGCATGGACATATCGGTACGAAGAGACTATTGCAAGAATGTAGCCAAATCAGATTGACTTACACAAGCTTATGTATAATATAATGTTTTATATATTTCAAACTTCATTGGAATATAATGCTACCAAAACTGTACATGATAATCAACTGCATTAAATTTGAACTTAAAAATATGTATTAAGAATATCAAACAACAGTTGTGTGAATAATTAGGGTTTATTAAGCAATATTTTATTTTTCTTCATGTTCCTGTGCAAAAAGTTCAACTTTTGGCAAGGCAACGTCAGATGCTCTTTGATATAGATTCCAGAATGCAGAGCCAACGAATTCCAGTAGATCCGCTATAGGTGTGCCGCGATATTCTTTCCATTATGCATTTCTCACAGCAACACTTAAATTTCACCAAATTTTATTCCTGTTACCTAATCGGGTGCAAAAGTTAATGTGCGTTTTGGATATGTTTACATAAAGTAAGCGGCGATTGTGATGATATGCACTCAGGTGTTCCCAAGTTGAACAAACGAGGCTGAACTCTACATTTCCTAAGATCACATATCTTAAAGGAACAATTCATCTGATAGGTTATTTAAGATGTTCAGAAGCAGGAGTGATTAAAAATTTATAATTTTATTTCCTATATCTCAGCTAGGCGTAATTGCGTTTTCTTGGTACCTCTATTCAAATTGCTTTTATTAAAGGACTTCCTACTATTTCGTCATTACATTTTTAATCACTTCTTGTTTCAAATCATATGCCTTATTTGTAGACTAATGTGATCGTTGTAGCATTTAAGATAATTAAGATTTCTTGGAGTTGATACAAAATCGTTTTAGAGAATAAGGTTTGTAAAAGTTTGCACACTGATTAAACTATAAAATTTATGAATCCAGTGTCTAAAATTTCCAGTTTTATCAGTGTTAGGACAAATAACATAATGTATAACTTAGAGCTTGTGAAGGCTCGTGTTGAAATTCATAATCAATGGAAAATGATTCCAAATGAGGTCACCATTGCCATATATGTAAAGGAAATTAGCGCGAATACTACAGTACGCGGGGAAATCCAGTAAGTCAGGAATATTGCTTCGACTAGACGGTGATTTTCACAATAAATAAAAGAAAAGAGTAATTGTAATTACGAATATATATGTAGAGTTCGAGTTCGTATTTACTACTCTCGACCCTCACCATTGATTTGGCAATTAAATTCATCTACAACAATAAATTGCACACCCAATTGCCAGAAGAAATCATCGTAATCATCACATTTTATGGAAACCAGGCAGGAAAATAAACTAGCCACATTGAAACATCAGAACTTTTGGAAGTTTTAAATCCAACCGTAGATCTCACCAGAGCTCTTTTATCAGGGTGGTTGATAGTTATTAAATTGTATTCGTTGATTACAAAGGGAGAACGATTTGTGAAATAAGTTGCTGATATACGAAAAATGTTAATAAAGTTTTGACGAAGGAAATTTCTACTTTATGGGTGTGATTCGAAAGCCCATTGGCACACCATATAGCATTTCGAAGCCTTTGCGTAGACTGCTTAGAGACTAAGAGAGTAATCATAGTCGTAAGACTGTTTTTCATCTCAACCTGCGTTTTAATCAGATACTCAATTTTAAAATTTTTTTGAAGAACCAGCTGGTATGCGGAAGAATTCCTATAATTAGTAGGATGATTTTTCAAATAATTGAAGATGTGTAGTCACTTTTATGCAAACCACGTTTAATACTTTTGACTTACTTTTTGCAATATGTTCTACTATGTTCCAAATCTTGACACCAACGACATTAAGGGATGCCTCTGGCTTTTAAAGAAGCTTCAACGTCAACAATAGCATGAATAAAGTATCACGTCGTAAGTCTTTTTATTACCCGAACTTGTTTTCTGTTCTATATAAAGCACTGACAACGAATCTTTAGCAAATATATTTTACATAGGGGAGATATTGCGCACTTCGAGCTCCAACTTTTAAACACCCACTTTAATGTTAGCAATTGGAGTGGAATGATAGAAATTTTTTAATACCGCTCCGTCCGCTGTTTCCTACTTGATATGATAGTCGTGAAAATGAATTGTGCGAACTGACACATTTCATCTATATTTTAATATGACTGTTTTCTATAGTTTTATTTTTTAGCAGCAGTCTCAGTTGAAAAATTCCTTAATTTCGCTTCTATGTCTATTCAAGTCTTTTGTTATTATACATATTATTGGAACTATTTTGCTTACGTTCGTCCTGGCAAAAAATCGATGAACTCTGCCATTGCCATTCTGCCATTGGATTATTACTTTGACCGGACCCTTCCAAAGGAAGCTTACTTGTTTTCGCAGAATTAATCACGTTCTATTGTTGTTGATTAGCCCGTTAGCTTTCAATCGCAACTGTTTTGGCGACACTGTAAGACTGTATAATGAAAAGTGTTTGGGACAAAGTAAGGAAACAATAATTAATTTCCAATCGCGACGTTTTCGCGAAGCTTTTTAATTGTTTTAAACATTTTTGTGACACAAAAAAATTAATACAATATTTTTCGCACATTATTAAAACAATTAATTGAAATAACCACCGACACAAATTAATAGCACGTAGAAAGCGTCTTGCTTTGGGCAAGGTTGCCAACTTTTCTCAATTGAAAAAAGATAAAAGCGATTTCTAAAAAAGTGTTTATATTTGGAAAGCATAATAATGGTCGCCTAATTGCGAAAAGAAGAAATCAAATATCCTTGGACAGATGTCATAAAACCTAAATGGTGTTGACTCCTTTTGATCTATACGCATTATTTATTTTATTGTATTCCTTTTGTTAAGTAAAATTTAGCAAAAGAATAATGGACACATAACGAAGAATAAGTAGAAAACGGAAGATCCTTTCGAAACATGACGACATATGCCAAATCAACGGATAGACATCGGTTGAGAGAAACACAGTATTTTTATGTATGCTAGATTATAACAAAACTTTTGTTATTAAAGCGAAACTGAGCTGGCTCGAATCAAACTCAGGCACCTATAGTCACCCGTATCTTAGGGCATTACAAAGCACGCAATCGAGCATATGTAAATCCGAAACCTGTTGCAAAGGCAAAACTGCCACCACTGAAAATAACTGTTAAAGTGCTTAATTGGATTAATTGGATATAGCGTTCATTATAAAAAAAATTATTAAGAAAACTTTTATGAGCTCTAATCATGAAAGGCTAAAGAAAATATTTTCGTGTTTTTAATAACAAGCTGACGTCCTCAAGAAGTAAATTCTAAGAAGCAATCGTCGTCAGATTGGCATTGAAAATGAAATTAATGGAAAAAAATACTATGAATAACATTTGCTAACAAAAATGAAAAAAAAAGAAAATTGACGACATGAAAGTTAGTCCACTGCAACAGCGCATCACAGTTCTGGTGTCATTAGTGAGTGGTGTTGAAGTAGGTTTGCATAAGTACTTTATGCATTTAAACATGTGTTATCGTCTTCATTCGATTTTATAACAGCTAATAAAAAGAAACCGCTTAAACTCCAAATTGCTTGGGTTTGATATTAATCTTACCCATATAAACAATGTTTTATTCTTCTTTTCGTAGAAATAATTCTTTGGCTATATATTTATACTATGATTTGTATAATAATTTGTTCTACAATTTTGTTTATGTATTTATAATGTTCCGGAATTTGCTTTATTGATCTAAGGAAAGGCTTCTTGTATTACAAATAAATAAACAAAAATTGATTGCAAAGTGTAATATTTACTTAGTTCTGTCTTCGATTTAATTCGGTATATGGTTTACTCCCGAAATTTAGAATTGATCAAACTCGTGTCTTAAAATGAATTTATATGTTGGTCATTAAAATCAAATGATAAAGTGCCTTTAATAAAAGGTTTGCTCTAATAGGCAATACGCGATTAACTATCCTTTTTTAGTATTTATGTATATTACACTTTCGAGTCATCGAATGTATAACATTTGATAAACATTATTTCGTGTACGGCAAATATTTATCGTCCTCTTAAAAAGCGTGAATTATGGAATGATTGATTACATATGTTTCAATAAATGGTTGAATAAGCAATTTAGATCTAAAAAGGAGTAACATTTCTCCATTGTTAGAGAAAATTATTGCCACATTATGTAGTATTTTCCTTGCTGTGCCAGGCTGGCAATCCAACCCACTTAACGACGAGCGGTTAGGCTAGTAAAAGTCATGCTGCTGGCGTATTAAAATTTTGTGGTATAAAGTGAGGTTCTGACGGTCTGCCATTGCAGGCTCGTTTGAGCCCTAGATGCCTATCGAGGCTCCTCAGAACATTGCATTACCTTCATTTGCATCACAAAATACAATAATCGTCGCAAGTGAAACATGGTCCATTTTCCACGAAGCTCTTTCGCATCCAACTTTCGTGTAAAACCTGTGACGAATTTATGATCAAAAGTAGGTCATTCATTCTCAATTTACGGTGATTGAACAAAAAAAAACTTTTTACCATTTTTAAATTTAAATTAGGCGGAAAACGCCACAAAGTAGTTAACCACTTCAGCAGTTCATTTTTTATGTGCATAAAAAGCTTACAAAATCTAACACGTTTCTGCATGTAATCCGGGCGCAACGATGGCTTCGAATCATATGGCAAAGCACAAGCATTCAACTTGATAAACTTGCTTAGGCTACTATTTGAACATAAATAATTCATTATTGCTGACGGAATACACCGCTGTCCGATTATTTAAGAAAAGTATGTTCATAGGTATGATATTTGCACATGAAGGAATTAGAGGTAACAACATCGGTTGCTACCAAAGAAACTACAACTCGAGTGAAATCAAAGATATACCCACGCTGATGAAAGGTAGGGAAAAATGAACAAAACAGAAAACCAAATTATGGTGTCAAAAATGTAACAGGGGAATTAATTTATAATATCATTAAGAGTAATAAAATGATTAGCTTTATTAATATTTTCGCTCAAAAAGCATAAACTTTTAAACCGAGCAAAACGTCCACGCGGCTCACGACCGAGGCTACCAAATTTTAACTAGCCTGAATGTGATTAGAGAGATATCAATTTTTCGAATTTGCAGATGTTTATGGGAAATAAAACAAGAAACACTTCACTATTATATAGAGCATTTGAAGTTTTTGTTATTGTTCATATTCTGTATTTAGGTTCCGTCTATCTTGGGCCGGAACTTGTGTTGCTCGAAGTTTCAAACTAAAGTGCTCCTCCGTCTTCTTCTAGAAACGTTTTGGTGATAGTTTCTATATACTAAAACGACTGAAATTTTTCACCCAATTTTAGGATATTTACACTAAATTTATAAAGTTGAAATTTTCGACTATGTTACAGGTCTTCGAGTCCTGCAGTGCCATCAAAAACATCTGGTAGCAATAGCAACGCGGACAATTCAAAAGACGCAAGTGTAAGTTGAAATATCACAATGGAAATGAAATGATTCCCTTTAGAACTTGACTAAAGAATAGAAAGAATGCAAATATATATTTTTTTTTTTGATCCTACGTTTCTCTCTTTCAACTTCAGAACAAAAATTTTTCTATGACTGATATGTATATTGACAACTGCGATACCAGTGAAAACGTTGGTCAAATACATTTCTCGCTCGAATACGATTTTCAAAATACATCACTCATCTTAAAAGTTCTTCAAGGAAAGGAACTACCTGCTAAGGATTTAAGTGGCACCTCAGATCCATATGTGCGTGTCACATTGCTGCCAGACAAGAAACATCGCTTAGAAACCAAAATTAAAAGACGTACTCTTAATCCCCGCTGGAATGAGACATTCTATTTTGAAGGGTTTCCTATACAGAAGTTACAATCGCGGGTGAGTTATACATATTTAATAATGTGTCGTATTTTTAGGATAATTTCCCGGTCGTCGCAGGTTTTACATTTACATGTTTTTGATTACGATCGATTTTCACGGGACGATTCGATTGGTGAGGTTTTTTTGCCACTTTGCCAGGTAAGAACATTTTTTGCCAAATATTATATTCAAACCTAATACTCTGCAGATGAATGCAGTCAAAAACATTTGTTGTACAAAGTTTTTTTTGTGAAAACTATCTTCTAGAGTCTCGTATAGTAGCACTGTCAACGTACGTTGTACTTCATAAAAGTAGTAGTATAAAATTGTACTTTTATGATAAAAGCACATCAACAGATTGTATTACAAGAAAATGAGGTGAAGGTTTAACCAATAAGAAGCAGATTTCTAACATAGCTTTTCAAACACGTAAATTTATAAATATATACATACATGTATAACATTGTTCATACCATTGCTATTACTACACTTTGTCAGGAGGAATGGATTGAACAAGATACCTTATTAAAAACCGTTAGGGGGCTGACGCAGTGTGAGATAATTTTTGTGTTAAAAACTCGCTAGTGGTAAGCACAATTGGCATCCGCGCTACCGTATTGTTTTACAAGACTACGTAAGTAAGAACATATGGTTGTAGAACAGAAATAAAGAAAGCAACATAAACAATATATTTATAAATAATAACAATAATGAAGAATTGATAAGGATCTACATCATCAATTTTCTCTGGTTATCACATTTGCTACTATTATCAACTATAAACCTCAAAGAAACTCATACTGGCTATATTGGTCTTATCGGTAACAGGCTTAATCCATTGTTCTTTAATGCACAAAAAAAAAAAAAAAAAAATCGATATATAAGGATATTAATGTAAAAGTAATCAGGCTTGTTTATTGATGAGTGAAGAAGATTGATTAGATAAAAAATTTAAACGAATGAGAAGATATTGAGTAAGACCGCTTTTTGAAACACCTACTGTTGGTGCAGTTTTAGCAACATCGTGTCAGCACGTACCTGCATGGCCATGATAAATTTCAAGAAACTGTAAGGATGAATCCGGGCAGTTTTGATTTGTTATATGAATTTCTCGAAGACCAACTTCACTAAAATTTAATGGGGCCGTCCAGCAAACTCGTGTAAGCGTTTCTATATGAAGAACACATTTAAATTCATTCGAATGAATTGTGGTTTCTTAGATATTTAGCCCACGGTGATAGTGTGACAAATCTGTTACTTTAATTTAAAATGGATGTTTCAACTGTGCGCAAGTTCGTTTTCGAAACATACGAATTCATATGGAAAAGTTGAATAGCTGCATACATAGCCTTGCCTAACGAGCGTTGATGGAAAAATACAGTTTGGGATTTTAATAATATGTGGGGCTTACCACATTACATCGGTACAATTGATAGCAAGCAGATTACTCTTGCTGTGCCCCTAAACCTATATCTCGCTTTTGCAATTTGTAACGCTTGATGTCTGCGAGTCTTCAAAGGTCTTTCCAAATATTGGCTACTGAGTTAATTATTATTATTATTTTTTTGGGCCACTTTGAAGTGACACTTAAAGAGGATCGTAGGCTGTAGAGACGGACGGACGTGTCATTGCTGAGCTAGCCAGTTCGGGAAGTATAGGGCGGTTTGTCATTTTTTTGTCTGACGGACATTCCATGGACGATATATAAAAAAATAACACGGTATATCTTTATAAGAATAAACGGACGGATAAAACCTACTTATCGAACGGGCAGATCATAAACTCTTGGGCAATTTTATATCGTACCCTACCTAAGGTCTTCTTTGGCCCATGATTTATAATGGGAGACCCCGCAGCTGGGTCCGATGACCCTTCTACTCTACCTTCTTTTCATAATAAAACTAAAAAGAACTGTACATTATATACTTTTCTTCTTAATAACTTAAATATCTTCTTCCTCATATCCTCCCATACTGTATCCGAAAGGTCTTTCGTGAAGACCGCTTACTGCTTTATGTTCCAGTGCGTCGTTTAATACCGTTTACCGGACATACGCTTTTCATAAATTATTTTTGCTCTTAATTCTCCAGTTCTTAGTATAACCTTACATATATTTATGTACATGGACATAATTTTTGAATATATCTTTTTCCATATGCGCAGGTTTTACAGTTCATTTTTTTGTGTGAAATACTTTATGTTGTCAATCATTAAAGAAACAAAGGAAATTATTATGTGTTCATGTTTTTCATTGCTTCTTTTTACAGGTTGATGTTTGCATCGTTTCTATAATTTTTTTACATAGTTTTCGTAAACACCATTACGAAACCGTAATCCCTTATAATATTTATCACATCTTTTAATCGTATGGGATTTTTAATGTTTGTAAATTTCCAATTCCTTTTAAGTTTTCTTTTTTATTTATCAAAATAAAGCTTATTCATACGAAAATTTTTAATTAATTTAGTTTTCTTCTATTGTAGATTGCAACATTCTCAAACTTATTATTGTGCCGATTATATTTGTGAATAATTTCAAAGCAAACCCGATATTCCATCCTCTTCATTATTTTACTGAGCTGTCTACTGAGGATGTTTAAACCTAAGCAGAATCACACAAGACTGAAATATTTTTCGAAATTTGAATTCGGTCACTTGTTTCCTTACCAGTAAACAGTGTGACATTGCGCCGACCCATAGCGTGTTCTAAAAACTCGATTAGTATATAATTGACTTTGTACATTTGCAAGACTTTTAGCAAGTAGTCATGTGGCATTAAGTCAAATACTTTTTTTAGTCGCTGTATGCCATGCTCAGATTTCTTTTATCAGATAGCTTGGACAATTATATTGTAATTTATATGCAGTTGTAATTTGCTCTTTGCATCCTTGGGTTTCTTTCCTGCATCCTTTCTGTTCACTTGTCATTATGTTGCTTTTTGTGCAGTGAGCATACAAACTATTCACAATTATTTTTATGAGCAATTTGTACAATACTGACAGGCACGTAATCGGTCGATAATTTGATGGATCATCTGATCTTATTTTTTTTTGAAAGTAAATAAGTATTTCGTACAAATAATTCCGAGGTTGCCCTTCGTGATGTGTGTAACAGCTGAGTGTCGCATTTGGCAAGTTGTTCATGTATCGCAGTAAGCTTTTTCAGCCATATATTACGTATTTTGTGCAGGCCGTTTGCTTTCCAATTTTGAGTGCTGCTCACAGCTTCTTCAATCTGCGTTTTTATATTATATTAATCGTCATTTCTGGTACAGGTTGGGCGCTTTTTTGCTCCACTTCGACCCATATTGACTATTTATCATAGCTGCGTGGGATGCTCCACTCTCCCAATACTGCTTCAAGCTGGCTATAGGGATGTGATCTGCAGGGGGCACGTCATCTAATTTTTGGTAGAAAGCTTTTTCATTTGTCCTGAACTCATTATTTTGTTGCCTTCTCTTTGCACTTTCTCTGTCTTTCTCCACTTTGTCCCTTTGCATACTTTTTCGTTCTTCTTAAGAAGCACTTCATCATCTTGTCGGTTGTGTGTACTCTAAATATTTTTGCTATATTGAGGAGATTTTTCTTTGACCGTTTCCTTTTTGTGTAAGTTGTGAGTCGTCCTAGTTCAATACTGATTCACTTTGTCTTGTAGCCGTCTTTCCCAGGGTAATTTTTACATTCTTCTACGGTTTTTCCCTATCTGGTCTCTTAAAACCCAGCATATTATTATTATATTATTATATATAAAATTTTCTTTTGGGTCTTTCTTGCTATAGAGTATTACAGCCAAAAATTGCATAGACTTAAGATTTTTGATCTGTTCCTATTGAGTCTGCCAAGAGATTTTGGTTGGCTCCAAAATATAATAGCATTCAACGCGCTATTTCTACTAATGTGCGATTTAAACGTTTAGCAACGCCATATTGTTGCGGAGTGTATAGCACTCTCAGTTGTATCATAGTGCCGTATTTCCGCAAAAATGAATCGAATTTCTCCCGTTTTCGTTTCTCGAAACCATCTGATGAACAAATATTTTCACTATCTCGTAGAAGTTACAGAGTTTACAATATGCACAGATCATAAATGTTTTATCACAGATTTCAACTCGTAAACTAACCGCAGTCCGAGACAAACAAGGCATCTAAAATATATGACCTATTTATATTCAGTATATCGAGAGTGAGTCTATCATTGTTGTGGACACTTTGTCCGTAACTTTTACAATTAAGATTCTGCGTAACTTATTGAATTTCGAAACTTTGCAGAGAGAGCAAAAACACGCTCCGAGTCTCCAAAACCGAAGACTTCAAAACGTGGTATTCAATTTATTGAATTTTTTTGAATATTATTTGTTAAATTTTAATTTTTGAAGCAATTTTTTTTCGAATTTTATAAATCGTTTCTTTATTTACTTGCTTTCATTCCTCTTATTTGCAATATTTTGTAATTCACATATTATCAATATCCGTTGTAAAAGCAACGAAACAAGTCGACACGAAAGCAATCGAATACCATCAACCGAAAAACCGATCGTATCGTTTTTACGTTTCGTAATGTACGGTAACCCCATAACGAAAACCAAAATACGACCATATTGATCTGCTACTTACATTCAATAGCAAATTATCGTGTTGCAAAGTCTTTGTTCAAAGATGCTTTTCGTATTTTAATACTTTGCTCATCGATTAATTTATCGGTTATTTTAGTTTTATGACGATGAGCGTATTAAATATTGGCTTCCTTGACAGTCTATAGTCTCCAAAGGTTAGGCAATGCAACGAGATTATGCATTCGTCGTGTTATAATGCAATTGACCATTTTCACGTCATATGTTATTTCCTTGTTTTGTCTTCGACGGCTCTACCTAAAAACTAATGTTATAGTGACATATTGTCCTTGTGTATTAAAACTAGTTTTTCCATTTACAAATTTGAGTTTCTTGTAACCGCTTGCTGCCACGTTAAAATTCCAAAAATTAGTCCTTGGACCATTTGTTATAAAAAATTTGCTTGGGCGCACATAAGCACCGCAACCTCTGTAAAAGCAAATTTGGTGCTCTGCACCATCACTGATTAACGCTGTCGATTGTATGCTATGTGATTACCCTCTCCTTATTAGGTGAACAAACGTTAGCGCCTTCTTAACTTAATTTCAAAAGATTCCCACTTCGATTAATAAAATAAAATATGATCCTCATCCAGGCGGCTAAGAAGACGGAATGGTTTTCCTTAAACAAATAAGATAGTGTTTCAATTAACCCTTTGCACTCGACGTTTTTTTTCATTCGTATTACCAGCAACTCGAAGCGATTTTAGTGAAAACATCATATTCAGATGTGAGTTTCATATACGCATTAAAAGAAAAGTCATCGTTGTATGTTATTATTTTTCTAATTCTTTATGAACACAAATATTATGATATATAAAAAAACAAAAAATTATAAAATTATTGCATTTTGTAATCCAAAGTGTGATACCTCTCAAACCAATTGCCAATATGTAATCTTTGCTTTTCCAGACAGATATCACCAAAATAATGGGTCTGCCCTCTTTCGGTCGGAATCTTTCTTGGTGCCAGAACGTATAATATGTCGGTGGTCGTTCAGCCTGCCCTCCGTATTTGGTGTGTAAGTGTATTCTCGAGATGTGCTGTTTTGTCCAAAATTCCCAACCAATTGCTCCACCAACAATTTTACGAACTTCAAATGTGACATTGGCTTTTCATTATTTATTTTTTTAGTAGAAGTGTACAATATGTATGAATTTACTGTGCACATTTCCATCCCCCAAAAAAACAGTTTTCTCCACCATTTCATATTGGTCGGCCAGATTCGTTATGAGTACTTAACAAATTTACAATCCTCTTGTCCTTCCATGCGAGAACTAGGGTTTTGCCTTTTCCGTAAGCTACTGTTTTCCTACCATTGGTAAATATATCCTATATGTTTTTATTGTGCCGGTGAGGAAACAATTCATTTTTAGCAATTCTTCAGCAAGGGGTATGCTTGTATAATACATGTAGGTAAACATGTGATAACCTTTAGCATTCGGAACATTGTCCAGTAATTTTCTATACAGGTCTAAGGGAATTCTGGAACTCAAAGGCAGATCAGGTCTTATGAGACTTTTGGAAGTAATACTGCCGTAATAAGGCAAAGCCAAATAAACATAACCGGTATTTGAGTCGGTCAGAATATAAATTCTAATTCCTCATTTAGTGGGTTTAATTGGATTATATGTCATAAAACATATTTTCCCCTTAAATTTTATAATGGATTCATCGACACAAATCGTCTGGTAAGGTATAAAATGTGCGGAAAATTTTGAGTTGATATGTTGTAAAAAGTTATTAGCCTTTTGAATGCGGGTCCTTAAGCTTGTATTTCGGCCTTCTGGTGCATTTTTGTGTAAATGCAGCATCAAAAATATTTGCAGGAATCTATCTCGGGTAAATACATCCGAAAAGAATGGAATTTTACTGGTGAATTTGGTACACCAATATTCCTGAAGATTTACAACCGGCATGGTTCCCATATTCAAAATCACTCCAATGAAGGCCAGAAATTCTTTCCGATTAACATCACTCCATGTATTCCATATTGTTATCTTTGAGAATGGCATTTTGCGTAGTTTTGAATTTGCGTAATCATTTGTCTCTTTTACTATGGAATCGATCAGTGCATCCGTAAAGTATAATCGAAAAAAATCTAATGGTTCTTTTATATCGTTGGAAATTTGTGGTCCGGCAATTCGGGGTGAAATATCGAAATCCATAGGAGATTGAATATTATCCATTTTCGAAACATCTTTCCATTCGCCATTTCCACGTGAACCTGTTGTGTCTTCTACATTTTCTCCTGCATCACTTTCAGGAAATGCAGTATTATCATTAGAATCGGATTCATGGCTTAGTTCAATTTTGTCTGTATCACCGCTAAGAGCGTCTATATTATCTATGTCACTGTAAACTTCAAATTCTAATTCATCACTACCACTTTCAGTATAACTATAGTTATCACAAATTTTTCTTTTATTTGCCATCTCGGGGATCATGAATTCAAAATATAAAAACAACAGATAAACTTGAATCTGATATACTCTATTGCTGAATAACAGAATTTAACTCACTTGCATCCAAGTGCGATAAGAGGAGTGTTGTTCAAATCGCGATTGCCGGCTGTTATCAAGAACATAACAATCCGTGAGTCGCGACCGTCATTTGTCACCAACACCGAAACACCCGAATACTAGTTTTTACGATTTGTTTTTGTTTTTATGTGAAGAACTGCAAATTATTTACAATGTCTCTGTAGCGGAGCCCTCGAATTTGAATTCGAATTTTAAATGGCTCCGCTCCGGAGCCCTCGAGTGGAAAGGGTTAATTTTTTTTTTTTAGTTAATTGTTAAGCATGTATTCGCTGAGGTTCGTAATGAGAATCATGTGTTTATGTGTGTATGGTATGCCATGCGCACAGGAAAGCTTATGATATATGGCTGCCTTAGTATATTACAAGTAACTTATGTATATGTGTTCAATAATGCAATTTATGTATATATACCTGTTTGTATAATAGATAATATAAGTTTATATGCAGGTATGTCAAAGATAACTACAATATGTTTCATATGTAGGTGTATTAAAGATAACTATAATATATATTTTATATGTACTTATATAAAATATACAAAATCGCTAGAATATGTTTATTTGTTTTATACGTGAAAACAAAAAAGCAGAAGATACATTTATAAATTGTATAATTCATGCGATAGGTATCTTGTGGGCAGCAAAATGAAGTGTACCTGATTTTGCACGTCACAAGTTTAATTAGAAGCTTAACTTTATATTGGAAACAACACATGCAATTTTTAACAATCTTGCGACGAAATTCCCTTGCGCTTATTATCCGTGTTTGCTGACGTAATGAAGTTCGGAAAAATAGTTTTCTGCTTCAAGACGATTTAAATATAATTTAAGAAATGCCGTACTTTTGGCATAAGCGAAAATCTTGCGTCATATAGAGTGGAAGCATTGGCTAACCGACCAAGGATCGTTCTAAAGTGAAACTTAACGTCATCCTCCATTTCTTCATTTATAAATGTTCATTTTAGTTCGCTAGTAGGTGAAATTAAATAGGGGTATTGTTTTTTGGGTTTCTTGCACCGTTTGGCGAAATGATACATGATAGCAATGATGCGCCAAATTTTCCAATATTTATAATATTTTAAAATTAAAATAAAAATTTTATTTGCACACTCCTCAACCGCTGCTCAGAAATATTTTTACATATTCTATTTTAAGTGATAACTCACCGTTTGATAAATTAAAATGTACACTAATACGCCATTTGCTGACATATGGGTCCAATCAACCATATAGAATTAATTAATTCAGATGTGCTAGAGCCGCGTTGAGCGATACTAATTAGATTTTCTTTGGAATGAACATATCTCTACATGTCTCTAGCAGCTGACAAGTTTTAAACTCAGCAACTATGTTTACAGTGAAAAAATACAAGGCGGAAGGATGAGTTTTAGTCTCAGGATTGAAAAAAAAACCATATTACATTGAATCCAATTAGAAACATTTTGCGTATCTCCTCTTAATAATGTTGCTTTATTAATGCACGCATGTATGAATTGCTTTGGTGGTTCCTTTCTTTATGCCTATCTATATCAATTGTTGGCTTTTGCTACTTATGCACATTTTTCCAAATATACTTTTTTCTCAAGCGCTTGCCGATAGCGCTTAAATTATTGAATGTTACACCTTGAATAGTTCATAAAAATAATGTCGCCACTACAGTTTACTTTTTAATATTAAATCAACATGGCACAATGTCATCCCTGATTCCTGTTGAAATTTACAGTTACTATTAGTAGATTATCTGAATATATTCGGATTAAATTGACAAGTAAATATTCATTCATGGTTTATAATGCTTTTAATTCAATCTTCGTCGGCAACCTCCGTCCTAATGCAAGAAATCTTTGACGAACTGACCCATATTAACTATAACTATTGCAGTGTACACCTATTGGTAATATAATATAATAACTTTAATTTAATAGGGCATTATTTTGTAAATGATCGACAAATGATTTCATATTATTACTACATAATCTTAAAAGATTTTCATCGTAGCTAAATAGTAGCAAAACATTCCGACCACAATCGCTGTGTATTACTTGCAAATGACTTTCATATTGCTTTGGTCTTCGGTAGTTAGAGATAATGCTGGCACGTCTTCTATTTACCGCAGGCGCACTTATTTTATTATCGATTGGCATGTGTTGCATCAATTTGCAGACCGTGAAGACAATTACTAATATAGTTTTTTGGAGTGTAGTTAGCATTGCGCCCAACCTGGTATTTGGCTTATTGACAGTAAATCCGAAAATTGAATCCAATGAGCAAGTGTACCTACTGCTATGTGTTAACCATTGGATCAGATAATTGTATGCTTGCCGGAATGTTAAAATCGTTTTTGAAACAGATATTAATGGCTGATGCATTGACATTGATTTGATAATATAAAATTTAGCAATATATCCACCTTCAAGATAACATGCTTTGACCAATGTTTCGCAATAATATTTGCAATATATGTTCCTTGATTTGCACTAGTGGCACCGTATTATTTATCGTTTACTTGTGTTGTAAATTTTCTTTGTAAGTTTTGGTACCATGTGGAGCAACACAAACAATTTTTGGTATTGTCGCATCATACACTAGACGCTTATCTTTGTTTCTATGCTAAAAAAAATTCATAATTTTAATTCTTTCAAAGTCTTTTTGGTTTAAAAGGAATCGTGTTAATAAATTGTAGGATTTTTAACGTAGCAGTCAAAAATGTGGAGTTTTGTTCTGATCAAATCGTTTATAAAAAGTGTTCAGAATTTGTACGTGAGAACATTAGACCTGCTTTAGAATACAGTTGCGTTTACTTGTAAACAAGAGTCCAACAATGCTCTTATATTTATAACATTTATAATTTATAAATTTGCTTTTTAAAAGAGCTACAGCAGTGGCAAGAATTGTTTGATTAATGTTGGTGTCCGAATACACATTTTAGTCATTAAGAGCAGTAGATTGAACATTCATTGATCCCAACGACAATATAGAGCGAGGATAATTACGTCTTGTGGCATTCAAATCCATTACTGGCACATTGGAAACAGTATTTTGAATCATGTTTGATTCCGAGCATGAATTTGCCATGTTTCACCATGACCTTTATTCACTCATAAAAGGTTGCCGCGTAAATCGGAAATAGATGTTTATACTGACGATACAAATTGTTAATGTTTTGTAGGAATTACATGACAAAGTTTGGTGTCATAATGATGTTAAAACGTTAAATTTAATGATTTCAAAACACAAATACCTAAAACAATAAAAGCAAGAGGAAGGACAAACCACAATAAATGACAGAAGATTGTCAAATGATCAGCGTTTGAACATGAAATCTTCTAAATAAAAAGAAGAATACTTTCATCAAAGGCAACAGACTACAGGTAGTTGCAATAGTTTTGAGCAAAAGGCCAACGACGCAAACGATGTAAATTTTGTGCTCAGTCGTAGAACATCCAACAAGAACAAAAAGATGAAAAGAGACTGTGATAACGAAGAGAAATATGAAGATTTTGCTGATAGCGCTACGACAAAGAGTGCTCAAAGCGTTGGTCTGGATATACATAGCATACCTATACTCGTAATCGAACACGTTACAGCAAAAACCATAACAGCAACGTATAAAGTGGAATACCGCGCTTCAAATCGATACGCTCATGCCATCGACAGACAATCGGGTTATTATAAAAATAACCCGGTTGAAGACAAACGGCTAATAATAGTAGCAATAACGACAGAGGTCGAAATAATCAATATAACGGTAACATATGGGAAATTACCGATATGTGAGAACAACGCATTCGGAAAACCAGAAATCCCCTTTGAGCAAACAGGAGTAAACAAAACATATCATTTTAACCTCCGCCCGAGCAACTTTGTAGAAGTAAAAAACACGGAAACAAATTATCTTACGTTATGAATAGCACAAAATCAATACAAAAGCATAAATTCAAACTGTACAATTAACCTTTCTGGTAAGGAAAAGGAATAATAAAATCATTCGGATCTACTTATGTACATCTGAAAATGTTCAACTTACTACTTTCCCATACATTTCACATAGCTGTATCCAAGTATGTGTTCAAATCCTTACATTATGCGTTGGTCACATGGGCAACGTTACGATTTTGTAAGAAACCAAATTCCAAAAGAAGAAAAAGCCACATCCATAACTTTTTACCTGCCCCATGTTGCTGCCTCTGTAGTCCAAGGAACCTAAAATCTTGATATCTTAGTGACATGCTGGAACGACAATAAGCTTGTCAAATTAACACCAACTTATGTACCTTCTGAACCAGCCGAAACTGTGAAGAGGTATAATAGAAAACAAAAGAAACAAATCTCTATAATCAGTCGAAAAATAGTGAAAGTTTACGACGTTTATGTGCGAGCACCTGACCTTATGGATACATTTTTGGCTACGCATAGAACCAAAATCAGAAGACGCAAGTGTTGTATTAGATTATTTTATGATTGATATCGCAATCATCAATTCGTGGGTGTTGTGGAAAAAAGAACAACCCAAACCTTCCAGTAAGTGATTACAAATGAAAACTGGTTGAGATATGATGCTCTTATAAAAATATGATGGGAATAAAGGAGGAAGCCCCAGTAATCTAAAAAAGGAAATAGAAGTGAAAAACCACCAAGGTCCCACGAAGCCTGTTGCACCAAAACATATACGGACTGATGGTATAGGCCATGATAAAAAATGTGAAAGTTTAAAAATAGACATGAACTTCCAGAATGCGAAGGATTTTTTCGGACTGAGTGCATCAGATGCAATGTTGCATTGTTGCAAAAAGCGCAATTGCTTTGCTGCTTTTCATTCATAAATAAGATTTGCTATTGCTATGTTATTGAGTATATAAATCCATGACCATTTCCTTATGTCTAAAATAATTTTAGATAGTTTAAATTAATTCTTATTAATTAGGTGAAAATATTGAATTTCTTTACAGACAAACTTGCACTTTTCCATTAAGTATGTTAATCCAGCTTTATTTAAAGATCTTAAGTTTCGAGTCGTTGTATGTATAATTGCCAATTGAGGACACTTGTCAGCATAGCATCTAAAAAGTAAACAACTCGTTCTGAACTAGTTACAAGCGCGTCAATAGTTCTTTGGAACATTACAGGTGCTGAGGACAATCCATTTATCAGCCGTTATAGTCCCTCTTATTGAGGATTTAAAATCTCCGCATATGAGTATACTTTTATTCTTTTTTATAATGGGTACAACAGGTGTCCTACAATCGGAAAACTGAACTGGCTTCAAAATATCTATCGTCAATTTCTAATTCTAGTGTTTCTTTAATCGAAAAATGTCCTCGATCCGAAGGACTATAGAGTCGCTCCCTTTTTTTAACTGAGCGACATTCTACTTCTAGTAAATAGTAATAAAGTGTTGCGCGCGCACATTTCAATATTTCTTTATCAACTTTTCCTTAATTGAAACTTCCGTATTCTTGTCCCCTTCTGATTAGCACTGGTTAAGGTCAATCCAGTCATATTTGGCAGATCGGCGATTCTTCAAAGTAGTGTGTTCACAAAAAAACTGTATCATACCAATTTTTGTACACTAACGTGGTGTTTTTATATTACCATATCATAAATTCCGCTTTTGCACACATTTTTTTTTATTGAGATTAATATTACTACCGCAACTTTGCTTTGTTTTTACTATACAATAAATACCTTTTTTAATTTAATTTTTGCTATCGTAAGCATAAGAATTTTCATAACACTTTTAGTGTATAAGAATGGCACTTTCAAAAATATAGAAGACACCATACCGATCAAATTCAGGCGTGGTTCATCATTTAATTTATGCACTTTATTTCAATATACCAGGAACACCATGATATTCGCAAATTCAAATTTGTCCGTTGTGTGGAAGGTTATATTAAAATCGCAAATGCAAACTTAAATTCTGCGCCCTATACTAATTCTTTAATTTCACCCTACAAAAATGGTGGTCCTTTTTGTAATAATAAATATAAGAATTCCACTTTTCTGTTTCCTTTTTGCTTCATACATTAAATTTTTAATTTCTAAACTTACAGTTGTCATCTGTGTGTGGTCAGCATATCCACAAACTGTACATTTTTAGCATTGCTGTTGTGCTTTGCTATTGTTCTTGCCTGTTGGGCTTCGCTGATATAGCTCATTTTGCTGCTGAGTTTTAACACCGCCATCTTGTTTTTTCTAATGAAACTAAAACCTTGCTCTGCTCATAGTGTCGCTTAATATATTCGGCACTTTGTGCTGGGTAAGCCAATACATACATTGTTCGAGAAAATTTTATTTTTGGGCGAATCCTTCGTCAAGTCCACTACGAACTTTTTCTGAATGACCGCTACGTTAATACTTTCATTGCCTTCTTTATTTGAACTTCAAGATTTTAAATTGAAGGTATGAAATTGAAGTATATTTTCATAATCGATGTATTCATATTAAAATTAAATTTTGAAGTAATATTTGTAAAGTGTAGACGCGTAGAATAGGAGCAGTAAGAGCTGTTAAGAGTAAATGAAGAGTAAAACGTGCAAAGTGACGTAGTAGGGAAACAAGTAGTCAATCATTAATTGGAAGTTAGCGGGTAAAACTCTAAATTCTTACAGTTGTTAAGTAGAGTCAAGTTGTAAAATAATACAGTCGTGAAACCTTTTTGTTTACTTTTATTATTTTCTTTATATTTAATTAATTGTGGTTTCGAATTAACCTTTGAAAAGCATTAATAAAATAACGTCAACATCCTTTACATTTGAGTGTTCACCAAAAAGAAGGTCCGCTCAACTAAAAGAAAGTACGCTAAAAAAAAATAAACTAAGTTCAAACAACCGAAAGTCGCAAAAAGAAAGTGGCTTCAACAAATTAAATTAAATTCAGCAAGAGAAAATTATAAATACGGCATGCAAGACAAAATTAATTTAAGTTAAAAGGTGTGAAAATACGATCGAACTCGAAAGCTGTAACTAAAGATAGTCAATCTAATGGCGCAAGCACAGCTGAAAACATGGGGTGGATGCGAAAGATAGCGAATTAAGTGAGCTGGATAAATTTTTAGTATTAAAAGTGGTTAACAAATCTAAAAGAGGGACAAACTTTGCTATAGAACCGTTAACAGAGATTATGAATTTTTTTAATGGTAAGACGACACCTGTCAAGAAATGGTTTCAAGCGTTTAAATAAAATGTAAACTCATATAATTTATCTGATGATATAATATGCGCAAGCCCGTAATAAAATAACAGATACAGCGCAATCTTTTGTAGGTGCTGAACATGTGAATGATACGAAATGTTACAAGCTTTGTCAACAGATGAAGTTGATAAAAGTCTGAATAGTGCCGAACACACATCAGTAATTCAGAGTACAATAAATGGATTAAGAATTAAAAGCGAGCATAAATACCCAATGTACGCACCTAAAATATTTAGAGAACTTCGAGAAAAATATAAAGTATACGAAACATTATGTTATAACATTCAAGAAGAAAATTCTCGAAAAATGGAAAGCAAAACGAATAAAAATAACGCTGTTATAACTGTAGTTCAACAGAACAACAAAATTAGCAAATTAGCAACGAAATATTTTAAATATAACAAATATAGATATATTGTTAGAAATTGCGACCATTAAAATCAAAATAAAAAAATTATAAACGTTGTTGTAGAAGAAAATATTATGAAAAACTTTTTCATAAACGATGTACAAATCTGCTGTTTAATAAACATTGGTTCTGGTGTTTGTGTGTACAAAACTAGCATTAAAGATTACGCTTTACTACCTTATGTTAAAAAGATTTTTGGTTTGCAAAGTGCACACATATATACGGTTGGTTAATTGAAAGGCTAAGTGAACATGGACTTTTGGAAATAGAATATGATGTTGTGAAAATAAAAAGAGGCAATTTAATATAAGGCAATTATAGAATATGATGTAGTTAAAAAGTTTGTCGTTACGATAAACGCGAAAGAAATAAAATTTAATTATGAACAAGAAAATGAAAATTTATCGATACATAACATCAGCGTAGATGAACTTAATGTACCAACAGGTTGTAAAGAAACCGCCAGAAAATCATTTCTGATTATTCACGAAGAGAAAACAGTGAATACTGTCCAGTCAAGGTGAAGATTATACCCAACGAGAATTTTAAATATGTCTACCATTCATAACCAAATTATTAGAAATAAAGGGGAAGTAGAGTGGTACTAGTTAAAAAAATGTCAGATGAACATGGATTATTGTGAACATAGAAGATTGGCATTGATTATAGACAATTCAATGAAATAGTTTAAAAAGATAATTTTTCAACACCGATATTTGATGATGTTTCTGGAAAACTACAGCCAACATAACCAATAAAATTCTCTGATTTGGACAAACAAGCAGAAGAAAAAAAACTTGGTAGGCGAAGGAAACAACGAAAACCAATGAAAAAAGAGAATAAAACAAATACCAAAGCACCACAACAAATGGAAACAGAAAATAAGATCATGTAAGTGGGGACCAAAAAAGCGTATAAAATAAAAGAAGAAGCATAAGAAGTAGCGGCAAATCACTGTAGGAAGAAGAATCAAAAATTCAACATTGCTAAAACCAGTCTTAGAAGAGCAAACTGTGAAAAACGAATTTGTAACCAAGGAACCAGATGAAACTAATGGGAAGTTAACACAAACACACTCTCTTGAATCACAATAGGTCGAGAGAAGTCCAAAGGATTTCGGTAAATTGCGTCGGTCGAAAACGGAGAAACATCGTGAGATTCAAAAATTTAAAAAAGAGAACCAATATTCTTAAAACAGTAAATGAACCAAATTCACTTATATACAACAGAAATGCCATGACGGAACTACATATACATACAAGGAAAAATAGTTGTTTCGCAATATTATTATAATCGTTTGAAGGGAAGTTGCATCCTTTATTTTGCCGGAGCAAGAAAACCAGACCCCAAGAAGAGAAACTTCGCAATTATATAATGGAAGTCAAAGCGGCTCATAATGCGCTAGAGAAATTCAAACTCTACTTTTTGGGAATTCGCTTTAAATTAGTTACAGACTTCAATGCATTGAAATACAAAAGGGCGAAAAAAGACATTTCGCATTGTAAAATTTATAATATGCACTTAAGACTTTTCGTATACTGTTGAATATCATTCAGGCAGCAAGTTACAACACGTTGAATGTCTACGTCGTTATCCCGGTAACTTGTTAATAATGTCCTCAGAAATAACGCCCTGGCTTGTAAAAGTACAAGAAGAAAATGATGGTATCAAAGCTATTAAATAAGTTTTTAAATCAGAACCTTATAACAACTATCTGGAAAAAAGAGGATTAATGCACAAACAAGTCAACAATAATGAGATTTTCTTGGTGCCAAAACGTATGGAAGCTGATATTATGAGAAGCGCACACAATCAGCGTCATTTTGCAGTGCAGAGAATAGTTAACGGTTTGAAACAGCAATCCTACATACTACACGTAGAAAGGAAAGTAAACCAATGTATAGCGAATTGCTTTGAATGTATAATCCACAGCAAACAATTTGGAAAAGGGGAAGGCTTTTTAAATACTCTACTCTAGACATAGATCACTTAAGTCCATTGGATGTACTTGTGAAAATGACAACTATATATTATCAATGATGGTTGCATTGTCAAAGTTCGTCTGATCATTTTGCTGTAAAACGACAGGATCTGAAGAAGTTATACAAAATTTAAAGGTCTGGTCAGATGTCTTTGGTTATCCAACAAGAATAATTAGCGATAGAGGTTCTGCATTCGAAAGAATTCAGTAACTTAAAATAATAATAAAGTAAAATAATATCGAAGATATTCAGACTACAGCTGGGGTGCGTCGGGGTAATAGTAAAAGGGAATGCATAAATTAAAATATAGCAGCTATCATGGCGAAGCAACAATCATCGAAATGGTATAGAGTTGTTGGACAAGTTCAGAAGACGATAAACTGCACTTTAAATTCTTTAAAATATTATTCGGAACGCGAATGAAAAGCAATACAAGCGAAGGACTGTCGGAAATGGTAGAACACGAATTAGGCAACAGTTACAATTAGGAGCTAGATAAAATGTGAAAGTAGTCTAAAGAGCAAATACAAATGGCGTACGATACGTATAAGCGGCAATATGATAAGCATCGCAAAAAAGGAACAATATATGAGCTTGGAGAATTAATGGCCATAAAAGGAGCACAATTTCTCACCGGTATTTAGGTCCATACCGAATTATGAATATGAAACGTAACAGTCATTATGATGTTGAAAAAATTGAAAACTCTGAAATCCCACATAATAAAACGATCTACGGTGATTATATGAAGCCGTGCAAGGCTTTTCAAGACGAGGAACATGAGATATTGTCATCTGAGACAGCTGACGAGGAAAATGGCCGAAAGTAAAGTGTAGATGGCTCCAATAGAAGCAAACAGTAAAAGCTGGTAGAGTAAACAGAGAGTAAAACGGACGAAGTGACGGGGCTGAGAAACTGAGAGAAACAAATAGTCGGAAGTCGGCGGGTATAGTTCCAAAGTCGCAGATTGGTTAAGTAGAGTCAAGTTGTAAAATAATACAGTCCACAATCCTTTTTGCTTACTTTTAATGTTTTCATCATTATTATTTCTTTATATTCAGTTACCCGTGAATTTGAATTACCTTTTAATAATGTTGCTTTTTTATAATATTATTATATTATTTTATTATAAATAACATTTTAGTATAATGTCATTAATTTTAATAAAGTAGTACAGTCATAAAGTCAATATTGTCTAAATCCTTTACATACATAGAATGCTTCTGCTAACCACTTAACTATTATATGGCAACCACGTAAAGTTATATAATAAGTATAAGCAAGATAGATGCGTAGATAAGAAGGTGGGTTAAGTTCAGTTTAAGCGAAAACGTTGGTGTGTGATAACGAATAAACAAAATGAGAAATTGCAACTCCAGAAGTGGTATAAAACCAAAAAGCATCAAAAAGTCGTTAAGTAAGAAACAGTTGATTAAAACAAGAGTAAGCAATTTTGCTGAAGCGAAGCCAGTTATGTTTCGTTTTGCTATCAACATCTGTTTTCTTAACCGTTGACTGTATGCACCCCATAGAGAGAACTACATAAAATACGATCAGAATCACGATCGTCATTTATATCTTCTCAAATGATTTTCAACTGATGTAAATTTACTATACACTATGCTTATTAGAGAACATTAAGATATGATCAAATACAAGAGAAGTTTAGTAGTGTTTTTACATATATAAAAATTAAATATTAATTTTGCATCACCAAACATAAAAAACAAAAAAAAGAGTATGGGAATAAAACATTGCGTACGCAGTTCAATCCGGATGCGTACAACGATTATAATATGAAGCTAACATTACTACCCCAACTAATAAAACGAGCTTCTGAAGCGAATTTGTGAATAGAGTCTATGAGAATATTATTATTATTTTTGTAACTTTTTTAAATAAATGAAATAAAATCTTGAACTAAAAGAAAAAAATTGAGTACTAGCAATAATAGTTCTATTTTAGAAAAAAAAATAAGGTATTAAGCTTAGTAGTTCTAACAAAGTAATATGTGAAAGTAACATTTCGTTCTATAGCTGATAAACTGAGTTGTTTCGCATACAATTCTAAGCAAGGAAAAGTCTACACAGTCAAAAAAGGTACTTTATTGAAGAATTTTTCCATAATTGCCGACTGGAGAAGCATATTTTTGAAGAATTCATTGGTATGTCTCAACTGTATCATCGGGGCGAATTCTCGCAAATGTTGTGATTTTGTCAATATGCATTGGATATAATGGAAGAACTAGTTGAGAGTTAATGAATAGTTCTGATGATAATATCGTAGATTTGCTTCTATATTTTCGTCTGTAACTTTTATTCCAACGTAGTGTTGAAGGTCCAAATTTCTCATCATATGGTCCATAGTAAAGAGGTGCAAAAGGAGCAAACTTCGCCGCTCAATCAACTTGCTCATTTTCTAATAAGTGGTAAGATTAGATACCCAAAGTATTTTAATCTGGTATTGCTTAATTAGATCATGGCGATCTAACTGGAAGTCGAGGAATTCCGAATAGCTTTTAATACAGACAGGTGGCAATAACAGTTTTGAGTTTGTTTTTACAAGCAAGGTTCATAGCTTGAAGGATAGTCCTGGCTTTAATTGTGAAAGTTAGAGCACTTTCATGAAGTATGTGATTAAGCAGAACTTGTTCTGAAACAAGAGCAGGACCTCAGATTTAGAGCCCTCTATATATAGAAGATTCCAACCGTCATTTACGAGCATTTGGTTCTTACTTCAAGTAGGTTTCTAAACATGTAATTTGGAGTGTCCTCTTTTTTGTACATAGAGAGCGAGATGTCACAGGAACAGGCTTTCAAAACCTATGCACGTTTAAGAGTAAAATTTCGAGAAATTTTTCAATTGCTTTAAGACATAAATTGTTATTAACTTCGGATGATGATCTTCTGATTTTCTTGACAACAATAGCCTTTGTGCTTCTTGACCGGGAAGAGATTAATGTGAGTTTAGAGGCTTGGGGACGATTCCAGCTTTTAACTCATAAAGTCTATTTTCTGGAGCTGGGAAACCAGTTTCAATTCTAATATCGTTGACGGGTGTCGTCCGAAAAGCATAGCAACTTGCTCTAAGGGCTTAGTGGTTTAAGGATGTTGATATTAGATTTGCAGCTATTGCCATAAATGACCATAGTCAATCTTGCTTGAAACAAGCATTTTGCTGAGGTAATCAATGGCGCTAACAGGTACATGGCCTTTCAAAGCAATGCATTGTATGAAGTTCATCCCTATTTAAAATGGAATTCTTTAACTGAAGACAATGTGGTTTCCAATGGTATCTGTTGGAGGACGTGAATCGGAGAATGTTAAATGCCTGCATATTTTGCCTTGGTAAATTATTAATGTGCGTCAACCGACTTTCTACATCATATAGATGCTTTGTACAAGCGTACATCTTTTTTGATTTTGCATTGAAATTTTGAATTTTGACATGATTTCATTGAGAAATTGGTTTGGTTTTAAAATAATTGATGTCCAGATGTATAGTCATCGAGGTACAAACTCTACCTCTCCTGAAGCCTACTTGTTATTTTATAATCAAGGTCTTGGAATTAAGAAATCAAGATATATGCCACAATTTTATCCAATAACTTTGAGACTTTATTATATAGTCATTTCTTTTTATTTGGCTTAGCCAAGGCACTTTTTATTTGGAATGAAAAGCGATCCAGACCTGGTTCCTCCCTTTGAATTTATGAGAGAGCTTTCAAGTCTTAAGGGAAATATAGGATTTCCCAGAAATATGTCATTTCTATCACCGGAATCAGCATTCGGTAGAGAAATTAGAATTCTCTTATTTTCGGTGAAGATACTGAAGAAGTTGCTGTCAAAGGAATATTCATGCCACTTTTTTCCAAATTAATTAGGAAACGCATTTGCCGCAACTTTCATTGCCATGCTTTTGTGAACTCTTTTGTAAAAAAAAGTGAAAAATTGAACGCTTTTAGTTTTCGGAATAGAACGTTGGCTTCCTTGTAAAATAACGAATGATTATGGACAAGACTTTTTTTAAAGAAAGGCCATAAATTTATTTTGTTTGTAATTAAGGAAGCTTAGCTCCTTTAAAATTGCTACTGGATTGAGGTATAAAGACATAAGCAGCCGCACTGGTGAGTTTAGACATAACGGCAGCGTTATCGTCGCAGTTCCCGTTGAAAGGTTTTCAATTGAGGAGTTACTAGACATGAATGGAGTAATTGATTCAATCTGTTTTGTCCAAGATAAATTTAAATTGTTTTGACGAAATATAATAACAGAAGGGTTCGAAAAGTTAAGACTGATTATGGTTAGGAAATGGTCACCATTAGCTCATTCATTGGAAAAGATCACGAAATTAAAGGAAGAAGCAATGGGGAGCGACATGTTAAATTCGCATGTGGGAAATTTGTTGTAACTTGAAAAATGTGGGGGTACAAATTTCTCTGGTCGATCCTCACATGGTATTACAGCTATTAAAGCTGGCGCTATCATAAAAGAGGGAGCAAGTGCGCAGAATAGTATACAAAGTTTTTTCTGAGATAACGACTGCGAAAGTGAAACATAAAGCAGAAGTACTGTATATTTCTTATTTAAGGTGGTTTGTATCCCTGTAGCCTAAAAGTTTAAGTTTAAATTTATTTGTGTATGACTGAAGTTGGATTTTATAAAGACGCCAACTTCTTGTATGGAATACGAATTTTGATCAGCACTCAAGAAATATCCTATATATGACTTCGGTGGAATTATATTAGGCGAAATCCTCCTACACTCTTGAAGTTGGGGTTTAAATCATTCGTAGGCGTAGGTATCATTGTTTGCGTAAATAATTTGTTATTCTTACTAGCGGAAGAATTGAAATTGCTATTCAAGCGGTTATGTACGCTTGAAATATTGGCAATGGGCATATGTAAATCATATTTTGAAATTATTGATTGATTAGTGAAAGATTGGACTCATTACCATTTGGAAGTGGTCGAATTGGAGGTTGAGAATTGATGTCCCGGACACATTGTTTATTAAGCTGCAGGATACTTGCTGCAATTTTGATTTTATCTACATATTATTTATAGATGATAAGTTGGATTTCTCATTAGTTGTAATTGGTACTGCTGACTCATTAAGTTGGATTTGCGAATCAAACTAAGCATCAATATTATTTTTGTTAGAGAGAATGATCCTCCTTGTAGGGGAACGAGTCTTTCCGTCAAAGTTTGATTTTGTGAGTTTATAAATTTCACTTGCACCTTGACTACTAGCATATACTTCAAACGTGGAGGATAAATTACGCTTTTACCAATTTTTTCTTAATTAAGCTTATCATGCAACTTAGCGGAAATCGGGCACAAATTAGAGAGTGATTTCAATATTCACGGTAGCCTGCGGACTACCAGCGATAAGCTCAATTTCGTTATGCCATCTAGAGCCTTGGTTTATTCCAGAAGGTTAGGATATTATTTTTTTAGGGTCAGTGGAAAACAGAGCAATATATTTTTTATTAATTTGACGGAAAATCTGAATTTTTTATTTGTTTTTCTTTTGTGATTATTTATCGGTTCGGTCTTTTGGCGACGAGTATAATTAGGTCGACGAATTCGGAATATACCTCTCTAATTGTATTAGTGAGGACAGATTGTTTATGTGCTGATTACATAAATTTGAAATAGATTCATTGCTTCTCATAGACGATCTTCTTCACACATTGGTCAACAAATCCTTATTGTCTTTGCAGAATTTAAAATTTAAAATTTCTGTTATGGTGACGCAAAGACCATGCAATTGGCATGAAAAATACTTTTTATACTTTTCATCGTTTCGTACGTCAGGAAGAAGGACTGTTTATATGTACGATTTGACAATAGCAATGAAGGACGCCGGGACACGCCTGGAAATTTGGAAAAATTCTGAAGTTTTGATAATATATCTATAATATATCTAGGATATAAGTTTACTTATGATGGTATTCGTCCGGATAAGAGTGACATTGTTGTAAATTCACAGCAACACGAAATACCAAAGATCTTCAAATCTTGTTTTGTGCTCATACTTTAGGAGGTTTATTAAAGATTTTGCATTAATGGCTCAATATTAAGTGGGCGCGGCAGATTTTTTCTATTTTCAATATAAAGGCTTTTGTCGCATAGCCGTGCGGTTGTTGTAGGCGTGCCCTTGGAAATGTTTAATTTCTTTTGGAAATTTGTAGGCCATATCTGAACAGAGGAACAGACAGACATGTTTAGGTGCATTTCAAACTTAAAACTGACAAAGAATTTATGTACTTCACGGTTTTTTTGAAGCTTGTTTGTGCGCCATATAAAAGCATTGAAAAAACATTTAATTGTGATATCGGGAAGGTGCAGCCAATTATTCCCATTTTTGTACCGGTAATACAACATCGCCCATAGAATACGCATTCAAATTTTCGTCCATTATTCTGCTATAGTTTACGATTAATAAACAAAAACCCCGTTTTTTATTCTTTTTAAAGAGCAGAAGTGTTCTCACTTTACGTGGTGCTGTGGGCGTGTCCTTCCCTCGACTTGGCCTGTTTTGGATCACAAACTGTATGCAAAAACTTCCGATTTTTGTGCTAGATTTGAAATCGATAGCTGCATTGTTGTGGCCAGAAGAATATTTACAACAGTCACTACACAGACGGACAGACGGACATACTTAAATCGACTCAAAATTTGATGCTAATCAGGGATATATATACTTTGTGGGATCTCTGCAGCTTTCTCCTCGGCCTTGGAAACGTTTAGATAAATTGGGTATACCCCTCATCCTTCGGTGATTGGTATAAAAAAGTTCCCCGTGTACAGTGAGTCTCATTAATATTGCGTTTTACCGCTCGACAAAAGCTAAACGCTTGTTAAACCTAGTCCATTGCCCAAACATAAAAATTTATTTTACTATTTTGTAGCACTAGGGGATATAGATTAAAATATAAAAAACACACACAAAACATTTTCCCAGTACACACGAAAATTAAATAACTTCAACAACTCAGAAAACGTAGCGTCATTAATATTAGTTTTTTTTCATATAAGGAAGGATGCGAAGAAAAAACAGCATATTATTAAAAATTAATATTTAGTGGCGTATTCTTTTTGCATAATTTAAACATTTCGGCTTATTTTGTATAATTTTTCTTGTGTGAGAAACAGGGCTCTTACTCCATTCTTCTCATAGTCTAGGTAAGTAATTAGGCGCATGGCATGCGTGAATTAAAAGCCATACAAAAAAAGGGAGTTCATGATATTGATAACATTGCCATCACAATCATTATGAGGCTACCATGTATATTGCGAAAGAAATTAAAATTTATTTAAATTAACTAACTCACAATTTAGCAATTGCTGTCTATCTGTCCGAAGTTGTAAAATACGTGACAAGCATCCTCCTGATCGCAAAAATGAAGCTATTGGTTTTAAATTTGGCAGACATCTTGGAAATTCTTTTACTTGCGTTCGTGTTGAAAATAGACCAAAACAGTCGAAGAACATGCCTACAGTAAAACGTAAATTAGCAACTTCTCTACTTTAAGAAGCAAAATAATTGCGTTTATTACTCACTAAAACAGTAAAAATTTCGACATATATTTTGGAAAACAAATAGAATAGAAAAGTTCGACGTGAATAGATATTTTAAAAATAAAATAAATTAATTAGAGATGTGTTGCAGCTTCAAAAAAAAAAAACAATAATTGAAATTAAAATGGATATGAATTAAATAAAATATACTTACTCTTGACAGAAGAAGATAAGCGAAACACTTCTAGATTGCTAATGTAACATTTTATACAAATTTTATATACTTGTTAGGACTGTTCTAAAAACTATGTTTAAAATATTTGATTTAATTAATTATAAACAATCAATTTTCCACTCCAGGTCGATTTTGGTACAAAGCAATCTTTTTGGAAGGCCCTGAAGCCTCCTGCAAAAGATAAATGCGGAGAATTGCTTTCCTCTCTCTGCTATCATCCATCTAATTCAATACTCACTTTAACTTTGATCAAGGCTCGTAATCTGAAAGCGAAAGACATCAACGGAAAATCAGGTGAAACATGGCTATTATTTATATTATAAGTATTTTTACAATTCTTGCTTTATTTGGGATCAAATATATAACATATAGGCATATCCTACATAGATGGTCCGTAACATTTACAGAAAGCGTGCTACTTTATAAACATAATTCGTTATTAGATTTTTATCGACCTTAAGGGCATTCATTAATATTGAACGTTATCAATTTGTGACATAATTTTTAAGTGATCAGATAACAATTTAACAATTAAAAAACGAGTTACATTTGATTAATAAAGATGTTTATAATTTTTGAGAAATGGGAGGAAAAAACCTGTAGAAACTTTAGTGGACAATTTACAAAAACAACTTTTCGACTGGGTTCTTGCAACGTTGGCGATCGGATATTGCACTTCTTGTCCCTTTTTGTGTAATAAAAACTTTTGTGCAACACTTAACTGAAATTTGTCAGGCTTTTGTGTAACAAAAAAATGATGAAGTCAAAAAGGTCAAAAAGCTAAAGCCTGCAAACAGATAGACGCACGTGTCATTGAAAAGCTAACTAGTTTGATAGTAAGGAGGTTTTCAATCTTTATTACACAGCCATTCCACAGACGGTTACACTAAAGTAATAAAAGTGCTAAAGCCCTTACAAAGACAAACGGACGGCAAAAATTATTTACCGGACGGGCTGATCTTATGCACTGGGCCACTCTATATCGTGCCATACCTACGGTCTCCTTTGGCGCATGACTTTGTATGTATGATTTTGTATGATTGATCTATTACATGATGTTAATAAAAATGTGTTAATAAAAATGTGGATATATGTGGATATATAATAATACATGCATAAGAAATATATACATATAATATATAAGAATAATACAAATAAATGTAATATAAAGCAAAGAAGGTGTATATATAAAAAAAGTACACTATTTGTTGTGACTGACGACTATATAAATACGAAGAAACGACTGCTGCTGATGATGATGTTGATAACGATAAGGGTGATGCTGCGAAGAGGGTTTTTGTGTGCGTTAACTGCTTCGTAAAATCATAAGTCTAACGTAAATAATTCATGATGAAATCATCAGCAAAAGTCGAAACTGCGTTTTTAAACACAATTGGTAATGTTATTATTGTTGTTTTTATAACTACCAACGCAAAAATTAATTTTGATGTAAATTTTTTCGGCGATTTTGCAAGTACTTCAACATTAACATTTTTTTTCGAATTAAAAAGTAAAAAGCGCCACGGAGACAAGTAAGATCCAAAATAATTTGAGAATAAATTTCAATGCATTAATGTGTTTAAGGAATAACGCTTTAAAGCATTTATTAGTGGCAGGATCACACGCCTTTTCACATATTATCTGCGTGAATTAAGTGTCAACTCATTGTCACTGTGTGCATAAGGACAGGACTCAAAAAAAAGTACTCTACCATTGCTAAATATTTTTAAAACTTTTTAAAACTCATTTGTATGCGTGGGTGCTACTGTATAACAAGTAAATCCTTTTCTATTTCTCTATTAGCTGAAAGACAACTTGTAATTACCAATACAATTTTGTCAATTATCGGCGATTTATTCGAAATTTCTTTAAATTTTTCACTTTTGTAGCAATATATCATTCATCTTTTTGTTTGTTTCCGTTCGAATTTAAGTAGAGAATTTTTTGTAATGGTTTTCAAATTTTTTGTTCAAAATTTAATTTTTTTTTGCTATATGTCCTATATTTACTCTTCAGAGACAATCATCGTATTGATTGAAACGGTTCTCTCTTGGTGAAAACACAATTGTGTCAAGATTTCGCTATCAAATAAGTCATTTTTTGATTTTGATTTCATTAATATCTTTTTTTTATTTAACTAATTTACTTCAATGAAATATTTATTCATTTCCCGCCCCAAAATTCCATCCGACCTCTGCCACTTACAATTCTCAATTAGTGATAATTATCGACGGTCCATTCAATTATTTTACACTTCTCTTCTCGTTGTGCAAGGTATGCCGTGCGCATGCATTTAACACTTATAAGGACTTTAAGTAGACCCACATTTTATTATACCGACCTAAGCTTGTCTGGTTTTCCTCCGAATGTCTGTCCATGATTTCATGTGTTCAAACTATAAGTCCTACCGGTCTTGTCGGCTATAATGCTTTTACTTGGGTTCATTTGAAATATTTTTCAAAATAAGGCGTTAAGTGGCCGCGAAACCAGTCCATTTTCAATGAGGTTCGTCCTAGTGTCAAAACACCAATCTAGCGAATTTCGCCGAAATAAGTTTTAAGAATTGCGGCCTGTAATTTGGATACAAGAACACATCGGCTGATATCAGGCGGACAGGCAGATGAACAGATAAATAAGCTTAGGTCAATTTAGAATTGTTATGAATCAGAATTAAAATACACGGATCGACATCGAACGGACAGGTGCACGAACAGACGGACAAGCTCTGAATCGGAATAATTCCGAATCGATCGAGATAAAAAAGGTTGGTCTATTTTAAGTTCCTCTGAGTGTTACATTCCCTCGCATCACATGTGGTTTAGGATAAAAAATTTCATTTTTTCTCCACAACAATTGTTAAGTGATAGTATTTTGGCATTCTAAATTGTTGTGAAATATTTGGATCAGATGGGGGAATTTTTGAACGTCTTCCCACATAAAGGTTGCTATGATATTTGCTAAATTTAGAATCCGCCGGTTTTCTAAACAATTCGCGTTTAAACGAAAACAAGGTATTTTATGTATTATCATGAAATAACTGAATAATTGCATTAGACGATGCGTTGTAAGATAGTTAATGATCGACTCATAAACCACACTTTTCTTTGGTTGATTTTTGCGAAGTTCCTGAAAATTTTTTCGGTAGATCACAAATGAACTACCGTGATGCTGCCGACGAAGATAATATCCTCAGAGTGAATACCTGGAAGATCAATTTCGGATACAATAAGGCCATAAAAGGCATCATGAAAAGTCACAGGAAATGATAAACCCAAATGGATGAGTCGTTACTGAACTGCGTGAAGAATTCTATTCACAAATAACGTTCTTTAATTAGCGCACTCTATGCTCTGATTGTTTTGTATTTAAGCATCTTCCCTTCTGTATTTCAATTCAAAAAGGACATTAAGTTGTTTTTCGATCATATTCTAGAGATGAGAAGAATGAGTTTTACTTTTGAGTACACGTAATACCACGAAAGAAATCTTATAATTAGTGCGAAAATCTCTTCGCTATAAACCGGGCCTTTATATTTTCAATTGTCCCGTTTGGTCATCATTTTTTTCAGACTTTATGTTTTTTCTTTCTTTTTTGTAATTTTAATCTTGTTCAATTTAACCTGACTTTGCATTAGGTTCTGCTTTAACTTTGATTTTTCTCGTCAATAAGTAGTAAGGTTTTGATGCTTCAGAATAATCTAATATGTACTTGCGATCTTCAAAGATAGCGAACTGTTGTTGTCATATCGGACCACAATTCTTTCGTAATCTGGTCACTGTTCAATTTAGCAACGGTTTGATTGTCAACAATTCAAAAATATTTGCCGAAGTCTTGAAATATCTTACAATATTTGCTAAGATTCTATTAACTTTTGTTTGAACTCCATTTCACTATAATATATGCGTAACCATTCATCAACTCTTTTTTTCGTATTTACTAGATCCTTCCATCAATGCTTAATTAAGTTGATGACATATATTTTTAAAATACTCCGGCTATTTTCACGTCCTGTGGCAATATATAAACGCTTTTCGAAAATAGTGATCAATAAACGTTGCGAACTATAATCTTTTCAATGTAGACTAGAAATATTTAATATTAAAAAAAAGTGCAAAAAGTTTTAGATCAAGAAATAGGTGGCTTAGACGGGAACCTGTTAACGTAAAAGCTATAACCAGAACAAACTGATAACAAAAAGCACCAATTTTGTTTGTAAAGTGGAAGGCAATATGCATCGCGGAGACTTTCGATGTTCCTTATGTTCTGTATATACGAAAATAAAAACCCGAAGATGGCGTAGAACTTGAAATTTAGTTTCTTCTTCTATTCCGCAAATCAACAACCGAAAATTACCTGAGATGTGTAAAAAAGGCCCAACGTGAACACAGAGTTCTTTGCCTTTACCAATTTTCAAATATAAATTTTTATATGTATTTGGTTAAAGTTTTTTAAATTTTGCGTGTTATACGTCCGCCAAGTTTTTCTTTTTTTTTAGTTTTTATTAAAATATGCATATTACTCATCCGTCACGTAGGAAAGAACAGAACAGCAAGGAGTAAATTTCGTTGTGTAAGCAGTAATGTAGTACATGAGTATAAAGTGTCATGTGGAAATATTGCTAAGTGTGAGAGTAAAAAAAGTGTAATAGAGAGTGGGTTCATAATTTGGCTGTAAAAAAAGAAAAGATTGCGAAGTAAGCTCTTAAATTGTGAGAACGCAAAATGTCAAGAATGCTGCGGCCATGAAGACCACCCAATTTGCAAAGTGTGAAATGGCGAATAGAAGCGGTAACATTCGCACAGACAAATAGGGTATGATCAGGAGATAGTAAGGCTCCACATGTACATAAAGGGCTATCCACTTAATTAATTTTGAATAGATGATCATTATATTTCCTCTGATTAAACATCAACCTGTTAATAAGGCAAATAATGTCATGTCTGCGTCCGCAATTGATATACCAAGGAGTTTTATTTATTTGTGGAAATAAAGAGCATAAGTGACAACTACAAAGTAACTTATTCCATCGCTGTTGCCAAGAAAAAGAGTGTTTCATATCGATTGATCTCAAACCTGCAGAAATCATAGCACGATCATTAAAATGAGATGGTATGGAATTTTATCTGCAGCGGTGTTGCCAAGGATGGCCTTGTGATTAAGCAGAAAATAAAAACAAAATATATCAGATTTGTGGCAATGAACTAAAGATCTGATTTCTAAAATATAAGGGTGCGATTTACCTGGGAGAAATAATTGCAAAGCGGATAAGACATATTTACTATCCGACACTATCAGGAATTTCTTTTGAAGCTGCGTACTCGCTAAACGGATGGCTTCCAGAATCGCAAGACATTCAGCTGAAAATATAGTGCTACATGGGTGATTTAAGAAGTAAGCTTCTATATTAATATTTGAAAACCAAAAGCTGCTGCCTGCAACATCAGTCTTAAATCCATCAATAAGAATGAGTGAAAAATGCTTCCAATTGGTATTGATCAAGTTTGTGTAGAGAACCAAAAGGAATTTTGAATATGCTATGTACATCAAATCCTAGAATGTTGAAATTATTAATTCTATCAGCAAAAATTTTAAACAAGGAAGGAAAGGAATTTAGTGATATAAAGTCGTAGAAAAGTAAAGCCGGATGATTCTCAAAGCATAGAATTGTATTAGATGAAAAATTGGCCAGTAAACGAAATATTTCTTGCAGCGTAAATTCTCTTGTGTGTGTAGATTTCATGCTACCAAGAGCCACACGAAGGCATTTCCATCGGATTCTGTATAATTTCAGAAGGTTCTTATGTCAAATGTCCAGTAAGAGCGAACAAGCGTATTCTAATTTTGGCCTGGTTGATCCGAAATACAGTTCAATCATACAAAAAGGGCCGGAGCCCCAAGAAATACCACAAATGGATTTCAGGACGTTAATGAGTTGAAAACATTGTTTGACAATTTTGTCAATGTGAGCAGCAGGGGAAAGTTGCGAATGTAGAATAAAGTCTAAAAGGTCGAACGTTTTAACAAACGGAATAGAAGAACCATATATGAGAAGAGGGATAATCGTAGGGTCCTCCTTTTCTTTTAAAAAAAAAGACGACTAATTTGGTCTTATTAACTGAAAGTGTGAGTGGAATTGACTCGAGGCGAGAGGAAATAATGTCGAGGGCAGATTGCAAAGTACGCGTACACAAATGTGGATCAGATATTTCGAAATGTTTTCAGAAAGGAAACTGAAAATTTTGTTATTATATAAATTAAAACCAAGAGGGCTCAATGCAGATGCCTGGGGAAAACTTGTGAAAGGTCTTTGTAATTTCATTGTTAATTAACATAAGATAAATTACAGAATTTGGTAGGAATATTCACAGACAGAAGAGTATAATTTAGAATGTTAATATTGACAGAATCAAACGCTGAACTTATGTCCAAAAAGCCAGCAACGAGAATATGGTTCTTAGCAAACGCTGAGCTGATTGCTGACCACAAAGTGTCCTGGGCAGATTTGTAACGTCTAAGACCAAGTTGAAAGTCGCTGAAGATTCATTCACTTAGATTCGAGATACCACTCTAAACTTGAAAACTTTTCTAAGGGTGGAAACCTCTGTAGGAATTAAGATTAATTGCTCAACTATTCTTACCGTGAAGATTAGGAAATCGTACCAGGAATAGGATATATGACCGGTAATTAGAATATTGTTAAATTCCTTTAGTAAAATTAATTTGTTTTCGATGTTCAACATCTTAAGATGATTGTTAGGAATACCACCTAAGCCCGGAGATGAGTCTTTTAAGAGATTATTGGCTTTATCGAGTTCAGAGACAAATATATCACTTAAGAAAAAATTATCATGTTCCTCACCAAGTGATACAGAGGAGATTATAGGACCAGAAAGTCCGGCGCGCTCGTCACAAAACTCGTTAAAGAGGTGTGCGTGTAAGGAACAATGAGAGTAAGTGATACCTCCGAAAACTCTCACAGTACACTAAAGAGCTGAAGCTGACTTGTCCAGCCTTTACGTTTTTCCAGCCTGACGGTAGAAGTGTATTCCTTTCTCACATCGGCCAAAATTTTGGAGTTTATTCCAGAAAAAGATCTTTTGCATTTATTTACAGCGAGCCTAAATTTGGCAGCGACTCGATTGCGTGCGGTGTTGCACCAAGAATTAGAGGAGTGTGATGTTTCAGAAGCTTTTCAGCTCAGAACATTAGTAGAAGACGTTGAGAACCTACCGAAGAAACAACCCGAAGTGTCATTGGTTTGGATGGTATTTGAAATCTTACGGATAGCATTGTTAAGTAAAGAGGATTTAATTTACCGTGGTCACGGATTGTGAGCGGCAACGGGCAGTAGGATGCAAATGAAGACCAATTTCAATTAAACAGTGAGAACTACCTAAGGTATCGTTAAGGGTCCTGCAGGTACTCAGAGAACTAAGATTACGTGCACAGATTGAAAGATCTATGCAGGAAGAGACGGAACCAAAGTCAGTGCGATCACCACTATTTAGTAAAACTAAATTGCTGCTTTCAAGAAAATGTTGAATTTGTCTGCCTCTTGAATTGGAGAAACGACGATGCTAGTGCAATTGAGTTGAGCTTTTTTCATTATTGACAGAGTGAGAATTAGTATACGAACCGAAAGAGGGTCATTGATTAAGAAAGCTCTTATGAAGATCACTATACAATCGCGTGGTGGGGGTAATATTAGAGTTTCTTTTAAAGGAGAGCTTGACAGCATGTAATTTTTGAATAAGTTCAGACACTTGAGATAGGTTGAAGGAATTGGTAGAATTAATAGGCATTTCGTGATCCGAAGAAAGATTGTCTGTACTGTGTATCATGGTCTCAAGACTTGGGGACTTAATATTAGAAGAAGTGATGATGGTTTCAGAATTTATCGTCTTTGTAATTGGACCCGAAACAGCAGTCTCAGTCTTGGGGCGCTTAATTGTCAATTGTAACAACTTATTGAAGCGCTCTAGAGAAATTGAAAAATTATTGTTTGGATGAGCGTAAGGATTTCGAGAGGGAGACCATCCGCTGCATCTTTTTTGGAATTTGCAAGTTTTTTATAAGAAGGACAGGTTTTCGAATTACATGAATTCTCACCCTTACAGTTGATATATGTTTTTCAGCTTGAGAACAATTGGACCATAGTTTGCAGATTGAGTTTTGTAGCCCCAGAGATAACAAACAGCCAAATTAAGAAAACTTGGAGTGGAGTGGGAGTGTTTAGTGATGTTTCTTTTCTTAACTTTTTATTTTATTTTTTTATAGTTAACAATATTAAAAGAGATCGTATAACACCATAAGTAGCGGCTTGGTTACGGCGCTTGAAATTTATCATAAAATTATCCACACTATTTTGTATTGAATTACATCTTCTTGAAATTTAACTTTTCTTTAACTATTAATTTTTTTCACAAAGAAGAAATTGTATCACACGCGTTGACAATTCAGACTTTCGTAATTTTCGTTTCATCGTTTATAATATATCAATTCACGTTAGAGCATTATCAATTTTATATTTGTCAAATATGCTCCAACAAATCTTAGTGGAAATTTTTTATAGGAATATGAAGGCATTTCTCATAATTAAAAAAGTTATATTGTGCAAATAATTCATATATTTAATGTGGTACATTTACACAAACATGTATATAACATATTTTATATACCAAACATATGGGCCGTAATTTCTTTGATTAAAAACAATACAGGACAAAATAAAAAAAATAATTATAATATAATTGCAACGAATGAATAAAGTATTAAAATAAATGTGTAAAATGCATTGCCTTTTATTTTTAAATTAAATTAGGCTCAAATTAAACTAAATTATTAACAGTTTAGATCCCGAGTACGATTACGTAGGTATGAATTAGTTCATGGGCAAAACAAAGCAAAATGCTTGCGAAATGTTCAAATTCAACGCAAAAAGTGAATAATCTTTTTGACGGGTTAAATATTTTGAATTTAAGAAAGTGGTTTGCTCAGACATTTTGGTACGGTACACGGCATCTTCAAGTAATAAAAAAATTAAAGGCAGCATAAGGTGAAAGCAAAGTGAATTTTTTTGAAAATTATATGAGGGGATAATTATTGCTTTACCAAATATATTACATCAGAATATCTAGAAAATTCCTATCGTCGATAGGATGTAACGTGTATCCGTCAATTCGCGAAATAATGACAACGATGGGTTATGCGATTGGACTATTGGCTGGCAAAAAGACATAGCAGACAACACACACGAGACGCGCAAAAAAGAACTTGCGCATGTATACTCCTTGGACATAATTGACAAAGTATGTGGTCAGGACATCGATGTCAATATTAATCTACAAAAAAATTATGTTAATATTGACAGCGATGGCAAAAAAATTTGCAATATTTACAACAAAGTAAGCAGAACAATAAAAATAGCGACATTTTGCAGCGTATATTGTACAACGAAATTATGCTGCGTAGGCCTGAAATATGCGCTATGAAAACAACCGTGGCTAATAGGAATGCAACACGCCTTGTACAATACCTGATGATTGGTATGCAAATTTTAATAAAGTATATTAAGTATATGTACATGCATTTCTTTTTGACAATTGTTGGTGTAAATACAAGATTACTGGGAAGTTTGAGACCATAAGAAGTTTGACACCAAATATATATAACTTTTTTATTTTTGACGGCCACATCCACTTGCTTTAACATGTTCCGTATGAATTTCATGATCTCAGTTATTGCTATTATGTGTGTTCTTCATAAGATTCTACTTGTGCGCCTAGTTCGTCCATCTTAATTATATATAAAAGAATTTCTGCCTTCAACGAATCAAAAGTAATGTCGTTCAAAGCATCATCACAATAATTTTTCATAATATAAGTTGGTACATGATTTCACAATTTCTTTCCACATTTTGACTTATATCCGTACAGTTAACATGCAGTTAATGTAAGCCAAAAGAAAAACCCATATCAGATGAAAATTTAGAGCCTTTATAAAACAAGTATCACAAATTGAACTCTGATGGGAATTACTGGTAATAAATATCCGCCATCGATGCCTATCTTTGCAACTGCTACCGCGACAATAGTTTTGGATACATATTGCATGAGTGAGAGTCAGTGTACAATGCTTTGTTAGTATGGCTGGAGGCCAACCCAACCAACAAAGGTAAAACATTAGGAACCAATTTATACTAAAAGGTTGTGGAGAATTTACACGTGATATTTTTCGGCAACGCCCACAAATCGCTCATTTAAACATGATATTTTGTTACAAAAGACCGAAAAAATAAATTGGGTACATTCAAATAGTTTCAATTTTTAAGTCAACCGTGAGCATGAACTTAGAGAAATGTGAATCAACCACAACTAACGTTCCGGCTTATATTTTCCTTATATTAGAAGTTATTTAATAAGCTTGCTGGTACGTGTCAAAGATAATAACTATAAAACCTAGCTATGTCAACTTTTTTACTGCCTTTTCGAGTTAAAACATAAATAACATTTCAACGAAATTTTTAATGGCTTCGAATGTTTTTCTCAGTTTCAGGTATTTGCGTACAATGAATTTGAACACTCTTACTAGTCTCTACCCTCTTTATGTCAATTCACATTTTATATAATTACTATTTTTTATTTAATTTGTTTTATTTATTTTAAATTTACCTAGTTTTTTTTAATGCCACGGTTTTGCGAAAGCCTTTTATAATAATATTTAATTTGTAGAGAAAGAAAGTCAAAATGTCATGATTTCAGCTTATTTTCAGAACGATTGTAGTATTTTTTTTCTTTTTTTCTAGACGATATAAATTACAGTTTATATGATTATTTATAGCAAATCTGTTCGTTAACTGAAACGTACTAAAACACGGAATGCGATTACGCTTAAACCGCCGATATTTTACCCGTTTACCCCGCTCACCACTTGTAATCTTTCGAAATGTTATAATTTAAATCACCAGAAATTAAAATTTTCTTGTAATTAGAGATTAACTTAGTTCAAACAAAAAAGTTAGCTTTATGGAAAATGTGGAAATGTGGCTGTATAAGAAACGTTCAGAAAATAAATGGTTTTTAGATGCTTAGAATCTCCGAGAATAAATAACCGCTTCCTCGATTTTGGGAATGCAAACGTGATATAAATTAATAGAAAACTTATCATAATGATCCAACGTTTCTATTATATATTTCAAAGCTGCTTTTCTTAAAGTACGATTCTTCAAATCGGCAAACAGTACAACTTCTACAATTTTCATTCGAACTTTTTGTAGTATCTTTAAGATAAAATTCTCTAGTGAAATTGACACTGAGATTTTTAGATTCTGAAGCATGTATTTAAAACGGATCAAAGTCTTACTTTTGTTAAACTTGTATTCTAATTTGTAAATCTAAATGTTAGGTACGAGGTGGCAAAGTAATCGTAATTCCAGTATTTGTTAAAGTATATAAGAGCAGAACAAAACACTAGAATAAAAAACGTATGATAAGAGAATGTATATAAAATGTAGCACAAGTCGTACTTAGAAAACTGTATGTTATATCATATACAATTACATACAGTTTGATTGCTTGAAGGCGGCGAAATTGCGTCCCACAGACATTGTAAAGATGGCCCCAACGTCATATTGTTATAAAGATGTTATATAAATACTAATTAAGAAGATATAAAAGTTACAAAAATGTGAATTGAATTATGTATGACCTTACGTATGACTTCTTTTTATGCAAATGTACTGTTCGTCTCAAGACAAACGTAGATTTTTCAGTTATTCCTTCTGCTTTTTTTTTTTGTTTGACTATAGATAAATCATAATTGGAAGAATTATATTAAATTTCAGATCCATATGTGAAAGTCTGGTTACAGTTTGGCGAAAAACGCATTGAAAAGCGTAAAACACCTATTTTTAATTGCACGCTAAATCCAGTCTTCAACGAATCATTCAGCTTCAATGTACCCTGGGAAAAAATAAGAGAATGTTCTTTGGATGTTATGGTCATGGATTTTGATAATATTGGACGAAATGAGTTAATTGGACGAATTTTGTTAGCTGGTAAGTGTTCTAACAATTCTAATTTTCACTTATTATGGTGATGAAACACAACGAGCTACAAAATTATATAACACATGTTAATCGCCTGCGCTTTTAAGACTTAACTTTTTCGTATCTAATTTTTAATTGAATTCCAATTGTTCCCGAACTAACAGAAAACGATGATCAAAAACGAAAAAGGGTGATTTGTATATTTTAACACACTTGAGAATAGATATCAAACTAGAAAGTAATTATGTTAATAAATCCAGTTTGATCACCAGTTGAAATATAACACATTCGTATAAGTATGCCGGTTGTTCACGTACTCAACATATAGAATACCGATTATCGGATGCGCTATCGTCCTTTATTAGAGACAAGTTTGGAGCTACGTCACATAGTTAACACAGAAGTCACATTACATAGTCAATTTGCAAAATGTGCCTCATAAATAAATTTTCAGTTTTTATGTAGAAGCGTGTAATTGAACGTTAAAATATATTGTGTAGTTAATTTAAATATTCAAAACAATGTTTTTTATATAGTGTAGTTAAGAAATCAATGAGTGTGAAACATTTAGTGTTGAAACAAATGTAACGTTCAAATATTTTTATTTTACACAACCGTTCTTATTTATAAATTTAAATGTTTTAAAATTTAAAATGTCTTGATTTCTTCCAAAAAGTATGGAATCAGAATTCAGACAATTTGTTGAATATGTCAGTCAGTAAAGTAAAACCACTTTTATTACCTTAATTTATTAATGAATTTAAGAAATTTAATTTCTCCATGAAAAAGTTTTATTCTGGTACGAAGCATAATAATTTCATGCGACTCGCAGGACGTAAAAATATGGCTGTTTATACAATATTTTTTAAAAGGAAATTTGGTTTTAATGGCAATTACAAGTTGTGGAAGAGGAGTGGTTTTACTTTTTTTTCTCTAGTACCCATATTAGTTCACTATTAATTTTAATTTTCTTTTTTAACTATATATTATTAGCATTAAACTGTAATTTTGAATTTCTTGATGATTTCCATTAATTTGGACTTTGGCTTCGTAATGTTCAGGCGGACAACTCTGGTATTAGTAAAACAGTACACAGTATACATGCAGTTTAAATTTGAAATTTCGGATTTGCACAGGAATTGCCTGATTCCAAATTATGGAGCTGGCGTCGAGCAGCAAAGGAAGTCCTTCAAAGTTTTTGTAACCCAAAATGGTAGAAGAACTAAGATTAATAAGTTTTAAATTAATCTGATAAAAAAAAAAATAAACTATAACCGCGATTGATTGATAATAGCTTTTAGTAATCTATATGCGAAGGTGGCAATCTATCTCAGTAAGCGTTGCATTTTGTAAGTTTTCGTTTTCGGTATCCAGAAGATTTGTGTTTTTTCCGAAGAAATATTTGAGAGTCGTCCGTATAAGTAGCCGAGTAGACAAAGGATCGCAACCAAAAATTCAATGGTCGCAGGTTCAAATCTCAAAGTGCGGTAGAGTTTACAATACAGGCGAACATATGAACTAAATTATACGGCAGCTTTTACATCCATACTTCGTAGGTTTATTTACAAAATATATAGACAATAAATAAATAAAACACTTCCTAAGGTATTTCTTCATTTACTTACGTTTATACTTTACACCGTTTGTAAATGTATATTAAGCTTTTGCAGATATACGCAACATCCACAATTAATATACCAGTCGAATTCTGAGTCGATTTAACCCTGTCTACAGGTTTGATTAATGAACGCCATAGAAAATGAATTCGCCTATTTAACGAACCCTTGGCATATAAAGCCACACTTTGAAGGTCAAAAAGTCATTACATGAAGAGAAGCTTTCCATATTTAAAATTTGTTCAGTTTCAAAACGAGGATAGGTGACGAATTGTATTTGGCAAACTGGTTTTAATTTTTTATATTTATAATTGCGGAATACTAAAACTGTAGCCCCTTCTTTGCAGCAAAGTATTATTTGTTTATTTATTATTATCTGTGCAGCTACAATAAAATATCAACCGAATAAAGTAGACGCTTAAACATAAATCTTAAGCTACACCTTTAGACTTAACTTTTACAAAGTATTATAAAAAGTGAAGGAAGAACAAAATATCTGTATACAATATATGTACATAAAAAGAAGTAAAAAGAAAAAATTATTATTATTATTATTATTAAATTAGCCGTGAGAATAAATTTTAAAACTAAAGTCTTAAAGCAGTAGCAACTAAGGTTTTCGGCTTTACTGAAAACTCTACCGCACTTGATATTTAAACCCACGACCATTGAGTTATTATACGCGATGCTCTGTCTACTCGGATACTCATGCGGATGACTCTCAAAAAAAATATATATAAAAATAAGCTTGTATATTTTTGGCATAGAGGCAGATTGATGGCTACGATATTTTGAGTTAATAGTAAAACTTTAAACTGATACAAACATGCAAACGCTTGGCAACCGACAATAGGTCAATTTACAAATCATCGTAAGCTTTAAGGATTAAAAGTCAATTTAGACGACAGCACGCATTCTTAAATTATAGATATCATTTAGATCAGTTGTACCATTTGTTAACTTAACTAAGAAGGAAGCACCTCGAATAAAACTACGTTTGTCTGGTGATTGTAGGGCTACAATTAACAATGAGTTTTCATAAGGTCGCAAGAAAGCCAACGCATTTCATTTCAAATTCTTAACGGCGTAATTAATGGCTTCTGAAGTGATTCTATTAAATCAACATAACACCGCCAGAAAGGAAACCACACGACCGAAACATATTTAAGTATTAGTCCTACGAAGCTCATGCACAGCCCTTTTTAACGTATGAGTCCCAGCACAACCGTTTAATAAATCTAAGCCCTGAACCAGCTTTGTCTATGGAGAGTGCAATATGTAGATGAAAACTTAGTCTTTGGTCGAATAAAACCTGTAAATGAAAAAGTTTACGAATATTTCAATTTTTGTGAATTAATGAAATACTTAGAAGTAAATGAGTTCCTCCATGAGAATGACAACTTCTTGCATTTTTTTAGATTTAGTGTCATAAAATTAAATCAGCACCGTGTAGCCAAATTATCTGAATCAGATTGAAGCAAATAAGAGTAACAAAGGAAAAAAGTGGCTTCGCATCATCGGCCTACATTAAAAGATACGTTCACCTAATCACCGTTGGAACATCGAGAGGCTAGCTTGAGGAAGAACTGACGTCAAGGGAAATTCATTAGAGGTAACGGAGTTAACAAGGACTGTAAGTACTCTATTATGAAAATAGAAGCTTATCCATTTCATTAATTATGATGGGAAACCGAAGAGCTAAAGAATTAAAATCAGTATACTATAAACAACACGGTCAAAAGATTTCCTAAAGTCTTTATACAGACCACCAGCGTATGAGCCACTAGAAAATGCTTGGAAAATATGACAACTAAATTCTAAAAGATTCGTTGATCTTCTTTTTAGAAAGGCATGCTGAAATAGCGAAACAAACGAAGACTACTTGGTGAATAACGATTCGTCTAACCAGTTTCGCGAATCTGGTTTCTCCAAAAGTATCTATTTCCAAATTTACGCACTGGAGTAAAAAAGCTAACTTTCCATTATGACAGAAAAATATTCGTTTTCAGAGCGAGATTACAAAACATTTCATCTATCGCCACGCACCCACCAACGCATGGTTTAAAAATCTATAATGGGATGTTATGAAGCTCTCGCGCGCAACTGTACTTCAATGATCTTAAACTTTGTAGTAAGTCACGTTCACAATGACCGAGTTATAGACGGAAACAGGGTTGATCTTTTGGTGCGAGCAGTTACCAGTAGAATCGAAACTAGCAGTAGAAAAATTACGTTGCAAGTAGTCGGCAAGGATATTCAAGATTTCTTGATCGTCAAGCAAGTCAGACCCAATAAAAGGTATCGATGCAGAGAATATGGACACTCTCTTTAGAGTTAACCCATTTATAAAAATGTTTTGAACTAATAAAAAGTGAAGATTTTATTTTTTGTAAGTCTCTACAGTAATTTTGGTGTGGTTGTCGTGATTAAGTTTACCCCTCGCCCCAGATTATTTGAAGTAATCATAAGAAGACGCGCTTTTTATACAACTTTTAAAAAATTCGGTTTTGTTATTCGTATAGTAGTTGAGTATTCTGTTGAACTATGTTGGGTACGTTCTTGCAAGGGAGTGTTATGTACTCGAAACGAAGCTGAGTTTAATATGTTATAAAAAGAAGATATTAGATATTAGTTTACGTTGTTACGACAGAAATAATAATAATAATAATAATAATAATAATAATAATAATAATAATAATAATAATAATAATAATAATAATAATAATAATAATAATAA
>JMRQ01006291.1:0-125389 GCA_000688715.1 Glossina pallidipes | reverse complement strand
CGTTCATTATTAAAATAAGTCTTTTGCGCAGCAAGTCATTGGTCATCGGTGTTGTTTTGAAAATCTTCTCTTTTAAATCCTATAGTATTATTGATGTATATACTTAGCGTTTTGAAAATTGCTTACGCGATTAATAATAAAAACAAATGATACAAATGATCGAATAACATCTCGGAGCGCGTGAATCCATGAACGGTTTATCTCTTTTATGTTTTCTTGTTTCTTCTTAAGCAAATAGCATGTATTCAAAGTATTTCCTATCATTACACTCTACACAGCTTGTGGTACAGGATATAGTAAATTTGTAAGGATATATGTAACACTCAGTGGAGCTTAAGATAGATCCACCTTTCATTGTAGCGACCGATTTATTTCTGAATTGATTTAAGCCTGTTTATGCGTCTGTTTATCAGATGTCTGCCCAAGCGTTTTTGTGTTCAATCATTGATGCACTGAGATGTTTTGGCTCAAGGATGGACGCTACTGCAAATAGATCATTTTTATGACCACTCCCCATATAACGCTCCATGTGGACAAAATTGCACTTTTTTACCATTTCTCGAGAAGAGTTTAAGATAGTTTGCTATAGAAAATAAATGTGCAAATATGTGTGATTGGAGGGCACCAATTTTTGGACGTCCGCCCAAATAAATGTTCTTGCAAAAGCAAGCCGTTAGATGACAAAAAGGTGGAACTTTTAATGTTTTATAATGGAAATTAGTCCCGAATAATAGATTGAAATAAAAATGGTCTGTAAAAAATTTTAGCCTCGTAAGTCTTCGTCTAGGATACCGATCCACACAAAGATTCTCATGAAAAGTTAATCACAACAGATCACAAGAAAATCTAATTTTTACTACTTTATGAGGAAAATAGGTAAAGAATAATGACATCTGTAACGTAGGTAGATGTAGGGGATTGCGGACAGCTGGCTTCAGTAGTCCCGACTATATCAGTAGTCCCCTTATAATTCATTTTGTAAACGTAGCTGGGCAAAAATGGCGCCCAACGAAAAGCGAGTTCCCCTTTGCTGAAAACTCGCGTAACTTATTTGAATTATACTAGAGTACTAAGACCTACGTTGCTCGTTTTACAAAATAAATGGCGCCCAACGAAAATACTAAACGAGGGACATTTAAATTCGTAATTTTATTTACTTTCTGTTGGTCGCTTTATAAAATGTTTTTACGACCGTATTTTCAGTGAATACGGGATCATATTGGCATTATGAAGCATTCTACAGTTCTTACGTATCCATACTTTACATTATATCGTCATTTTATAATATATCGTCATTACTTTTTAATTTAAAACAAAACATTGCAAAAAAAAAAATCAAATGAAGATTGAAAGTGACCCCACAAAACCAAGATTACAATTTTTGTTTTGATGATACCAGAGCACGTTTAAATATAAATTGTTGAAGCCGTCTGCTTACATGCGGTGACTTATAATTAGCCGCTACGCTGTTACGTTAGGTGTTTGACTTCTTGACTGAAAGAGAGTTACTGAGATCACTCGTTCATTTTTTATACTTATTTGAAAATCTATTTTAACATAAATATATTTAGATTGCGAAGTCTTTCAAGAGAGAGAGCGACGCAGTATTTTTTATAATTTATTCGCTTCAAAAGATAAGATATTCGTTTAGCTAAATTGCAGCTCCCATGTATAGAGAAAATGTGCATAAATAACTCAAATGTTAGTTAGCGGAGAATAATTTAAATGGAGCGTTGGTTGAATAAGGTTGCCGTTGTAACGGGTGCCAGTTCGGGTATTGGAGCCGCTACAGCAAAAGACTTGGTTCTTGCTGGACTAAACGTGGTTGGCTTGGCTAGACGTGTAGACCGTGTAGAGGCATTGAAACAACAGTTGCCGGCAGATAAGTGTCAATATCTAACAGCTATAAAATGTGATGTCACCGATGTGGAATCAGTTAATGAAGCATTCAAGCAAATTGTCACAAAGTTTGGTGGCATTGATGTATTAGTTAATAATGCTGGTCGTATAGTAGGTGGTCAGTTATGCACTATGGATGTTGCAGAAGTGCAAACCACTTTGCAAACCAATGTTATGGGTGTTATTCATTGTACACAACATGCTTTCAAATCGATGAAAGAACGTAGTATGAATGGTCACATTTTCATCATAAACAGTATTGCTGGTCATAATGTAGTAAGCGGTATTTATGGTCAAACCCCTGTTACCAATGTATATTCAGCTAGCAAATATGCCCTCACAGCCATTACGGAAATTTATAGAAGAGAATTTGTCGGCTTGGAGACGAAAATCAAAATAACTGTAAGTGTTTACCTCTATTGTAATAGGCATCAGCCTTATAAGCTTAAATACTGTTTTGAAATTTTGCAGAGCATTAGTCCAGCTTTGGTCGAAACTGAAATGGTGGGCGAACATTTAAAACGCTTGGCCAAAGATTGCATTCTAAGTCCTCATGATATTTCGAACGCTATAATGTACGCGTTGTCAACGCCACCTCATGTTCAGATACATGATATGATCATAAAACCCGTGGGAGATTTGTTTTAATTATGTACTAAAAAGTTTAACAAATTGTAAAAAGTTGTTATCAATTCATATAAAAGTTATTATTCTATCTGTCGAAAATATAGTTTCGGTGTAAAAGGAAACATTAATTGAAAAAAGCGTCGTGACGTAGAATGTTGCTCAATTTTTTTACAGCTTCATGCAATATATCAAACGTGATAGAGTATAATAAACCGCGTCTTGTGCCATTCGTGTTTTCACATAAATTGTGAAAGAATCAAATATAGTTTTCATGACCAGGCTATTGCTGTCTATCTTTAAATTTGAACTTCTATTAGTCAATGAATAGTGGATTTTGATAGTATCGATAGTCTTACGAATAATGAAGCTAATGAGGCATTTAAAGTTTAGCTTCGGCACCAGTGTTACGCGTTAATACTTGACTTAAAAGTTCTAAGGTATGTCGTTATCATCAAATCCTAAGATATATTGAGGAGTGAAACGCGGTTTACGTTTGCGAATAAACGAGATTACTAGGGCTTTCGATTCGTTAAGTAAAATTTTGTAATATTGTGCGCGTGAATTGTTAACGGTGTCAACATGTCGGAACCAGGAATAATTGAACTAAGAATCGCAGTGTCATCAGCACAAATGGATCATAGCGTTGTGGAATATATGCAATGAAAATATTGTCTATGTAGGTGGAAGCCGCGATCATTGACGAAAACCTGGATGGATTACAATGCAACTGAGAACTGAACGGGCACAAATAGCTATTAAAGTTTCTGCCCTTCAAAAGCATTGTGTGACTTTAAAAATTTCAATAGGAAAATTTTGACGAAGCATTTCAAACATGAGTCAGTCGATCGTGACAAATCGTATCGAAAGCTTTTTGTCGAGCAAAACTTTTCCAGTAGGTTTTCCAGACTTCAAGTTTGATTTAACCAAATGATGAATTGTGGCACGCGGCTGTATAGTGCTATGTTCTTTTCGCAGTCCAGAGAGTTGGGAGGGAAGGGAGTCATAATCGCCCCTCGAAAAAATAAGTTATTCTTTAATGATCTATTCGTATATTTTAGTAACTGTCCAAAGCAAGCTTAACGGTCTGCATGATGAGGGGCAGCTTTCAGTGTTATTTTGCTTAATGATTACCTTTAAAGATTTCCATATTCGCTTGAAAAATTTCCTATCAAGTGTAAAAAAAAGACATTTTTAGATCTGATGAACTTTAAGTAATATACTCTTTCAGATCGCGACATATTTTACATTTTTTTTAATACCATTTGCAGTATCAGGTATAAACATCAATGGCATAATTATAAACAGTTAAAGTTAATGGACATTAATTGTTTTATAATATGTGACTTTCTAATGCATTTTTTTTGTTTTTTTTTTTTTGCATGGACAATAAGTGCTGGCGGTTAAACTATATAAACGAAGTTAGTAGAATGAAGCATTCAGTGTTAATTGAAGAAATGGTTAATATGGAACGTTGGCTTAACAAGGTGGCCGTTGTGACCGGTGCTAGTTCGGGTATTGGAGCAGCTACAACCAAAAATTTAATAAAAGCCGGATTTCAAGTGATAGGTTTGGCAAGACGTATAGACCGCTTGAATGAATTGAAATCGCAGTTGCCGTCTGATAAACGCCAGCAATTGACCGTCACTCACTGTGATGTCAGTTGTACAGAATCGGTGGACAAAGCATTTAGTGAAATTCTTGAAAAATTTGGCGGTATTGATGTGTTGATTAATAACGCTGGTTGTGCAATTGGGGGGCAGTTATGTACTATGGACACCAAAGTTCTGGAAAAAGTTCTACAAACCAATGTAATGGGTGTGGTTCGCTGTACTCAAATCGCTTTCAAATCCATGAAGGAACGTGACGTGAATGGGCATATTATCATAATGAATAGTGTCGGTGGTCATAAGGTGTTAACTGCTCTCCCCAGGCTCCCAGTCTCAAATATATATTCCCCGACAAAATATGCATTAACAGCGATGTCAGACATTTATAGACAAGAATTTGCTGCCTTTAAAACCAAAATTAAAATAACAGTAAGCGAAAAATTCCAATTTATTTTATCGAGATATTTATTTATAGTGTTTTGTATAAACTTTTAGAGTATTAGTCCAGGTTTAGTGGATACGGAGATGGTAAATGAAAAAGTTAGACAAAGGCATGATAAATGTATGTTAGATCCTCACGATGTTGCTCATGCTATATTATATGCTCTGTCAACGCCAGTGGATGTGCAAGTTCATGAAATTATTATTAGGCCTTTGGGAGAAATATTCTGAAACAAATTAGAGTAAATGGATGTGACGCAATTTATTTAACAATAATTAGTTTGACATTTAAATGAAAATAAATAAATAATTCTTGTAGAGAGAGAGAGAGACAATTTGGTAAATAATTTACAGTTAGGACTTTAAAACGTAATGTCCGAACTTTGATTTCATCAACTTTTGTAATATAAATATATCTTTAACAACTTATTGTCGAGATAGAGAAAGGATACGTAGTCTCTTATGAAAATCGTGGTGATTATTAGATGTTGTTGGTCTTATACTCATTTTGTCACAATGTTTGCAACGCCCGAAAGGAAGCTTGTAAAGCATATGTATATATATATATATGTTCTTATTCAGATTAAAATTGATACGGGCAGTGATAGTTTAAGGAGGACCTTCATGCTTTCGGCGATCCCTTTGGCATTTACTTTGCATTTGTTGTGGCCTGGACGATAGCAATGACTGGCAGGTAACGATCTTTACTTAAGTGCTGCACAGAGTACTCCTCCTGTTATTGCACTAGGAATAATACAAGAAATGGAAGAGAAACTTTCCGTGGAATAAATTCGGCTTCTGCAGCTCCTGCAACTTATTTTGACGACACTGTCGACTTCTCGCTAGAAACCTCCCAATTGAGGCGAATAAGTGAGGAAAGAGGAACCGACATATCGTCTGCACTTTCAATTTGAATTGTATTGAAACAAGGATATAAGAAATATATCTGCTTTAAGATGTGTTTTATACTAATTTAAAAATTGGGCTTTACTTTGATTTTTAGGAGCTGATAAAAAAGAACAGATGCCATTTTAAAACACCATACGTTCCTTTCATAGAACAAGATAGAAATATAATATAAAATGAAAATAAAAAGATGTCAAATTCAACGTTTTATTGTGTGCGCCAAAGTTAGTATGCAAGTGTCCGTCAACACCGATTGCCTCGCTCTAAATTCGTCATTTCGACAATTCTCTCTTCGTCCGCAGTCAGTGCCATCTGCTCGCTTGGCCCTTCTCCGTTCTTTTGTAGGCACAATGTGTCGACACTCAATTTTCTTTTTGCTTTGTATTTGTGATCCCAGAAATAAAAGAAATCCAAACGTAAGGGTAGCATAACATTTGTAAACTTACTTTGTTTTGCTTACAAGGACTCATTGAAAGTTTTCGTAATTCGATGGCATATAATGTGGATCTTTATTACGGACTGGACCGACAGTGCACTGATCAGTAGACATGCCAGATATGTCTAGTGCGACGGTCCGGTTTGATTCCAACGCACTGAACATTCCATAACTAAATATAATAATACGAATAACGGGATGCTGTGTTCAAGTTAAAGTACCGCGATATAAAGGAAAACGTAATCAAAAAATTCGAGTGGTCCCCGTAGTAGACCAATCATTCACTAACACTTATGTGGGCATTAGCCGACCGACTTCTGATCACGGTATTCCCCCAATTGCATTTTGCTACTGCACATATAAATTCCTGTAAGACTTTGTCAAAATACAAATTAAAAAAAAATTTTTTGGGATTCGTCTTAGAACAAAAAAATTCGTGTAAAAAAGTGTACATTTCGTTATTAATGAACAGTGTCAATTCAAAATCGGGTAAAAAAAGTGCCCTTTATCCATGGTCCTAGGCTTGTTTTAACTTATTAACGAATCATCCCGGAATGAAAATTTTTTCATATAAATCAAATTATTATATATAGCTAAAGCCAAGGCACACGAATATACATACATACAAGCACTTCTGTACCACACTTGACTTTCTTATCATTATTGCCTAAGCCAAGCCAAAAAATATGTCTTTAGCAATCAAATAAAAATAATAAAAATTATCAGCTAAAATCGGGACACAGTTTAACTTGATACACAAATTTAATTGTATCCTTCGCGTGGATCTCTTTCCTATATAATAGATTTAGTCTTTAAAACATGCAAAAATTTGCATGAAAATTTTCTATAAATTTAGTTTATGTCTGCCGTTAAAAGCTAAACGGCCGTAAAATTTTATTAGTTTCCAAGTAAAGCACGATATCATTTCAAGCGTTTACGTTGACAATTGACAATAAACCGTTAAACAGAAAATACGTACTCATTAAACTATGCACATAAATGACTTTTTCATATGAAAGCAAACAAAATGGATAATAATTGCTTAGGGCTTTAAAGCTTTGAATGAGTGGAACATAATATTGTCAAGTATATTGTGTTTTATCTTCTTGCCTGGTAAAGATCAGAAAGGTACATAAGACTTCATGAACTCTTTTCCCTTACAGGTCCTAAGCGTATATACGTATGTTAGGTTGATAAAATCAATACTGCATCCATCCATAGAAACTGGTTTGCAGGAACAAATAATTGCTTAAAGAGTTTTGAAAGGGAATTAAGTGCAGACACAATTTCGTCCTTTCAAGCACAATCCCGTAAAGTATGCAAAACTTTCTTTTTTTGAAATTATGGTTAATATTATGAAAATATTGGTGATTGGTGATTGGCTATGAAATAAATCGACCGTGATACACTTTTTCATGCTTACCCTTTACATCCTGTTGCGAGAAATTGTTGAGATATTCGCTTAACGATATCCAAATACACTTAATCCACTTAGTATAAGATAACAAAGAAAATGAAATTTTTTATAATTTCTCTTAGCAAAAAAGAAAACTTTTTATTTTTGTTTTTAACGTTAATCCCTTAGACCAGAAATGCGTAATGGTCAAGTAGAATGAGCAGACTAATCTTCCTTGGCGTCAGAGCTATTTAATGCACTATCGAGGTCAATGAGGAATTACTCTATAAGCTTTACCGCCTAACATGAAATTATTATCCATAAAGGAAAGATAATATAATAAATAAAAAATCAGATGCACGAACTCTTACTCGGGCGCTTGCAAAGCTTTAATTAAACCAAAATGTATGTGTGGACGGACCCATTTAAGGCAAATCTGTCATATTCATCGCTATTAACCGATACATAAATAATATAAAACTTTATTATCGCTTTGAGAAAAAATTTTTTCCCTGGTACCAGGTATAAGGGACCGAAAATGTTTTCTTACTCCTTGTAAGCAGATCACACCCACTTGAGAAATTGAAATATGTTAGGCGTAGGTATGCTAGGTGGCAGTGGTGGTTGATGTCTCATTTTTGCAATCGTAGACTTTGTAACAACGACCAGGAGATGCTTGGACGCATATCTACAACTGTACTACGATAGGCGAGATTTTACTTTCATTTTACTATGTAAGATATAAGTTCAACGAACAATATACATCACGCCTAATTCAATATATGCAAATTTGGATACATGACAAGAGAGGCATCAAAGATATTTTCAAAATGAGATTTTCTCTTTCACCTTTGAAGCTTAAAATCAGTTAAAAACTCTACATGGTATGACATTCAATAATGTTATTTTCTTCTCATAACAACCGTCAAGAGACAACATTAATATCAAGTTAAGACTTTAGTTATAATGCTTATGCATTAGCATGCTTTAGAGCGCAACCATATGTACTTTTATATATAAGATGGATTCAACATTTTCTCTCAATCTTTTTCTTTTTGTATGTGGTTATGTACGTGTGTGTATATTGTAATGTAGAATATTAAGTCGAATGATTATGAACTTAATTTTTGTTCATTTATTTGATGCCCACATGCCATAAAAAGATATGACGTATATATGTCGTATATATATACATAAATTTTAGTTAACTTATAATCATTAACTGTGCACATTCTACGCAAGCATATATACGGACGTACAGTATATACTTGAACGATTATGTTATTATAATATGTGCACAAACATAAAAACACGCACATATACGGGATAGAGAGGCACAAATATTTATATTTTAAGACAGAATGAGTTGTTATCTATTAATTTCCGGCAGAATATTATTATTTGTAACTATAAGGGTTAAGTGGTAGCAACCCACTAAGCATGCGAACAAGGCCACAGTATAAATCCAATAATCTTATGAACACAAGAATTTCATCAATTTAGTTGAATAGCTTTATTTTATCATATTTTCTTGCATTCAATGCAAAACAAACGATTATGTAAGTGTTTGTTCATGTGTATAAACCATAATGAACTTGATATCTTATACATATATATATATATATATATATATCTTATACGTATATAAGTATGTATGTCGAGTTTGACGATGTGAAAAGTTTTTATTGCTGATAAAAATTTCACCAAATAGTTAACGTTATTGAAATCTTAAAATAGTTTTATTGAATATATAAAATGCTGTAACGAGAGTCTTGATATAAAATATTTTTAAAATATTTCCCTCTTAACAATTCTCTATAAATTTTAGTACTTTCTAAGGTACAATACATGAAAAGTGCAATAAGAATAAAAGTAGTATTTATAGAGTAATGCTTTGAAAGAAGAAAATCCTTCAATCAAGATCAAAGTTCGTCTATTCATTCAATTTTCTTGCTTATTAATGATATATGGAAATTTTGGATTAATTAAGGTTCCAGTAACACAATAGCAACGTAAATGATTCTTTAAGAGAAATCAACTTTGATCTGCTCCTTCTTAAGACTACTCTTCTAACTTGAAAACCAAAACAAGTAACTAACACGTATTCAGTTTGCAAAGGGAACTTGAACTCACTTACTCACACATTTTCGGGTAGAAAGAAGATCTGAAGCGTCTGGTAGAGCCGATCTCCGTCTTACAAGGTTTCTTTTCCGCCCATCTCGATGCTCTTCTTGTGCCAATATAACATCGGCAAAAAACTGGAAACTCGAAAATGAAACCTATCTATCGTCATACGTAATTAGTAGTTAAGGCTGTTAACTTATGAAAATCACAGAATAAGACATAAGTAAATAAGTAAGGAAATTATATTCGGTCATGACCGAAACTTTTATATTCATCACCGTGATCCTGAAAAAACTAAATTTCCATAAACTATGATATTGGGTGGGCGTGGCTGATTTTTTCTATTTTCAGAATAGAAATGAAAACTTATATGGTGTATGGGCTCTATTTTATGAAGAACAAGCAAAAAACAGGGAAAATAAAGATGTTTACAGTTTTTATAACGCAGACGGGTGGGCATTGTAGGTGTGTTCTGTGATAAGTTTGGGTTATTTTTAAATTGTTTAGCAAGTTTTTAGTCGATATATTCGTGTTTGCGAACGAAAGAATGTTTACCACAGATACTACACAATTGTGCAGGCGGATAGATGGACAGATGCACAGACGCACCTGCTTAGGTGCATTCCAAATAAAAAACTGGCCAAGAACTTATATACTTTATGGGGTTTTTGAATCTTGCTTCTCTGGGTTTTAAAACTTTTTAAAAATAATGAAATTATGACACATCATAAAATTAAGTAGGCAGGGCCGATTTTTCCATTTTTATGGAGGTACTGCAACATCGCCCATAGAACATGCGTTCAAATCCTTGCAGGTTTATCTACTGTAGTTTATGAGTAATGAGCAAAATCCATTGTTTGATTCCTTTTGAAAAACAGAGGTGTCCTCAGTTTACGTATTACTGTAGGCGTATATTTCGACCGATTTAGCCCATTTTCAATACCAGCGTTCGTGCAATAACTTTCACGGTTTCTTCTAACTTTGAATTTAAAGGCTTCATTTTTACGGTCAGTATAATATTTACAACAGACCTCACACAGACGGACGTTCTTAAATAGATTCATAAATTGATGCTGATCAAGAGTATGTACACTTTGTGGGATCTCTGAAGCGTCGTTTTGGGCGTTGCAAACGGTTGGACAAAATTGATATAGTCCTCATCCCTCGGTGATGGGTATAAAAATAGTTTTATTTAATTTTTATGGGCTTACCTTTGCTTATTTTCTACAAAACTGCATAAAAATACTGCAATTAATTTTCCATCCATTTTCTATGCACTTTTCTTTTATATTTTCCTTCAAGTTTTACAAATTTTACACTATTGCACTATACTTCGTTGTTATAATAAAAGTGCACAGTGCTGTGCTGCCATGTCTTTTTAAGGCTCCACAATTACGCTTAAACCTCGAGATACTAAAAAAGCACAAAAAGGTTACAAGACGGTTTTTACAATGGTTTGACAGAACAATATGGTTATTGATCTATCATTGGTTATGCTGAAAATGAGAAGATAAATCCGATAGAAAGGAACGAGCATCCTATAATCATTATTAATACGTAAATCTTACCAAAACAGTTTAACTTAGCTATGTTGCCCCGCACCTCTGCTGACAGCTCTTATGCATCTACGTTTTCAGAGACCTGACTATATTTCCAATGCCTGTTAGCAGACGCAATGTACCAAGACCACTTTAGTAAAGCTTTAAAGTTGACTTTTAAGAGCTGAAAAGACAGACGATTAGGTAATTTGACCTATTTAATCTTCGGACGACAGTGTTAGGGCTCAATGCAGTTCTCAAACTCTTTTGTATATCCGAAGAAAGAAAAGAGAATATCGTGCAGGGCAGTCAATATGTCTGTATGCACCGCGATATTGCGGATTATTCTTTTCTCAATAATCCTCATGATATGAGTATCAAATGAAAGAGATTAGAGTGTAGAATGCGACAGACTGTAGGTATATAATTCAAGTTTTCATTCGGATTACGGCGGCTTAACTTTTTTTCCACAATCTGCTCAATATCGGTATCAAATAAAAGAGCTTGGAGAGAAACCGACAGACTAACTGCGTTAATCTCTTTCTCCTTATAAAAGACTAAATGCGAACAGGCTTTGAAACCCTGACAATAATCGTCATAATATGAAACCCTTAGAAAAGAAATAAGTTGAAGACTGTCATATAAGAAAATATAAATTATACAAAACACAATAAGCATTCATTTTAATGAATCAAAAAGTGGAAGGCACATTTTTGTTTTCAAAGACGCATTTGTGTGACAATATAGAAAAAAGAAAAATAAAACAAGTAAAAGTATTGTAATGAGCCGCGGTCCCAATCTAAATCACTCCACTCTTATTCATATTAACGAATTTTCAATAAGATGGCAAGTGATCGAAAGCGGGCTCGACGCCAACTATTTTCTATAGCGTTCATCCGTGTACCGAATCTTCTTCAAAATAACTCAGAAATTGCGAGCTTTACGTTGAGCATAAGAAAACAAGACGGACAGACAAGCTTAGACCGATGCAGAAAGTGAGGCTAAATCGAACGATTTAATAAAAGATGGTTGCATCTCAAATTCCTTTGGTTGGTGCATATATCCGCATAAGCTTAATGTGTCCTTGTACAACAAGTGATATGACAAAAAAAAAGTAAAATTTACACCTTAACTGTCCATCGTATATGTGGCTATAATCCGCGATATTCAGAGTCAACCGTGTGACATCGATTGCTAAATGATGCTACAAGACTTTTCCGTCAAGCAAATGCAAATGCCGGATGTACGCATATATGGAGTTCATTAACTTTTTGTAGCCATTGAAACTTAGTGGATATGCGACTGTATCCAAACTTAAATAATATTCCTTATTAACAGCTTGGCCCGGCGGGAGGAATTCGTAGTGCACAACATCACGATAATCAAAGATTATCGGTGCGATTTTTGATTTTGGCGCAATTTTTTCGGTCTTTGTCCCCCATTGCTCGTTTGTTTCCGGGTTGTATGCGTAGATCCAAGTCTCATCTCCCGTAATAATGTGCTTCATGATCGATTGGTAGTCAGATATTACCTCCTCACGCACATTGTAAAAATCAGACAAAATAATGTGAAATTTGATATAGATGTCCGTCACAATGTCAGCAATATAGAGAAAAAATGGTTCCAGCGCAATTTAATTTGACTATTGCTCCTACTTTTTGGTCACGCTATTATGCGTATATTAGTTCTCTTGCATGCGGAAGTGATATTTTATGTACATATACTCTTACATCGGTCAATGAATGTTATCTGTGTGTACTGTTAAACTCGCCGCGGATTATGCAAAGCACAATAATTCGTACAGTTTGCGGAATGCTTTTAGTAAAACACTGTCTCTAATTAGGTGTCTGTGATATATTGTCGTTGAAAATTGCAAAACCTGGTTATCGGTAACTTATAAAATCGTACGCATATACGTGCCGGTACAAATAATCATCAAATAATCATATATGTATATTTATTTAAGGTCTCCATGCATGCAGCATGCGTATGTATATACATTTAGAAGTATATCACACAAGATGCGACACAAGCCATATATAAAAGTTTCTTACTTATTTTCATTGTTTTCATTCATTCGTTTCGTTTTTCGCATTTTTATTTATTTCGCTTCGATTCAATTCAATCATTGGCATGTGGGACGTTATTTAAAATTCTTGTCAAATGTGGTGCGCAATGCATTTCCAAATTTTTCACTTGATTGCTTTCTTTTTGCATTTTTTTACTACATCTCATAACATATGTAGTACTGAAGGGCTTTCGGACTAAATCAATAATCTTTTATAACTTCAGGGTTTTTACGAGTATGCGTTCAGAACATGACAAAAAAAAAACCCTCTCTTTTTGGTTAATGTTATGTGAAATATGCAGATAAGTTCGATCAAACGCAAAAAAAAAAAAGAAAAAAAGACGAAACCACTTGCACACAACCACACTTATTAGTGTTAAGTTTCTGACAGAAGTAATTTTGATGTACATATGCAAATATGTATGTTTTTCTTATTCGTACGAAAATACATGGACGAGAAAGAATATTTGTGCTTTTCAAATTACGAAAAAAAAGAAGTAAATAAATAAAAGAACCGAACATATGCGGGAGGCACTGCAAATAGATTCAACTTGAACTTAAACTTCAGAATTGATTTAGCCTTGCTTGTCTGTCTATTCGTCGAGAACGCTTTCAGTTGCTGAATAAAGTTGCAACGAAAAAGTGTTCATGTATTTTTAATTAAACTTGAAATTAAAGCCAGTAATTACTGTTAGCTTTAATCTCTATTCTCGAGAAAATTATATTCGCTTTTCCCCCGAATCTTCGATGAAAGGAACATCAAAGGAACATTTGTAAAACTGCGTAAATGTTTGTTAATTGTGGCCGCATGAAAATTGGGCCAATCTAAGAGTCAGTCGCAAGCAAATGTGAGCAAGTTTGAACAAGAATCAAAATGTTGATAAAATTCGCTACCTTCTATGATATTATTTCGTCCAAAGCGATAGTGCTTCGCAGGCCTGCGAAAAAATTCATGATCAAAATTAAAACCAGTAGCAAATGGTTTGCTTGGGATTGCCCTGCAAATTTCGATGCTACAGACGTGTCAAGTTGCGGTCGATGTTTGTCGACAAAGTTGATGAAATTCTTTAAAAAAGTGAGAACAAAATTGAATCGTTTTTAGGAAGATTAATACCGGGCGATGAAATATGGTTCGCATACGACAATAATGTACGAAGATCTAAGCTAAGCAAGAAAGCGCTTTGTTTTTAATACCTTTGTATTATGAGGTTCTCCAGTTTGGCCAAACGATTGATTTCACTCTCTATCGCCAATAGTGATTGCGACAAAAGCGTGCACTTGAAATAAACCATACAGAAGTGATCAATGGCGAATGCGCCGCCATTCTTAGCGACATAGTCAGGGCAAACACAAAGATTGTGGCTGCGAAGTTTTGATGCATAATTTGTGTATTCCGGAACTCGTGACGTACATTTGTTTCGAGCTCTGTACAAATCTTCTTACAGTGTGCGACTCATTCCGAAAGATGCCTATGAAAATCGCTGAGCTCAATGTTTTTATTGTTTACCCAACATAATTTGACTCGCGTTCTTTGCGATTGTCAAACTAAAACTCTTTGTTACCCGCACGGCCTATTTGCATATGTAATGCGGTGACGGTCACAAAAAAGTGGGGAGGAAAGAGAGAGAAGTAACAAGTGGTTGCAGTCTAGTGGCTGTCAGAGCCCAGTCGGTAAGAGCTACGCCATCAAACACTGAACACTCACTAGCTCGTAGTTACGATCAAATATGCTCGACCGCCCGCCCGATAATTAATTAATACTTCTCTAGAATGTCTGCACCGTACTCATTTTTCACGCATGTTTTAAAGAGTAACGCCACTGTAAATTTTTAAAAATAATATTTTTTTTATTATTGCCTTAATAAAAAAAAAGCTGTACCCCTTTTATGTTATATGGAAAAAATTGATTATCTGAAGGAAATTTTTTCTTTTAAATTTGCTTTTGCTAAGAAAGTAAAAGTGTAGGAAAAAGTTTTCGATGTTCATTTCAAATTCAACTGTAAAATTTGACATACTCTTGTTGTGTCCTTTGCCATTATGTAACACGTAGAAGGTAAAGTGTGCGGCAACACAGACGCCTTCGAGCATAAAGTTGTCGAGGAAAGAGAAGAGAGATATTTGAACATCGAATAGGTTCTAGGGGATAGCAGACCATTGGAAAAAAATGTATTCTACTACAAGAACATGTCTTAACATATTTCAAAGGACCAAAAAAACAACTCCTTTGATTTTTATTCTTTTCAGTTGGATTTTTTGCAATACCTTTAAAAGAGCATATCGAGGAGCAGCAGGCGGGCGTTTTTTGCTAAATCAATTTAAACTAAATTTTATTTATTAAGAAAAAATTGATTTTCTTCGCTCGTCAATTACATAAAAATCAATATTTCTAAAATCCTCTACATACTGATCTAGCTATAGACGAGGGTAACTTAAATCTATTTTTTTTTTATTTTGTTAAAACGTTTGCAGTGGGGAAACTTTAGAGACTCCACAAACTATCAGCATTAAATTATGAATCGATTTAAGCATGTCCGTCTGTACAATGTCTGTTGTAAACACTTTCCTGTCTGCAAAAACAAACCTTTCAAGTTCAAATTTGGTAGAAATCTTGAAAGTTGATGCACGAAGTTTGGTGTCGATAATGAGCCAAATCGGTCGAAAAGTTGAGCCCGTCTTCCCAATGTTATGGTGTATGTAAGTTTAATTTTTTTTGGCAATACTCTCATAACGCGTAGAAGCAATCTTCGAAACCCCCACAAAGAATGTAAGTCCTTGGCCTATACAACAAAAACTGTGAACACGTTTGCATTCTGTGTTTTATTAGCATCTTTATGCTAATGTCAGCCGCGCCCATCTAATATTATAGAGTGTGAAAATTTCGGTTTTTTACTTTTTATTTTTAGTCTTTTTAGGATAAACGTGATGGGTATAAGAGAGAGAATATAACGTGATAGGTATAAGCCGAATATAATTTTCTCGTTTGTTTATATTTAAATTTGCAGCATAAATGGCACGGACTTTAGCGTTTTATTAGCAAAAATTTAACTTATGAGCATGACTGCAAAACAATTTATTGATTTAATATTATTTTTGTGCAACTGTGCTTAACTCGGTGAGCAGAGAATAATCTTCCACATGCAGCCTTTATATCCTCCACCCCTTTAGAAGCTCATTCTAGGTATGCATGTTGCTCCACACTATTTATTTTCTTTTTAGGTTCTTGTTCTTATTTATTATGCACGGTAAAGACTTTGTTATGGCTTTGCTTGTTTTTTTTTAACTTTGCTTTTTGTGAATACAAAATCAAACATCTTTTTAATAGCAACGCTATGATATCCATCAAGGAGAAGATAAAGGTATGTTCATTTTATTTTTCCTTTTGCGACGTCAATAAGCATGGATCGATCACTTTAATTTATAGGATTAATATACTCTTTCCTAGCGTTATTTTCGGTATCAATTTGTGTCTGTAACTCCTTTAACCTTTAAGGATTTTTAAAAATCTTTACGCTGCTCGCTTGGAAGCCAATCCCGTTTAAAGTACGGGTTTGAGAAATCATGAAGAATTTTTGGAAATATCAAGTGAAAGAATAGAAAAAGGTTTCGTCCCTCTTCTATGAGATACACTATATAATATTAGGTGGGCGCGGCCGATTTTTTCTACTTTCAGAATAAATGTGTAAATTTATATCGTGTAAATTTATATGTCGCACTCTATGAGTAACAAAAAAAAGAAAAAAAAAAAAAAACACGGAAAGCAAAAGCAAGCCCATCTTTTGTTACATGGGCTAGTAGGCGTGTTGTAGACGTCTTCTTTGAAAAGCTTCGATCCTTTTGAAATTCCTCTGCACGTTTATAGGCGATATTTTCGCTTTTGCGAATGCCATGCGCAGATAGACAGATGAACGGACGGGCCTGCTTAGGTGCATTCCGAATTTGAAATTTGCCAATAATTTATATACCTTATGTAATATGTATGTATGTACTCTGGTAGCTATGAAAAAAAGCAAATGATGGCACACTATAAAATTGAATGGACATGGTCGATTTTGTCCACTTTTTTAGAGGTACTAAAGCATTGCCCAGAGAATAGGCGTCCAAATTTTTGTGAGTTTGTCTGCTGCAATGACCAAGAGTCCAATTTTTTTATTGCTTTTACAAAGCAGAGATATTCTCACTTTACAAAGTATTGTAGGCGTGTCCTTCGACCGCATTATCAATACCAACTTCCACGCAAAAACTTTCAAGGTTTCTATCAAATTTGCAGTTGATAGGTTCATTTTTGCGGCCAGGAAAGTGTTTACAACAGACTTTATACAGACGGACATTCTTAAATCGATTCACAATTTGATGCTGATCACCCTTCTGAACGTTGCAAACATTTTGACAAAGTGAATATATCTCTCATGCTTCGGTGACGGATATATAAAAAAAAAAATCTCATTTATACGAATATTAGTTGTCGGTGGTAACGGTATCCAAGGAGTCACTTGAATTTCTCATTTTGTTTCTGCTAATGAACAATTACAATATTTTGAAGACTGAAGCATATTAAATTTACTGTGCAAGTAAAATGGAACGTTTACAACTTCCCAGTAGGGATCACTTGGCACCTTCCGTATTATAGTATTGTAGTAAGTGAACAAAGTAAGAAAGAGATAAAGTTTTTTTTTTTTTTTCTATATTTTTGCCCATCTAAGAACTGGATTCTGTGAAGATTTTTTAAAAGAAAGGTGATTTGTAATATTGAAATTAAGGATCTGAAAGGCGTTTGACGTTTAAAAGAGGATGTTATTCTTTTGCAAAGAGCTCGACTTCATCAATATCTTAAAAATATTAATAAATTTGACCAAACAGCATAAAGTCTCTTCAAATTTATCTCTGTAAATATTGAATAATATTTACCGGAACTTTGATATATTTTCAAGTTGTTCAGTGGACTTTTACCATTTTCCTAATTGGTTTTTTTTTTTTTATACAAAGAACTGAACCAAGTGTAAAATCATATAAGTTGTAAAAAATTTAATGTAAATAGCGTTTAAACAGCACAAAAGCAGGTCACTACACCGAGAGCTGCACGATTGCTTAAACGAGAGCTACCGAAGATATGAGAGGTTTCACATTACAGGGGGCTCGTTGTCCGTATTACTAACCTAACCAAGTTTGCTTTGATGCCTTCAGTTGTTAACAGCCCAGCATATATATAGAGTGACAATTGGGAAATAGTTGAAAGTATAAAATATTTCCATCAGGGCTGTATACTAACCTCAACGTGTAATGCCTTTCGAAACAATTTCGAGGTGGTTTGTACTGATTCATCATATTTGTATCGCGAGCGCAGATGACACATTTTTCCTACCATCTTTGCATGTGGATTTCCTTCAAAAAAAAAAAAAGAGTTCCATTCTTGGATTCAAGATCGCAATAGTAATTAAATTAAATAAATTGCTTTCAATTCTTGCGAGAGCGAAGTAATGAAGTTCTTGACTCTCTATGCAAACTTAGTTTTACTGATTGTATGCAATAGATCCGGTCTCTTGAATAGTTTTCGCTCAATTTGAGTTCGCAAAACATGCGACTTAAAGCGTGCGACTCCAACCGAATTTTTTGAACTGATAGTGGTGTGTGGCATCTCTGTACGGTTAGGTAGTAAGGATAAGTAATTAGGTGTAGTTGGATAATAAGGGAGAGTAAACTATAAATTTAAGCGGAACTGTCGCGAGTGTACTAGGAAGTGGGAAAATTCATCATGATACTACAGACATTTGCTCTTTACTAACCATTCAACAGGATGAACTTCACGCCTCATTTTATGAGTCTGTAGTTTTTTCTCTTCCTTACGGAGATATAAAAAGTCAATTATGCCGAAAATATTTTTATGTGCATTCAGTAGTAGAGTCGATCTTAAGATATGCGAAAGGAAAAGTAAGCATGTCTTGAGTGTAACATAACCCAACTTAGAAGTCTTTTAAAGCAGTTGCAGAGTGACAAACACTGTCGTAATAGGTCAACAAATGGAACGTTGTGGAAGCTACTGCTTAGGTAACCGACTTGAAATCAATTCAAGTAAAGCAAAATATCTAATTTGAAGAGATAATATAATCATCCCAATAGAGGGTAACCTTAAAAGAATGGAAAAATAAGAACTAATCTCAATATTATTAAATTAATAAAATCTCTTAGTTATTATTTATAGACATACACATACACAAGAGTTAAGCATTGAGCATTACCTACTTGACATAATGTATTTGTTAAGCTTTCAATTATTAGATATTTTATTACCGATCAATCAAGTTAAGTTTAATCACGATTGCACTGGCAGTAGTGCTTATGGGAAAGTATGTGAAAGTGTTCGTTTTAATTAAAATCACAATAGATTATCGTCGTTATCGTCGTTTTACTATTACATTCTCTCTTTAATTATATGATAAAGTTTGAAATAATACCTACTTTTACGATCACCACGAATAGTCGATATTATATAATATTTATGTCCTTGCTTACCCTATAAAAATTGCATATTTGTGTTAAGTAATGGTTTTCTATTTTTTTTTTTTTTTGCTATTAAAATTACAATTAAAATTTATATAGTTTTTTCAAAAAAAAAAACAAAAAACTATTGCATTTTTATAAATAAGAGGAAAATTTCTCTTGACTGAGAAAATTTTTTAACAGAAAAAAATGCGAAAAATATTTAACAATAGCACAGTACACTAGTGTCTTGTTAAAAACATTGTTCTTTATGAACATTCTTTTTACAAGGAAAACGGGAAAATGAGATGCGAAGAACATTTTCGGCTTACTTTGTATGAATTTTTAAGGTTTTCCCATTGAAAGTTTTCGTTTACTTTATGTCTTTTTCTCTTTGTTTTAAACAAAGTTCAAGGATATCATTATCATCATTTCAAATTACTTGCATCGTTGAAAAATATATATTTATGCATAAGTCGAGAACAAATCTATCCATACAATACCCTACAGCTCGTATTTCCTTATATTGTGTATAAGAATTGTTGTAGTTGCGTGTCTGCTGAGTAGATATTTTTCAATCAAACGAACGAATGAACACTACGAAGACTGCATTGTTCTGAAATTATATAACAATAATAATAATGATAATAATGATAATCAATAATTTCTTAAACGATTTTGTAACGCGAACCCATCTCGTCAATTTTCATTACAAAGACGGAGGATTTTAACCACACAATCCATCAGTAGAGAATTTGCCAATGGGCACCATTTTTCAAATTGATTGCTTTGAATATTTATTACGCACACATACCAGGCACATTTATTTCACATAATTGCGGTCTTAACGCGTAACAAGGAAAAAAGGGGGCAAATTCGCTTTAAGATAGCATCTCTTGTCTGGCATCCAGTCAATGATAAAGGATGGCCCGAAATTTACGCAAGATTGGAATTAAATAGAAAACAGAGTTTTTTGTTTTTATTGGATCATAATGCGCTTAGCGTGGAATCGATGGAATAGCGTGGTCTCCGCGGCTTTGTTGCGAAGTCTGGCTGGATTTTTGTTAATGCGGCATTGAATCTCTCTTTCAATGCACGGTTGGCTGTGGGCTTGTTAGCAAAGAATTTTGGTTTCAAATAACCCCATAAATAGAAATCCTCCGACAGAGTTAGGTCAATATTCCGATGTGGCCGGCAAACTTTCATTATCTTTGAAATATGGTTCAACAAGGAAAACACGTTGCTTACTCGTGTAACGCTCCATTTTTACTAACACTAAACTGTCAGCTGTCAAACTGTTCTTTTTTCTTGCGGTTGTCCACACTTTGCCGCACAGATGGCGGTAAATTCAAATTTTACGTAAATTTTTGGCTGCTCTGCGTAAGCAATAAGAGGCATAAAAAGTGAGCAAACAAAACAATGGAGTCGGTGGCGTAATCGAGATTTCGTTAAAATCTGATTTAGTGATTTTGAGAAAGGATTGAAATTTTAAATTCATATTTTGTTCGCTAAGAGTCTCGATATGATAAGCCCATCCAGGCTAAAACTTTTTGCTAGTTCTGAACATATGGAAAACGCGTGACATTATTTCATAGCAAAAATCTTTGTTCATATAAATCCGAAAAACTTTAGAAACTAATTTTTAATCAATAACAAGTGCGAGTTACAAGTTTTCGAGTAAAAGAAAAAATTGTTTCAATTTCTGTAGATCGGGGAATATCTAAAAATATTAAGCCTGATGGGAGAGATGGCTTTACGATTTCAAAAGATTGATTGAATTTAGTATACCAGACGCGGTTGTGCGATGGACATAATGAGTTAAACAAGTTAAGCGCAAGTCGACTTTTCAGTACTTGTCACAGTGCTTAAAGGAATACTAGAGAAACACTGTGACCATCGTTGTCTGGCAAATGTTTACATGATTTAATGTCTTTCTTATAGAATTTCCGTTGGGTTCAATTACACAATGTTTGCAAGGCTGTGAACAAAAAGAATGCTTAAGCAAGAGGAAAAATTTTAGTTAAAAGTTAATGATGCTTTATTAATGAGGCCATGAATTATGTATGTACAGTGCTTTTTATTTAATAGCATTCGCGAAAGAACTCAACTTTTTTTTTATTCTTCCTCACACCTGAATGACTCGTGTACTTGCTTTCCTCGCTTCCTGATATTTAACTTAACAAATCCGATGTGTGAAATGTGGTAGGGCTCCGCAAAATGATCAGTAGTGAATGAGTCGTCTTCGTTACATGAAAAGTACTGCGTACTGATTTATGCAATTCAGAATGTCTTGTAACATAGATATTTTTCGCTGAGTCAGTGTTTGTTGTTTTTATTTGTTTTTAGTTACCACACCCTCAGATGATGATATTTCCTACGTGACTTTTAGTTTTCTCGTAAAGTGAAACATTTCAAACATATATAATTAAACTGTTGGCAAACCGACATAAGCAAATACATATGTTTGCAAATCAATGATAAGCCCTTCCTTATCTTATTGAAGTGTTTCAGAACTATTTCCTTCTCTTTTGTTTTTAAGTTTGTTTTTGATTTACTTAATGCTTATGGGCCTAAATTATGCATAATAAGCATTATTAGGGATTCTCTACAAAAGTCGCTAAAATTATAACAAGAGAAAATTGTATTTATTATTGCATTTCGTTTCTTCCATTATCTTACTTATCATATTTCCTAGATAAGGATTTGAACGATTCAAAGTTTTATTAAAAATTTTAATGTAAACTTGATTTAGTAAATTTTTATTTTTTTTTTTTCTTCAAATCTTAACAATCCATTATAGTGTTTGTAACAGTAGTGTTATTCAGATATATTTCATTTCAATGATTAAACAGTCAGTAGACTTCGCTCGATTCCAAGCGAACGTCTTGTCCTTAATAAAGCGGTGCGGGATTAATGGAGTGTCTTTAAATCGTCAGATCGTCGCTGTTGTCTATTGACTACTATATTAGCCTGCTTGGATCTGAAGTCTATATCATCCTTTTGTGATCTACGGGGCATCATTGATAGTAAACTGACATTTAATTTCCAAGGGCAATTGGTGGTTAATAAAGTTAGGTCAGCTGTTAGTCTCATGAAACGGTGAGCAAAGGGGTTTGATGTACCGTACGTCACAAAAAGCATTATACGTATCATTAATTAGATCTACTGTCGAGTGTGTCTCAGTGGTTTCGTCACCAAGCTACAGCTGCTATGTGGAATGGTAGTGGAATCTATCCAGAAAGAGTTTCTCTTTCGATAGGAACGAGTAATTCCTCGGCAGGTCTTGCTACAAGTTTGGTGGCTTAGCTTGTTAATGGGGGACTAGGGTCTTCATTCTTAATGGATGAGATTGGCCTCATTGTCATGTGTAGGTAGTTCTTTTACTTGCGCTTACCTATCAAATGCATTCTTCTATGCGCGTTCTCTGCAAACTCTTTAATGAAAATTATCACTTCTTCTCCATTTCATTGGATATGTGAAACGTACGTTAATTAAACGACAATGGTATATGTAAGCTCTTAAGTGTTGGTGTTGCTGTTATTTTTCTTTATCTTCCTGTTGCCACTATAGACTTAAAGTTAAGTTATAGCTGCTAATAGATAAATAAATAAATAATCCAGTGAGGAAGCAAAACAAATCAATGAGTTAAGGTGCATATACCCTCCACAATCCTGCAATGTGTCCTCCTCCTCTCTTCAATTGAATACGTCTTTAAGATGATATTTCTTATGATTCTTAATGTATGTGAAATCCAAGAACACATAATTGAAAATCGAAGATGGACAGAATTTTGCGATCGAGGCTCTCAATAGCTCACTATCGCCATTAGATGGAACTGTGGCGGTCATCCTTCGAAAAGCACAGCTCGCTTAAGCTAAACCCAATCCATTTTTGCAAATATAATGAACTTGGTTAAGGTTTACGTACACCTATTTTAGTAAGGGTACATCAAGTTTGACTGGAATGTATGTAACGCCAAGAATAACATAAGTAGAAGTAGGAAATGTACGACGAAGCGTTATAACCAGACGAGGTCGAATATTAAATATAGAGCACTGCGGTTCAATTATAAGAAAGTCTCATTCGCTAGGTCTTCTTGTTACGGAAGGGTTTATGTTTTGTAAGTTCAAATGGCCCGCAGCGTTCACATTCTTTGGGATGCGTGGGATGAAAAGTATATTCATTTCGTCAAAATGTTAGTAACGCTCAGTATTAAACTTGAGGAATTGTTCAAAGTATATGTATTCGTGATCGTTATCATATTATAAATCGATTCAAACATGTCCATCCGTTCGGCCGTTCATCTTTCCCTCTGCCAAATTGTGTAGTATGTGTAGGACGTATTCTCCCTTTCGCAAAAAAGAAAATATTGCCTAAAAATTTGCAAAAGAGTTTGAAAATAACCCCAACCGGGCAACTTACACGCCTACAATGCTCACACGTCCATACAACCAAAACCGAGAACACTTTTCCTTTTACTCGTTACTTATAGAATACCAGACAGACACGATATAAGTTTGCACTTTTATTTTGAAAATAGAAAAATCAGCCACGCCCATCCAGTATTGTAGAATATGAAAATTTAGTTCTTTTCCTTTTTCTTTTTTAGGATCACAGTGATGGGTACAAGAGATTCGGTCACGGCCGAATATAATTTTCTTGTTTGTTTTCTTCAAGTTGAGTTTCTCTTTGAAGCGCATAGCGGAGGATGTTCAATTAGATTAGGTTTATGACTAGATGCTATCCATCTATGTATTCTTTGATTATTGCAGAAAAGAAGAAAATTCTTGAGAATTCTGAACGATTAATATGCAGAAACAGTTTTTCTTTTAATGTTTATTTTATTGACTAAGTGCTACAATTGTGATGAAGCATGGCTATGTTTTGTGTATAAAATGTTTATAATGTATTTATCGAAAATCCTTGAAATGCAATGAAGTACTTGGTTGCTGTAACAGTAGTTAAGTAAAAGCATTTTTGAACGTGCAGGTGTATAAAACATACCTTTCGGGCATATTAAATTTTCATTTAAAATCTATCAGAGCGCAATATACGAAATTGCGTCCACAAGATGACGCGACCGTAATACTGATGCAAAACGAAATCCAATTATTTATACAAAGTAATAGCAAAAGATATGCAGTATCGTCATAAAGTTCACCGTAGCATGGCAAATAGAATCAAAAATGCCACAGTCAGAATATGTTTGTGAATATGTTAATATTGACGAAAAATATGATGAGTTGATGATATGGTGAAATGGTTCATGCGTAAGTGAACGTCGAATAAATATGGAGAATGTTGTTAAAACAACAACAAAAACATCAACAACAACAACTACGTTGTAGAAAGGTATTTAAGCAATGCAGCTGAGCATATGTAAGCACAATAAAATTCGTTATGAACAGTTGATGAAAATATAACAAAAATCATCTGGAAATAATGCTAAAGAAAGAGTGAAATGAAGTTATATTCATTCCGAAGTGAATTTTGGGCAACCATATTTTTAACTTAATCCTAAAGTTGTTTGTTAACTGCAGACATTACGAAGACGCTGAAAACGAATCTTCATTTCGTTAAAGCTTTCTTGACATTTCGTAGCTTTTTTCAAGAAAAGTTGTGCTCAAATTTCAGTGTAATCTTCTCAAAGAATCTAGAACCGACAGTAGCATTTCCTTTAATATGCGTAGCACACATGGGCGATTGGGGATCGATTCTATATTGAGGAACTTTACAAGATCTTTGATGGGTAATTTTGAACGTTGCAAGCCGACTGACCGAACCAATATAACGCCATCCTCTAGTGACGTTTATATAAAAAGTAAATAACCGTTGAAGACTAATGCATGGCTATAAAAGGCAAAAAGCATATGTATGCATGTAAATATATGAATTTTGTTTAGTATCGTTTTTTGTATACGCAAGCATACCTGTGTTACATAAACATTTTTCTTATTATTAATTCACAAAAATATGGTAATGTTTCAAACATAAAACTATTCCTATAATAATATCGTTCATAAAAGTTACTTATTTTTTATTAAAGATAATATGAGTCATTTCACGCTACTCTTACTTACATTATAATACTCGCGACAAGGTCAAACGTTCAACTGTCAGTTTCTGTGGTTTCAAAGCTTCCCATTCTCTCTCTTTCTCTCACTTTCTCTCTTTTGCTTTACAGTTTGTTTAACAACTAAAAAAAAAAAAGAAGAAACACACTACGCCCTGATCACATCATCATTCCATGCAAAACCGTCGCGCTTTGCTTGGTTATTCTCGCTGCTTTAATCCAATCCCAGTTAGTTGTAATATGCTGTACTCTGTTTTATTGGATAATTTAAAAGCTCTGCAGTTAAATGCGATTTTGCAGGATTTTAATTTGTGGCTTTTAGTGCTCTATATTTGATGTCCGTGTAAACTGATTAAAGTTAATATTATTTTAATAACAACATTTAATGGGAAAATATTACAGATTTTCCTATGCTTCAATTTATGTTTTCATTTAATTGCAAAAATGACTAAAAAAAATGTAAACAAATCACGTTATTGAGTTTTCCGTAGAATGGAAGAAAAGGCACATACACACGGCGTTGGTCAAGTGGAAATAAATTCTAATAAGACATTCGCAAAAATAAAGGCATTGGTAGAAGAGAAGAGGAATAGAGCTAGCGGAGCACGAAGCAGAGGCAGCGCTAATAAGCAGTCGAAAGTGTGTCGAACATATGACTCGTGTGTGTGACATGTGAGTCGCGAAAAATACCGTACAGTTATCACCCGCTATCAAATGCTTCGGGGTCACGATAAATCATGAACTCGGCTTTAAGCGGCGCGCGGAATACGCGGCGGAGGAAGCTGCTACCGTTCAGGTGTCCTTGGCGAAAATTATGCCAAATATTGGAGGGCCGAAAACCAACAACATGAAAATAATAGGCACGGTGGTAAGCTCGGTCATGATGTACGAAAGTCCAGTTTAAACGGGCGTACTCACCATTAAGCCAGTGTACAGAAGGCGTATATGCTCAGTCCGAACAGTGTCGCAAGATGCCATCGTTGTAATTGCAGGCGCCATGCTAATCAATATATTGGAAAGGTAAAATGAGGCGCATCTATGAACGGAGTTGCAACAACGACTGTTTTCAAAAAGCTCTAGCAGAAGACGAGCGGCTAGTCTTGATGAGCGTACGGCAATCGGGATGAGGAAGATCGACCTTTTGTGTATGGCGGTGGACCAAACGGTCACATGGGAAGGTCAATTATTATTTCAAGCACTTCCTGGGCAATCATGGCTGCTCCCAGAAGTACCTGCACAGGTTCGGGTACGATATAAAGCAAGATGTAAAGCATCCTATACCGCAATAGCTTTGAGTACGATAGTCCCCAAATAAAAGCCCAGTGAGATATAAGGCCTGCAACATCATACGCTAATTTGCAAATAAAGTGTTCTAAGAAAGACCCTGCATAGAAGAAGGGTGGGTGGAGTGAAGAGGAAGTGGAAGCCAATAATTCCATTAAGACCCCACCACATGGAGTGCACTAATTGCAACCAGTCTCCGCGAAGTGGTCCCGCGAAAGAGTGTCGCCCAAGTAACGTGTGTATGCGGAGTTGTTTTAATTCGCAAGGCTTACGGATGACTATTTTTGAAAGATTTCTATATCCAGCAGCATAGCCAAAAAACAAAAAATAAAGTCTGTTCGCGTTATAGAGCGAATGCTCATTATTTCACCAAATATATAAAACCACAAGCTTTTTGATACCTATAAGCGGACCTATAACGGATACGCCTGAAAAGTTTCTAAAGCTTATATTAATTCAGAACCTAAAAATTTCCATATATCTCTAGTGAGGATTCCTTGGTGTTAAGGAGAGAATGACAAGTTTAACATATCTTCATTTATGCCGATCGAAGTTATTATGTGCTAAAGAAATTCATTGCATTATGCGATTAATAAAACATATGTGTGCGAACAAAAAGTAATAAAAACAAAAAAACTAACAGGGAGGAAATAGTCGGTTGAAACAATTGGAAATATATTAAATGTAATGTTTGTAAAGCATTTCTGAAATATATGCTTAATCAGGTTTCAAAACGATGTGTATGGTAATAAATTCAATTGCAATCCTTTTATGTCCACCTCCGTTCGTTCAAAATATGCATACAGGTTTACACATTTTCTTCTTATGCGATGAAAGTAAAGTTTTCAACTTTAAAATTTCTAAATGCTTTGCAGGTTTGCACATCACATTGGTTTAAGAAACTATTATATTTAATATAAAATTCTTGACTTATAAAAAACCTTAGGGTATTTGGTAGCTTTTCTTTTACACTTGTTGCAGACAACGAGGTTTAGGTGTATTTGAATATGAGATATTTGTCGCTTAATATTGTTTACGTACGTTAATCTTTCTATTACCAGTGCCGTGCGAAGGTATGGTTTCAACTTCATTCAAAAAAAATGTAATAGAAGCGTCCTTAGCTAAAGAATTGATTGCTGGTGAGAAGCACGCAGTAGATTACATGGGAATAATTTCTGATTTAAGCCAAAACTTGTAGCATAACTTGAGGGCGCGAGAAGAAAATTACGCTAGCTCGCCGAAAATGGGGGTTGATGATGGAAATTTTTGTGTTTGCATATGTAAATGTATGTGTGCTCACCTCGCCAGTCACAATCATAGAAAACAAACCTACTTTAAATTCATTATAATAATTTAAAAAGAGAAAGTGAATTTAATGTAAAAAAAAAAATTAATAACATAATTGTAAGAATAATGTTAAGTAATTTATTCACAAATAAATACTAATTAATTTTTTTGTTTTTCTAAGTAAAAATTCAATAGTAATTAAAGGATTCTTCTCCAATTTGTTTAATATAATAGCGACTTATGTGATTCGTTTTTGGAAACGCTTCTGTCGATTGCAAATTGCACAAAAATTAACACAAACACAGGCACAATGAACTTATTCTTTGTATACACACATATGTTATTATTACGCCTGAATATAAATTTCGATATTACTGTTATGTATATTTGATTAAGATACAACGCAAAATTTCTCCAAATACGGCCATGAATTCATATTTTCGATGTCGTTCCTTTAAATTCTCATCGATGGATCCATTCGCAATTTAAACACATTCTCCCAGCACTCTCAAGCTACGAATAAGCGGTACCAAACGACAAATTCTTTTTATAGCAATCCAATATGACTTAAGGTTTTTCTTTTTATAGGCGTCACCGAAGGATGAGAGGTGTATTCGTTTTATCAAAACGTTTGCAACGCTCAGAAGGCAGCATCAAAGATCCCACAAAGTATATACATTCATGATCCGCCACGAATTATGAATCGGTTTAAGCATGTCAGTCTGTGTGTCTGTCCGTCTATATAATGGTGTTGTAATGATTCTTCGGGCCGCAAAAATGAAGCTGTCGTCTTCAAATTTGACAGAAACAGGGGAAGTTCTTGCACACTGGTTGGCATTGAAAATGAGCTAAATCGATCTATGGACACACCTATAGTACTACGTAAGCTAAGGACACCTCTGTTTTGCAAGAAAAATAAAAAATTGGTTTTTTGCTCATTACTCATAAATTATAGCAAATAAATGTACAAAAATTTGACCGCATATTCTATGGGCGATGCTGTAGCACCTGCACGAAAACGGAAAAATTGACCAGGCCTCTCCAATATGATGGTTTGTCAAAATTTTTTTTATAGGGCGCAGAAACAAGCTTCGAAAATTTCCTAAAGTATATAGATTCTGGCCAGTTTTAAATTGGAATGCACCTCAGTATATCCGCTTGTCTGTCGGCGCATCTTCTAGTTTTTGTGGTAAACATTCCCTCTCTAAATTGTGAGGAATACTAAACCATGGTATATACTCCACTCCAAATTTTTGTTGCTATGATCTCGCTGATTTGGAGGCCGGAAGTGTTTTCTTATGTTTGGCATAGCATTAAGGCCATCTTTTTACAAATATTTTGCTTTTACAAGCCCTACCGCTATTGCTATTACTTAAGTTCATTGCGATATTTTTAATCTTTTAATCCGTTTTTCCGCTAAATTTTTGTCAATTGTTGTTAATCTTTTCGTCAGTCTCCAGGTGCATCGCTCAGCTAACGCGCCATGAATGTGTACTTGGTTTCCCTCTTTCTTTAGAATTGCGTTTCGTGGAAAATCGCCCAGTCTGCATGAAAACTCAGATTTTCAAATATGGCGTTTCCGTAACACTATATTATATTGTTGTGTATATTAAAAAATGTAATGATGTATATGTATGTATATGTATATTTATATATATATATACATAATCTATTCTCTTGCTTTTACTATAATTCTTGAATTTTAATAAATTTTTCTTATTATAAGTGCACGGCTTAGTTGCAATCAAATTTTTCATTTTATTCAAAAGTGCTGATCATCGCCAGGCACTATTCATCTTTTGATACTTCCACCAGCAGACGAGAACATGCCTGTTAAGCCCATTCACGAAAGAAACGATTTTTGTTTTGTCGCCTTCGTAAGAACCGAGTTGCCGCTTAGACATAAGATAATAAGTCATTGTTTTGAGTCTGTCTTAACCAACAATGTGCAGTGAAGTGGATAACACATTAAAGGATGAGCGTCGCCATGTTGAAACATAACCTGTTTTAGTGTTTTGAGCTCATATTCGCGCATTTTCTCTTAGTGGTCGGTTTATGTTTTATTATTATATAATAGCTTCGTTAGATTGGAATATACAGACAATGAAATCATTTCCCTAAAAGGGCGCACTATGGATTTTCGGCTGTACAGTCAATGTCTTTAATTCGCTTGGCCTATATAATGGCTTTTCGGCATTCGATAATTCGCTTGTTTATTTTTCGTCCCTTGATATGATTCAGTAGTAGTTTGAAAAGGAAAGCATTGTGACAAAGCTTGTGGGGAAAGCGAGATATAATACATTATCGCAGTCTGCGAGGTGTACGGTCAGACGGCAAGAGTTATGCCTTTGCCGATCAAGCATTCACTACACCTGCGGTTATACGTCTACCGTAATCAAAGTCTGGTTTATTGGGGACTGAAAAACTGTAACTGAGTGCAACGGCTTGATAGTCGCCTTTCTTCTCTCCGAGGTTATGTGGCAGTGGTAGGCCTTGTTTTACAAATCGCCGTAGGCGTATGGAAAGTCACAATGAAAGAACATTCTTCGAGTTTTTAATAATTGAGATCGCAACGGACGAAAGTATGGACATGCCATAGCCTGCTGATGTTTATCATAAACACTAATACACACTAGAAAGGATACGCTCCTCTGTGATGTATGAAATGTTTATTTAATATTTGTGAAACACAAAATCTCCCGTAATTTACATCATCCGTGTACCCACATGTAAGTGTCACTAATGATACAAAGCATTATTTCCAAAGCAATATATATACATATATATATATATATATATACATATGTATGTATATACATAAATTTGATTTCCTTTGCATTCATTAAAAGTACCGTGTCTGTGTGTTGCTTTATTTACGTAACTGTTAGTCATCTCAAACGTAAAAAAAAACCAAAAAACAAGGGAGAAATTAAATTTGTCCACCATGAACGAATGCTTTTACTGATTGGTGTACGTATATTGCCGAACTTTTTTTTTTTGTTTGATGTTGTTGATAGCCATTAAGTCGTACGAGATCTGTGTTATAAGCTACTATCATCTTTTTCTGATGTCCTTCAATTTATTCTCCTTATGGTTTTGCTTCCAATCGTCTGTAAACCTATACGAATTTTGCGTTTCACGAGTAACACTCGAACGTACATCTCTTCCAAGAATAGCAATGACAATAAAAATTCTGTAATTATGCTCTAAGAGACGGCTTTCACGCAAAACGGCTTGAATGGAATCATAGGTAATAGTTAAAAATATCACACAAAATGGAACTTAGAGCTTAAATTAGATATTTGACAGAGTATTTGGCAAAGATATGGAAGATGGCTTACACGAACTGTATATAAATGGATTTATAGGTTTTCTTTTCGCGAAATATGTGGCATGTAGAGGCATCCTATTGAAAATAAACACCGTTGACATCCACCCCATCAGTTGCAGTCCAGCAAACATGGTTCGGTATCGCATCCATTCATTTTAACGCGCTGGTTCAAAGCAGTGTTTCCGAAAATGTATGGCCCTGTTAGTTCCTCTTGTCAAATGTCATCGCAATGATGTTACAATGTGTGTTGACAGGTCAACAGATTTTATGAAAGTCATACAATGAATTAAGTCTAACAAAAACCGACGAGTCGTTTAAACGGAGGCAAAATGAAGATAAATTATTAAAACTTTATTTTGCTCGGTCGTAGACCATAAAATGAGCTATGAAAGATGCACCCAGAAGCAATTGGAATAGTAAGTGACGTTCGTTGATAAAATATGTAGAATCTTTAAAACATAACATAAGTCAAACTCAATCCACAGCAGACGTAAAACTTATAGGAGCAACTGGTTCCAAATTTAAACATTGTATGGCTGGCCCAAGAAAAATACGCAAAGATCGCACCAATACATAGAAGTGAATATGCGAGAAAGTATTTCTTTAAAATAATTTCATTCTTATTTTCGCGTGATTAAATCATTTGACAAAACAACAGGGGCCTCCAGCACTCATAAAAGTGAGATCTCGTTAAATGTTACAGGGGCCGGGCCTTTGGGAAAATTCAATAAAATGAGAAGGTTCGAGCGTCAAGTTGTTGCGCAACTGCTCTTGATGGGCTGTCAAATGGCATCAGGACCAACTGGTGTGGAAGTTGCAACAGAGGTGAGATGTTATTGATATTTTGTTCATCGTGTTTACAAAGTGTTTATTTTTCACGTTAAGATACGTTGAACACTCAAGACCTCATATAAGACTAAACTGTAGGTATTTAGAATCATACTGGAGATAAATAACGCACGTACCAGCAATAATAGCAAATGTGGGACGTCGTAACAAGTATTAAAGAAAAAGGTAAATGAAAACAGAAATGTTGGGCAAATGCAAAGAGAATTGGAAGGAAGCGTTAATGCTTTTGCGAAAATACTTGACCAAGCGCAATAAACTGTTAAAGGAACAAGGAGAACGTAATAAGCTCGAACGTGAAATGGCGGGGACCATTGCTTGCTTATCTCACTTTCTGAATCGATCTAAGCTTGTTTGTCCGTCATGTGTCTTTCGACCACTTCCCACACAGCGTCCTACTTTGAAAAGTTGTTATATAAATAACTGTATTAAGCGAAGTGATGAAGGGTATCTTATGGTGGGTCGTGGCCCACCAGTGCAGTGTTTCTACTTGTTATGATATAAATTCTTATTTTATATACTAAGGCGAGATGTTTATGTGATTTGCTTTCAGTTTTTCCCTTTCTTTTGGCAGTCAGTCACGGTGCTGGTGGTGGGGCTTAACGGGGTCTATTCAGCATTAATGTTTTTTTTTACTGGAATATTATGTAAAATGCAGCACGCATAGGCTCCTGTTTATGATATAAAATCGCGTAAATATCTCGCATTTATTTTTTTTTTTTTATTTCCCTTAAGCTTCTAACTAGTACTGCACCTTTATAGTTTACGTAGTACACTTTACAATAACAAAACTGTTTATGATTTGGCCAAGAGGTCGGCACGAATACGTGATTTGTGTCTCTTCTGAAGTCTCCAAATTATTGCTTAGACGCCAGCATAGCAAAAAAGCGCAACAAGTCGGACCAGTAATTTAACATTTATTTATGTCAATCAATATGGTTTGTGGCGTTTCTGTGATGCTATTTTTGTTCGATTTTGGTTTTATTAACTGCGTTCGTTATTGAATTAAATTAATTTACAACTCGGTGTTGAAAAAGTGAAGCGACTTCTTGCTTAAGCTGAAGCATACTAATAAATTATATCGTAGACATTTGAACCGATAGAGCTCGCAATAATAGCTATAATAAAACATCAGCAACGGTTAAGTGAGAGTTAACATCAATAACCACAGCATTAAAAAGTCAACAATTATGTATTCAGTAAAGATTAAAACAAAACCAAAGGCAATAGCAATAAACATAACAGCGATAGTTTTGCTAATAACAATGAATATAACCTGACCGACTTTAACACCTCTTACCTCTTAGTGATTTTTAATAGTGAAAAGTTCTACAGGAATAGAAGGTTTGTTTTCGAAATCAAATGGGGTCCTTTTAGCGAGAGAACTATCGTTCGCAGACTTTGTGAGCCATATATTTGCACTGGATTCGAAGGCAAACAAGAACATGCTGATTATGCCGTGATTGTACAAAGGTAGATATAAATTTTCATAACCTGATTGACTGAAAATGATTTCTTTGTATTGGAGGGCGATCTGGCTGTGCGAATTGGAAAATTTAATGATGAGTTCACCCATTTAGATAAATCGTGCTTGGATGTTAAGCCGTTAACGCCAACTTATCATGATGTTGCATGTGGGTTCATTCCGCCGTCACCTCGAAATCTATATTGCATCGATTCAGTTATTTCTTAGTCATACCATTTGCTGGATGTAAAATCGTCCAATAAGGCCCAGATAAGGATGTTACCTTTACTGCAGTGTTAGGGGCCCAAGAGTTAATTAAGGATATTGGAGCATATACTATATTCTTCGGCGAGACAAAAACCTCCCCTGCGGAGGCGACTATACAAAAATTAGTTATTACATCCCTGCACCTACAGTTTTAAAGAAGCGAAAGTACGAAACTACCGGCGAAAGATTTTAAAAAATCGATTCTTCTAGTCTTCAATGGCGATATTGCATCTTTCCAAATTATTGCCCCGATGGGTTCTTTTCACCAAATTTTTTCTCTACAACTTTAGCCGTAAAGCATTTTTATTTAAGAACTTATTTCCCGACTAAGTCACAATGTGACAGCATTCAGTTTAATTCAAGCCGTAATTATCGATGATGATATTTTCTGCTACAATTTATATACTTTTAGGTACCTACTTAGGTGAAGTTTGTATGTATTAAAATTAGAATTCATACTTTCTATGTGTGTATAATACGCTCTTCCATTCCTCTCTTGTGTGCTACCCTAATTTACCAGGACGACATGTGTGTAATCAAAAATTGTCCCGAGCCTATTGACAAAGTGATGGTGTCGGGTAATTTTAATGTGTTCAATATTTCGGGGATTGTTAACGGTAAAGTCGAGCTTTACATATATCCTTTACACATATCCTTTTCATATCTGACAATGTACAATGCACTTTTTGTTCTCGTTCGTACGTTAAGTCCTTCCTCAACTCAATTGCAACTTTCAATGCAAATAACATAATGAGTTTCTCGACTGACACTTTTGTCTCACACGAAGACATTCACCACCCATTGTGGTTGTTTACGCTAAATGTCCCTGACACTGTCCGAAACTGATTTGTGGCGTATTAAGAAATTAATAATGGTTGACATTAATTTTCGAAAATCAGTTACGGCAAACTTTGAAATTTTTTCTTTGGCGTTGCTGGGACTATAAAGGCACGGATGCTGCTTCCTTCTCTGTTAATTATAGTCAGATTTTTTTTAATTACTTTTATCTCGATACCATTAAGCTCTAGTCATGCTGTCGTTATTTGCCTTGTCCGGCTTAGTAAGCATTTAAGAATGCTTCGCAAAAAGAAAAGCAGTCTATACATAACCTGTAAAGATAGTGGTTCATGGTAACGGGTAAATTTTGATTGCACTCTAATGGTGGGCGAGGTTAAAATTCCCACAAAACAACTTCTTACTTCAAGACCAGTCCGCCAATGAGATATGTAAACTTCTTATCAATCCTAAGCAGTTTCTTACGAACGTAGAGTGTAAATGTAAAGTGCTTTGGAAATTTGCAATTTTTAGAAGCGTCTGTGCTCTCTGACCTATTTGCAGTTCTTTGCTATTTTTGTAGAAGTCTAGCGTTTAGTAAATATTACGCTTGATAATTATCCTTCAATAAGTTCGTTTGATACTTTTGCGTTAGTGTCCTTTTATGAAGAGAAAACATTTGACTATGGCAGTTTTCAACCTTTCTCGTCCCAATGGAGTTCCATCCTCTCCTTTCGGTCAGTATGGAAGACAAATTTTATTTTACCATATTAGTAGAAAATGTAGTGAATATTACATAGCTTTTTCGAAACTTAGTGTATTGCGCAAACTTTTGGAATCTGTGGAACCGCTTTCATTTTATGGTCCGTAATATCGTCTCTCCGAAGTGTCAACGCCATTCCTTTCCATGTTTTTCCCTTGTTACTTATAAAGTACAACAGATACGTCTTACAAGTTTCCACTTTTATTTTGAAAATAGAGAAAATCAGCTGCGTTCACTCAATACCAAGGAATGTGGAAACTTAGTTGTGATGTGCGCATAATACCTTCTGTGCCTATTTGTTTCCTTTTTAATCTTGAGTTACCTTGTCACATTGTAAGCCTTAGTAATCTTATATATGATTCAATTCATATGAATTTTGTATTTATGAATGAATGAATGCATAGGTAAACGATGTTAGTGACTTAACACAGAGTAGTTTTTTTTACAACCCTCGTGTACGATGTCTAAATACTTTCCTGTGGATTGGAAATCGACAAATCACAACAATAGTAGAACAACAAAGCTGTTAGATCTGTTTGCAAAAGCAATCATTTAGGTCGGGATTTAAAAAAAAATTTTTCATTTTGATTAAAAGAACTATGCTTGCATTCGATATGTTTATAAAAACTATTGTAATATTTTTAAAGTGAATTTTAGCTTTATACATAAAATTGTTCTATCAAACGTTTGATCATTGATTGATAAACGAACATGCCGATGGCTTCAATCTATGCTGAATCTCACAATAGGGTAACTATGAGATTTGCATAGTTACGTTGGGAGAATATCCCAGATGAGTTAAGCGACTTTATAAATTTTTTGGTAACGAAACTTCGATATATTTCGTAAGTTCAGGAGCAACACACCACTGTAGCAGTGCAAAAGAATATATATTTTTGAAAATACTTCTGAATGGTTCTTGAAAAATATTATAAAAATGTCAAGTCATTCACGTGAGGCATTTTCACCTTAAGGCATCCTATAGTGTAATTAACTCAACTTTTGTATCTCAAAAAAAAGTGCATTTAACCTACATCTCCACAGATAGTTAGAGCAATTCGTATGATATTTTAGATATATAGTGATATTGTAAAAAATTCGCCTGAACGGGATGAAAGTTGTAAGAGTTGTGAAATGGAAAAATAAGCGCTATAGATATGGAATGCTGTAAATTCTCAGCAAGGGTTTGTTTAACGCAAGTATTCTTTTCTGAGCGCTTGGCTAAGAGCTAGAAATTTTTTGCAATTAATGCATTTTTTCCCCGTATTGTGTTAAGTTAAGATAAGATTTGATTTATTTTTATTTGTTTATTGTCTATAGATTTGGATAAATTTCAAGACTGACGGATATCTTAGATCAAATGCTTGCATTGCTTGCATTGAAAACTCTACCGCATTTGAGATTTGAACCGGCGACTATTGGGTTGTTAGTCGCGGTCCGCTGCCTCCTCGGCTATTTATGCTGAAGAATATCGATATATGTATATATAGATACATATATATCGATATATGTATATATATTCTTGCGAAAAACCTACAATAGTATTATGCCTTAAGCAGATATCACAGATTAACTTATAATGACTCTTAGTAAAGGCCGATAAGTACACTGTGATTGCATTCTGCAGTAAGTCTTGCGTTTTCTATAAACATAAGTATCATTGTTCCGTAAACTAAAATTTTTATATAGAATAAGAGTGAAGACAAAAATTTAATTATTACAAATTCTTGTTGTAATGTCGCCATCATAAAATTCAATTAATGCAATTTGAAGTTTGATAGAATGATTAGATGATTATTCAATTAAAAGCATTAACATAACGAGACCAATGCGAACAGAAATTAAACTAATTAATCTCTTTAAGTACAAATGTGCATATTTAAATGTTACCCGATTTGTCTCTTTTATAAATGAAGAACTTACGCAGACACAATGCAGCTAACGTAAACATATACATATGTTTATATGTTAACGTATATGTATTATATTAATTTGTTGCTATCTTTTAGCAGAAAATAGTCGGATATTATGCACGAAATGAAGAAAGCATTTCCATATTAAGAAAGAGATAATGACAGGGAGAGAGAAAGAGAGAGAGAGATAGAGAGAGAGAGAGAGAGAGAGAGAGAGAGAGAGAGAGAGAGAGAGAGAAAGAAAGAAAAGCATGAAGATTGGCATAAATATATTGACATGACATTTTCGTGTATACATTTGCATGTTTTTGTACGGATGCATCTCAGTGCCTGTATATCTGTATAAACATAAGATGAACATATCGATAAGCTTAACTTTTGGAGCCCTCCTTTCCATAAAAGTTCGCCTGAAAAGTATTAAGCTCTTCAAGAACACAATTGACAACACATTTATAATTTTATTATTGATAAGTAAAAGTGGCCAATGATAAGTTAAAGGCCTTTTTATATGTGATTTCCCCAGACACCTCTTCGAGCCAAAAAACGATCAATTAATATTCTTAAAGAAGTCATTTACAGATGTGTCTGTAGTTGTTGGTTCACTTAAAAAATTTCTTTAATAATTATTTAAAAACCAAATGGCGGCGCCCGTGCCTCTAACATACCTAAGGCCCATTGTGCTTCTAACATACCTAAACTCACAATCGCTTGCTTTCAACCGTGGCTTCGATATAATTTTTCTTTTGAAAACCTTAAGATTTTCTCTTATGTTTTCAAAGAAAATGACGAATGATTTGAAAGAAAAAATTGTTTATTTTTGAAGAAAATTAACGAACCAAAAAAAAAAAATGTTAGTTTCATTAGAGAATGCTAGAGAACGATCAAAGTTGAAGTACATTAAAGGCAAAGCCATGACGAAAAACCATAGAAAAACAAGTAAGAAAACTAAGGTTCGGTCGCGATCGAATCTTTTATAGCCATCTCCGTTATCATGAAAGAATAAAAAAAGTAAAAGGACTAAATTGCCAACCGCTCTAATAGGAAGTGGGCGAGGCTGATTTTTTTTATTTTCAAAATAAAAGTTTTTGTCATATAGACGCGGGAGAGTTCCGTGGGCGAGTCCTTTGAAAAGTTTGGGTCATTTTCAAATTGTTTTGCATATTTGTAGGCGGTATCTTTATCTTCACTAACGAGAGAATGTTTACCACAAATACTACGCAGTTGCGCACACGGACAGATGGATAGACGATCAGACGGACATGTTCCGGTGCATTCCAAATTTGAAACCGCCCAAGATTTTATAAACTTTGTGGAGTTTTTGAATCTTGTTTCTGCACCTTATAAACGTATTGACAAATAAAAATTGAATATTGATACCCTAGAAAATTGGGTAAGAGCGGTCAGTTTTTACAATTTTTGTACGGGTACTGTAGCCTCGCCCATGCCACATTCATTCAAATTTTTGTACATTCACCTGCTATAGTGTACGAGTAAAGAGCAAAACCCAATTTTTTATTCCCTTTAAAAAACAGAAGTTTCCTCAGTTTACGTAGTGTTGTGGCCATCTCCTTCGACCGATTTAACCCATTTTCTATACCAGCCTGGGCACAAGCACTTTCCATATTTTTTGCAAATTTGCCATTAATAGCTTCATTTTTGCGGCCAGAAGAGTCTATATAACAGACATTGCACAAATAGACAAACGAACAGACGGACATGATTAAATCGATTTGGAATTTGACTCCACTCAAAAAAATATATACCTTGTAGGGTTCCTGAAGGTTAATTCTGGGCGTTGCAAACGCTTTGACAAAGTGAATGTACCCCTTATCTTTTGGCGATGGGTATAAAAATAGTCGAGTATTTAAGAATTGCTAAGTCGGTGTTCGTGGTTTCGAACCTCAATGCGGTTTGACCATACATGGTTTTAGCTATAACGACTGTCACGTCAATAAAAGCGTAACACTAATCGATTGGGCGCACATTCACTAAGCTCCGGTCATTCCCTATTATTTTCTCTTGACAAATTGATCATATTAAAGACCCGAAAGGAAGAGTAATTACTGCTCGGAAAAGAGGATTTTTAAGCCGCATATAAAGTTTGATCTTTCACATGAGACCTTTTGCCTAATTCGAAAGCATTTCAAAGTAACATAAGATGTTAAAAAAAAATTTCATGGATTGCATAGACGTTTCGATGCTTATGAGACGTTAAAGGAAAGCAAAAGTGAAGCTTCAGTAGTCTCGGCACCGTATACTGAGTTCTCCTCGTTTAAACGTTTTTTCTGTGTTCGTTGAAAATGTTCGAAATGTCTAGTTGCAGACGGTATAGGTTATCGTGTGCTCAGCCGTCTGTGATTCAAATACCAAAGGGCTTGTCTTCATACTTCGATCGTCAGCATACGCATGCAATACACTTAATAAACATAGAACAATAAATAACATAATGAATGGAACACTTTTTTGGTCTGATATGATGCAAATATATAAATTTATTTGTAAGCATACATATATATGTATACATATATATATATATATATATAAGCTTGTGTGACTGTGTATTTGATTTGTCTCACGTACTCGCAGGAATCGACATTTACTCTTATGCTTTCTCTTTTTCTTTAAATTTTTAGAATCTCTCTTCTTTACATTCACAATGTCATTCAGTTAGTCAGTCTTATGGTTAGTGCACAAAATTCTATCACATGCTGGTGGTTAATGTTCAGTTAAGCTCAAATTAGATGCAAACACCATAATGGCAAGTCAACAGATATATATATATATATATATAGATATATATATATATATATATATATATATATGTAGGTAGACAAAGTCGAATATGTAAATGTTAAATAAATAATTTTGCGAATAGATGATGAGAAGGAGCAAACGGTATGTGAGGGGGTAGAAATTGAGATCTTGATAAGTTTATGTCGTATTGCTATGATAATAACTTAATTTATTTTGTTAAGTAAAGACCTTTTACACATTATAGTTATATGTAAATTGCGATGTAACAACAATATTTTCATCGGGAGACAACAACAACAGCGTTAGACTGCCGTAAAATGATAGTAATATCAGAGTTACACACAAGCAAACACCTAAAATACACAGTAACAAGCATATTTGCATGTATGTAAGTAACATAGATACTAACCTACGATTGTCCTATATATGGATTGTATTACAAAACTGAAAACTGCTTAAAATTGTGTTAAGTATTATCATTGGAAATTTTGTGCTGATGCTTCAACTATTCCTAGTACTGCTGATATTATGCCCTTTTCGGGTATGTGTCACAACCATTGCTATCACTTCTTACAGCAAGACGTTATTACATTACATTACGTATCTATGTAGATGAGAGTATACAACACAAATGTATACAATGCATTTGCTGACGATTTGCCTCAATCATCTTAAGGTCTCAAATAATGCTTAGCACAGTCAATCTATGTGTTATATAGTAGTTTATTGTGCTACAAGCCAAAGGCAATGAAAATATTGCAGTCTTTTGAGTGTGGTTAAGCATTATAACCACAATTGCAATATATATATATATATATATATATATATATATATGAAGAGCTATTATGCGTTTTACAAATCTTCTGGGCTGTTTAACTATTGATATTGACTTCTTGGGAAATTTGCCAATTTTTTATAGTCACTACTAAGCTACATAAGTATAGTCATTTTTCAACTTTGTTTGCAACGCGCATCGCCTAAGATTTGAAATAATGTACTCATTAATTGATAGAGAAAGATGGGCCAGAGGAGTAGCATTTGATCAGGCAAGTAAACTAGTAGACAGACGAGACGAAGAGAGAATGTTTCGAAGAGTGGACAATGCAAGAAACCGACGAACAAATGGACGGATGGACGCACATACGAATAGACTACTATGTACGATGTATGTAGTAATGAAGGAAGTAAAAAAACCAGCAGGCGAATCAACGGACGCGAAGCAACTGAATACTTAAATCGTGCGTGTCTTTATACAGATTTTAAGGCGTTCTCCTTAGCTGATGAGTATGTAGGTGAAGCTTAGGGGGAGTCACAATCCAGTGACTCACGTATCAATTGTATATAGTTTAGAGAACCATTGAAGCAAGATTTTAATTATTTCCACTCGATGTCGTAAACGATCCATCGCTAAGTATACAGTTCGTGAAATCTCGAAAACACACATCTGTGTTGCTCTCTTCTGCTGCCTATAAGAATGGGGTCAAATCGTCTCACAGGTAAGCTCCACAGCTATATACGTACTCCGGCAATTCCCTGATGCTTACATTTAGGTGTTCGGTATGCAAAATCCGATAATACCCGCAAACATATACGCAGTAAATAGAAGAGAGAAACAAGTAGATGGAGAAAAGTAATTTTGAAACGTTGATGTACTAAAAGTGATTCTTTCTTAAGATTTTTCTACAAATGAATTAAAACAAAGAAAAAAAAAAAGAAGTAAAAATCATTTGGATTTAATTAGTGGATATCTTGGCTTCGTTGCGAGGATCAATTCACTTTTTCACCAGTTTCCTTTTCGTCTTTTCTTTCAAGTCGCTTTCAAGTCTTTTGTTACAAATCATTTTTATGTAGATTTTCTGTATTAAGTAGATTTCTTAAAGCCATAAAAAATTGCTTACTTGAAGAAAAGGAATCACAAGGAATAATCACAAAATAACATCTTGTCGGAATTACTTTAAGATATTATTTGTGACAAGTAGTAAAATCTTTAAGAGTACTTTTCAATTTAACGACACTACGAATATGTAGCACTTTAGTAACTTGTTTGTTCTTGACGCTAATGAGATTCAGTGGCAAGGAAATTGAAAAACAAAAAAAAATTCCTTAATTTATTTTTTCAGTATTTAATAACTGAGATTAGTTTGATTGGTTTTTCGACTGTTGAATTTCTCAATATTTCATACGTTTACTGCGGGTGTGAAGGCGCTTTTGCTAGCTTATGCCAACGAATGATAAATCAGAAGTGAAATCGCATTTGCATTAAATAGCAGTAAAAACGATATTCTCGTGCTTCGAGATCAATACCTATTAAATACAAATAAATGCGAAGTTTGTTGCATTTACAAAGAAATTCCCTGCTTTCCAACGACATGCGGGAAGGAAAGTAAAGAAAACAAAAAAAATAAAAAAAAATAAGATAAAATAAAGAAAAGCAAGTAAGAATAAATTGCTGAAGAACCAATAACTCATTCGTGTTTGATTAAATGAAATTTCATTCTTTATCGAAAATTTCAGTTATATTCGTATAAGAAAAGCTCATCAGAAGCCTAAATGGATATCAATCAATGTGGTTAAGAGAATAATCGGAATAAAAAAGTGAAAGTAAGCAAAAGTTCATTATTTGTTCATTGCACTTTATCATGGTACCGTTTAAAACAGTCTTCATATTTTTTATATAACGCCCATACCCTTCGAAATATATTAAATTTTGTCAACTAATTGTCATGCAAAGACATACTCACCATGGACCGTGTAATCCGTGGAATTGGGTTAACGCAATCAATCTTTTTAAATCACCATTACTATGTGACATGTCCCTGCAAAGTGCAAAACGTTAACCGCTAACTGCCACGGCTTTGTGAAAAGTTCCCGACGTAAGTAAGTAAGTTCGTGAAATTCGCGTTTATGCATCAATGCAGTCTTCTTCAAGAATAGTTAAATAAATGAATCTCATTATCTTGTTTACAAAACGACTGTAATCTTGCCATCTTAGGCGGTTTCCCTGAAGCACATTTTTGGTGATTTGTTAATAGATAATAGTCGCTGGGGGTTCGATCTGGAGGATGTAGCGAGTGGAACACCAAATCAAGCAAGCGAACTTTCATTTTTACAGTTTTGGTATTGCAGCCATCGACTTGTCATTAAGTGTTTTTCTTCCACTTTATTCAAACGCAGGCGGTTTTTGAATGCATAAATAGTGATTGAATATGCGGTCAAACTGTAAAAGTGTAACAGGACGAATGTCAGTAAGAATCGGCGAAAGAGAGAAAATAGCTCGTGGCCGCACAGCTTGGTGGATGTGTACTCAATCGGTAAGTTTTGTCAACCCGCACTGAGATTTGGACTTACGAACGTTGACTTAATCTACATCTTTAGCTATATTCAGTCTGATCTACTCAGCTATGCCGCAGACCGATCGACAAGTCTCCGCTATCTCTGTAACCTTACATTCAGGCTCACCCAGCATCTTTTGATCACTTTGAGGGATATTTTCATCAGGGGTCACTTTTTTTGGCCACCCGGAACATTTATCGTCACCGCAACTGGTACGGTCACGTTTCATTTCACTACACAATTCGCTACTCAAAGTTTTACCGTCGTGATAGATGGCGCAGAGTCTCCGTACACAATATCAAACTCGCCTTTAATTTGTATAAACGTATTGCCCTTCATAAGCAAATATTTGCTGACAGACCGATACTCCATTTTTTGCATTTTCGTCCAAACTCGATCGCGTCGAACCACTGAGACACTTGTCAAACAATAACTGAGCGCCTGAAGTGACTCGACAATTGTGATGAGTACATGCACAAAGATATTCCTCAACCTTTTTGGGCAACTCTTGTCGTCATCATGTCTGTTTTATTTATATTTATTTATTAAAGGGGGCACCGAACCACTGTCTAACAATCATTCAGCTGAATCAAAGAGGATTACGTAGTTCATAAGAAAAATGAGAGAATAATATTAAATCTAAACAGAAATCAATGGGCATAAAGGCCCGTAGGTTGGAAATTATTGACTCTTCGAGTTAAGTAAGAAAGATCAGCTAAATCGGTCCACGGTTTCACCATTCCAGTCGAAGCATGGATAAAATCAACTTTTCTTCTTTTCTTGGATTATTCTTAAAAACGTGGCCGTAAGGGCTTTTTTTAATTATTGACTCTTCGAGTTAAGTAAGAAAGATCAGCTAAATCGGTCCACGGTTTCACCATTCCAGTCGAAGCATGGATAAAATCAACTTTTCTTCTTTTCTTGGATTATTCTTAAAAACGTGGCTCTTTTTAGACTCTTTTTTCTTTTCATAGTTGTTAAGTTTAAAAATAATTGAATTCATTTATGTGTTATTGGGCATTAGTTAGGAAAGAATTTTTAGTAGGCAGAGGTTGTTCGGGATGTGAGACCTTATGTGAGACGTGGATGTATTTTATGTAATTAATATCGCGTGGTATGATGTGAAGAAAAATAACGAAAATTCTCTATTCATGGACTTATCTATGATCAGCTAAATCGATACTTGTGACGTGCTTCTACTTCGATTGTGGGAAACCTGCAGGGTCCGGAGTTGTTACGGAGTTTATTTCCTGAACATTAATCGCTTTGATTCTCTATAACAAAATACATCTTATTTCATGGTGAAGTCTAAAACCGCTTTAACCGATATTTCATAGGTCTCTAGCAATTTTACTTTTGAAATTGCACTGAGTCTCTTGTTCCAATGTGGTTTTTAACTATTTATACGTATGGGTAAGGCGAGTGAAACATGTAACTCGAATGCCAAAATGTCTTTCGTTCTCTGCCGCGGGATTCGCATCGCGCCAAATCGAAGATTTTTTTCGGGTTTTCAATACTACGGAAACTACATGACGACTTTCGGTTTCGTGTCTCTTTTGAAAATGCCAGCAATTATTAATATACTATGAAAGTGCCTGATAGAAAATGTGTCGCCCATTGATGTCCTTGATATTGATAGTTGGTTGGTGTTTGCTCGCAAGTTGCTGCAATTTTCTGTTGACACATCTTATCATACCGATCATCGCAATGGTTTCGAGGGAAATTTATCGTTAAAGGCATGCACTGGTACTGTTTGTATATCGCGTTGGAAATATGCACAGGCAGCCATTTCAGGACTTTTAAAACTATCTCAAGACCAAATCTGCTGATAAGACTCGATTCTCACCTTCTTCGTTTTATTTCTTTCATAACTTGTGTGCTTTGTGGAAATGGTGCAATGCGAGAAGTTGGTCATCTTAAGTTTTTAGTGAAAACATTTATCGCATAATTTTTTGAAATTTTATTCTGCCAAGTTAACGCTCGCATAGCCTATTAGATTTGCAGGGTAGTCGTGTATATTTTTTGACAAACATACATTCTTCAATTTTACAGTGTTTAAACGAGCCGCTGACGGGTGCCAATAGAGTCAGTTGAAGGCAAATAAAATGTTTTTCCTTGCCTTTTTGTGTGCTGGCGTAAAAACAAAATAAATAAATAAAAAAAAGAAAAATAATAATGGACTTTTAGCTGGGAAAAGGATATGTGAACCATCAATCATTTCCTACAGCGACGAGTATATTTACGCATACGCTAAAGCGTTGGCGCTTCATTTTGCGTTCGCTCCCACACTTCATGCGAAATAGTTTGCATACAATGAATAGCGAAGCAAGTCCGCATTTAAGGCTTGGTTATGTACCATGATGGCATTTAGCGGAAATTTAAACAATTGCATGCCAATATAACAACTGTATTTTATTTAATGGTTTGAATGATGGTCATGTTTAACAAACGTTTACATTCACATGGAAATTTCAAAACAAAAAAAGAAAACGAAAGGAATATTTCTTTAGTGCATAACGGAAAGGTGTTCCTTTCTATTCACTTGAAAAGTGCATAAAGCAAAGCAAAGCCAAGTAAAAGGTTTTTCTTTTAAACTGTTCACTATCAAAAACCCTTGATGCAATCAGTACTTTATATGGTTTGTAACATGTTTGTAAAAACTTGATGAAACCAAAGCGGAAAATGGAAAGATCGAAGCTAACGCAACAACAATTCATTTCATTTCTAATCGATTGTCAAGAATGAATTTGACGATCGGAACGGAAATGTTGTTTTCGTCGATCCCATATGTTCTTTAAAATGTCGGAAAATTTAGCAAACATGAGCTCGTATTTTCATCTACTGTCTTATTATTCCTTTGTCTACCCATTATCATCCATCCAACTATTAATTGATTTATTTTTATACCACACCATCAGTTGTTTCGTCTGTCCTCTATCAATGTGTCATTCGACTACTCGACTACGATTGAAAACCTCTTATCGATTTACAATTGTATTCACAGTTTAATTTACATATGGCTTTCTTTTATTCATAAAGCATATACAGGCGACATGATTTCGCTATTCAATCAATGAACTGATGGATGAATTATGGAATTAATTAATAGTTAAGTATTAAACATTTTTTGGCCTAGAGGCGTTAGGGGTGAGAAAAATTCGTTTTAACTTGCATTTCACACTTCTGGTTTCCGCATCTGCTCACTTATTTGATATGCAAGTGCACAAAGGCTTGGCCTCATAAGCACGACCATGAAATCATGTGACCGTAGAATATAGTGAAGAATGCGAAAAAAGGGAATAAAGTGCAATTGATATAAATTCTTGTAAAGATATCTTAAGACACGTGTCATACATGTCATATATAAAATTCGGAACGAATTTTATACATTTTATGCTATGCATGCTGTCATTGTGTTATTATTATGTTTACCTTCTTTTTTTTTTATTTAATATAAAACTTTTGTAAGGAGCACCGTAAGCGATTTGTTAAATATTTGTGCCACGCACAGTAAGACTGATGGCGATACTTTCATACGTGCGTCCGCATATACGTGTGTATATTTAAACTTTGATGGTGGTCTTGCAAAGTGCAATTAGTTAACATTTGTTGTGTTGCCAGCTGCAGCTGGAGTGACTTTTCGGCATTTTTATAAATGACTTTCATATCTAGAATACAAATACATGTAAATGTTCGTGCATACGTACACGGAATTACACGTGTAAAGTATCTGTACATAGCTGGCTGGTTTACAGGATATGTTGCAATTAACTCGAAAGTGCGGCATTCAGTGAATCGGAAGAAAGCAATTAAAATTGACTTATGGTGAGTTGTTTTTTTTTTTTTTTCAATAATATTTATAGTTTTATTTTATCATACTGTGCGTTATTGTTACAGATGCTCTTTATGGGCATATCGAATATTATGCATGACGCGACACGACAGATATGCAATCTTGTAGGGCTTCGGCGACCATAGCGGAGGGCTTCCAAAGCCCAAGTGTAATATATTGTAAAATAGTTTTCCAAAGGCCAAGTGTAACATATTGTAAAATAGTTTTCCAAAGTCCAAGTGTAATATATTGTAAAATAGTTTTAGCTATGAGGCAGCATCTCAGGATGCGAGAGAAAAAAATAGATCCACCCTTTGCAAGGCGTTAGTAATTTTCTTTGGCTAACTTGGAAAACCCTTTGCTTTTGAGAGTGTAAATTACGCATCATATTTTCGAAGCCGTTTCGCAAGTTAATTGAATTAAATTAATGCTGCTCGATGAAAGATTGATCTCGATAAAATGGTCCATTTTGACCATCCTAAATGATTTTTGGTCCGTCGTTGTGCAACCTTACTTGGATGATGTACAATTTTTTGGTGCCTTTAGCTATATTTTACCAACTTTTTAACCCAATTGCTACTGTTGGCGAAAATCGCCCGCGACTATAAGTATCCAGTTCGCCGTCTCTAATTTAAGCTTAAGTAACCACGCGACCTGCACCTGGATATAACTAAATGTGCCCAAAACATAAATAGTTTGCTGGGCTTTTTAAAGCGCGTTTCTCGATATTTCATGCAGACTGATACCAAATCCTATACATCTTCCAAAGAATTCGAAAGTGTCGGAATAAAACTGCATTTCTTACTTAACAAATGCCTTTCGCTGAATACTAGATTTGCAGCGTCCTCCAATTTGCGGGTCTTTGATTTTAAAATTTCAGACCCGCATCTAAATTTCATCTAAAACAGCCTCAGAAGACACCAACAAAATATTGAATCGTTTCGCTAATAACTTTCCATACCGTGAATATATTTCCAAAAATTGCGAACCATCGATGCAACAATTATCCCGATCGGTTTACTAGTCTGTTCATAGTTAACGATAAAAATTTAATTTCAACTTATTTCCAATTCATTTTCCATTTAGTCTATTGCGTGGTAGTCAACAGAAGCAATTTCTGAACTGAACATGAACATAATCTTAGTATACATCCGGGTAGAAAAAGTTACATTCATAGAAATACAATTTTTTTATCTTCATGGGAGCTACATTCGACTTAATCTAACCTAGGGGATTAAATAATTTTGATCTATGGTATGGAACATGTGAGCATGTGATTATGTGAGTATGTGAACGGAAAATAATTTCACATTCTGAAGATAATCTTTTTGGAAATTCGGTAATTGGAAGCCTTATTATTTGCTTAAGCTTGCAATGTATGCACGATATTTAATATGGTATTGAAAATTTAGCGGTTCAGTTACTTACTTTTCATATAATTTGTTCATAAACAATAAAATCATTTTCAATAATGACTTTTGTTAATGAGTTTTATTAAAAATGTTTTAATAAAAGTTAATTAATTGTTGACACAAAACATTAATTAAAGCAAAAGTCGGACGAACCAACAGATGCGTAAACAACTATGTAAACATTATTGTATGTTGGAATCTTGCAGGTTATCTATAAAAGGCAAACACGGAATATTGCACGATAGCGATAATACCGAACAAAATGATCTATTCTTGGATTCATATAACAATTGCAGTTCAAATTTACATTCCATTGGCGGTAGTTGTCAACAACTTAAATATCTTTTGTTGTAACGATTCCAGTTCTAATTCTCCAATACTCTAGTTTGCTGTAATAACTATTTTCAAATAAATTTTGGTTTAATTTTTTATGTTCCACAGTAAGAGAGCAGTGCATATAATTTCACGCCTTTTTTATACACATCACCGAAGGGTTTGGGGTATATTCATTTTAGCAAGACCTTTGCAACACCTCGAACGAAGCTTCAGAGGGTTGAAAAAGAATTTGTCTATTCTTCTGAAATTCGGAATCGATTTAAGCATGCCCGTCTGTCGGACAGATGTCCGTTTGTTCATGTGTAATATCTGCTGTAAACATTCTTCTAGCCGCAAAATTTAAGCTCCCGACTTTAAACATCGGCCGAAACCTTGGAAGTTCTCCCACGTAGGCTGATCTTGAAAATGAACCAAATTGGTTGAAGGACACGCCAACAATGCCTATATGCCAACGCAATAAAAACTGTGGAGATATGAAATATTTTCGAGACATGTGTCCTGTTGAGTTAGTAATAGCAGTGTTTTTTTCCGTTGAAAAGAACCTTCTTTTCAGCTAATTTTAGAATGGAAAAATCTGTTGAATAAAGAATTTGCGTCAAATTTTGTCAAAAAGATAAATTGAAATATCTTATGCTGATGCATTAAAAATATTTTGAAAGTGTTGCGATGATAAGATGACAACTTGTTCCTTTTGATTACCACTTGTTCAGATAGATACAGCTTGGTTTGGCTGGCACGCGATTTCGAAACCGTTCGCTGAAGCACTGCGAAAACGGTTCGATGATTAGATCGCTGTCAAACCGTTATAGTTCTTGCGACACGGTATCGCCGTGTTGCCAGAAAGATGGGAAAAAGTTTTGAAAAATGATTGAAAATATATATATATTCTATCCAAGTTAAGTGAAAAAATGATCAAAATACATGCAAGTGAATCGATATCTTTTCTATCTCGAAACGAACTGTTATAAGCAAACTAGACAAGACAAAAAGGGAAGAAGACTGTAAATAGACTCAATGTATTGAAACTAAATAAGACTTTGATCTTGTTATTAAAAATAGCTGTAACTTTTTTGTTTTCTTCTTCGTACTTAATACTAATGTGAAATCAAATTTCAAATCGGTATCGCTCCTCATGGATCTGTAAGTTTTTACGATAATTTCTTACGTTTATTTTACTTTGATAGACAGATAGACATGTTTTCTCGAATTGGAGCAGAAATCCTAATTCCAATGAGAAATCCTAAACAAATGAGCCGCTAAACGAACAACCTACGCACTTGGAAAGATTTAAAATATTTAATCTAAGCGTATCGCTGACATTTAAAAGATGATATATGAAAACATGAATGCACCCAATCTCGGTCGATTAGGGTAAAAGCGTTGATTAATAGATTTTAGCATCGCTTCTACGGATTATCTATTTATGGTTTCCTTGAGTACAAAACAGCTTTCACACATATATTCACATATGTTATACAGGATGCCTGATAAAACATCTGTTAAGCAAGTGAGGATAGTATTTACAACACATACATATATATGGAGTGTGGTTGCTTTGAAAGTGGAAGCTTTGGTTTAACTATCGTCTCAATGAACACGAACAGTGACTGTTTGCATATTTAGTAGTCGGGGAATTGTGGATGCGCGGGATGAATTTATTTATTAGTAAGAAAGAAATGCTCAATCAACCCGCACACTTTAACCGTAGAGGCACATTATTTAATGCACTCAAAATTCAGTGTTTACTATTTAGTTAGAAAGCGCTACAGTGTAGTAAATAAATCCAAGTCTATGAGTTAACGTTCGCAGAGCATTCGCCTAAAAGACTCGCAAGTATCCTACAAGTCTTGAAAAGATCAAAAAACACTTTAACAGCAATAGCAAATTTTTTTTATTTATTTCGAACAATTCGTACAATAAGCGACGAGTAGAGAAGAAGTAGACTTTAATTAAGGTTTCCCTTTACAAGTGGAAAATCAATTTGTACCTTTTTATTTTTACGAATTAAATTTCATCTTAAAGACATGAACCCTTGCTTCGATTCACAATCAATCAATGTGTACAAGCTTGACAAAATAATAAAATAATGTGTTTCGAGCTTTGATTGATTTCCAGTGAGTACTCAACATGGGGTTCTTTTGTTGGCATCAATGAGCACATAAATGTAAACGACTTACCTTTGCAATGACAAAGCATTAACAGACGTTAAAGCAGTAAATATATGAATGTAAACGTATTTATAAAAGCGCTTCCTTCCTTACTTCCCAGCAGGTTGTTTCAATTAACATAAGTCAATGCTGATGAATGGACATGAAAATCAAATCAATCAATGTGTAAATGAATACTGAAGGATTAATAGATTTGAAGGCATTTTTTACTTTTGTATCAGCATTTTTAATTAATAAGATGTAATAAATATTTAAGATTTCGATGGAATGCCCGATGCATTCAAACATGAATTAATTATTCGGGAAAATGTAGTTACTTAAGTTTAACATATAGTCAAACAATCTTTATGTAAGTAACGATTTCATTTTTCATTCATGTACTTACAGAACATTTACATTTACAAACGTTGCATATTGTATCTGCATAAATGTATTGCCTTTGCTTAGCATAGCCTTTCTTATGCTCACCTCACCTATGTAGAAGAAATGCCATGATTGCTCAGAACCAACCTCTTAGCAATACCAAGGAAAACAGAAAGCAGGCGATGACAGGTAGAATGTGTCTAACAACGCAGAAAATCTGTGCGATTATTTTTGTGTCAACACCAGAATTGTAATCTTTTCAAAAAGAAAGTTATGCTAATGAATGGCCAACTAAACGTGTTGTATACCTTAAGATTTGTCAACGAAAGAATGTGAATTAAAACGTGACATAGGCAAGCAGAAAGCATATTCACCGTTGCACATACAATATGAACGTTTGCTCTTCCTATTGCTTAAAATTTCTCACTTTTCCTTTCAATTTATTTCAACGGCACCTGCTTTAATGTTTCATAATAAAAGATTATCTTCACCTTGAAATGAATCTTGCACACACGTTCCAAGTTGAATACAAAAAGAAATTTTTAATACAAAAGAATTTTTAAAACCACGCATATTTTGCATCAGGGCTTTTTCGAATTCAATTTGACATTTGGGCACAGAAGAAGCCAGCAAGCCGTTTAAAGCAGAATGCAGGACAACAGTAAGCTAAAAAATTTATTTAATCTGCCGGCATACCACACAAACTATTGGAACTACGAAGAAGCTACATACGTCTTGTAACTGGCTTGCACACGCGTCATACTCCCTCAGGTACCACCTGAAAAATTAGGAGACCATCTTTCATTGAGGGACGGAAGGGAACGCCTCATTAAAACGTCTGCGAATGCGCCGCCACCTGCAGAATGCGGGTTGTTTGGCGAACATTGCATAACCTCCAACTCCCTACGACGCTTGGCGCCTAAGAAGTTAACGGGATTCATAGGAATTCTAAAATTATACGCCTGGGGCCATGGCAGCAGTACGGACTGCCCCCTATATTACATTCCAACATTTTTCATGCAAATTCGCTCTCAATGTAAAGAAGAAGGCATTTTCTGCGTTCTCATTTTACATTTCCTCTCTCTGAGCGTAGGCTTACAGGGCAGGAAGAAAAGGCGTGTAAAAATAAGTTTTTTGCCACAATTCCGCTATCCGTAAGGACGTAAGGACGCAGATACAGCATAAGAATTGTACAAGCGGGTAGGTCGACTCCCTTCACCTTATTGACGTGAGCAACAATGTCACCATCATCATCGTCATCATCATCGTGTCGTGCTACATGTCGAATATAGAATAGGGCAATACATCAGCACCAATGAAAAAAGAAAGTATTTTAATGAAATTTATAGCCATACGACTAAATGTAGTTGTTTCATACGTACGTGAGTTTGATTAAAATGATATGTTCTTGTTTTGGGAAACCATGTACGTATATATGTATGACAGGAGCACGGAAAGTAAAACAAAACATTCGAGTTGTTTGGACATGAATTTTCAATTTAAATCATTTGCAAGTGTACGCTTACGCACATTAATGCTAATGTAACACATCTTGGGATGTGTGGCTGTTAAAAAGAGAGTTTACGAGAAATTTCTCAGATCAATTGCCTTAGTAAAAATGTAAGTAAAGGAAATTTGTGAAGCCATCATTAGGTCCACTTTGATCCCCTATTCTGATAGATCTCCAACTAGAACAGAACCGATGACAAGAAAGAACTTTGTGACCGCTTTAAAGACGACAATGCGAGATTAAGGCTGATAACCTCTGATCTTTCTATGCATGTCTCGGCAAAATATATGTACAACTGAATTTTGATAAGTTAGACGAATACCAACCAAACAGAAGAAACCAACTTGAGCAAACAACAATGCGATATAAATACTAAAGTGAATTTTAAACAAAAACTCAAGTTCTTCTGCAACCGCATAATAATGACAAAATATCAATAAGTCATTTAGGATCGTTTTCAATCCCCGATCACTAGTTCAAGTTTTCATTATTTAAAATCGTTCTCAGTTCTTTGACAAACATAGGCGTGTTCCTTGGAGAAGTCACTTTTGTTGATCAAAACTAAAGATATAACTGAAGGTTAAGAGCGAACGTAAGCCCTTTTTGTTAAATTATGCTCCTTTCTCTAATTTTGCTATTCAAAAATGACGACAGGCGGTCAAGTCTTGTGTAAATAATATGTATATATACATATCTTACTTAAATATTGTAATTTTCTATATAAACTTTTTCCTCTTGGAAAGATCACTTATAACTATATACACAGAATCATATAATTCAATATATGCATATATAACGTTTAAAATTTGCTGCTGATTTGTTTACTCAGAGTCATCCATGCATCGTTTTACAATCCAATAATTAATATTATTATTTTTATTATTATTATTGCTATTTTATGCATAATCCAGTGATGGCGTTTTTTTGTAGTAGATGGCTTTAGAGTCGAGTAACAACCGTACGATGGCACGATTGAAAATTCGCAATCCATAAATAATTAATATAACAAATATATTACAGTAAATGCGGTCGGAAAATGAGTAAAAATTCTGGATAAAATGGCTTCAGGCGAAAACACTTCATAGGGTATCAAAAAAGTCGAAAGCTCTGATCGACCAATTGTTGATAATGTCGATGAAACTTTATATTTCGTTTGAAGATAAGTGCTGCCTAGAAATCATATAGATTTGCCAATAAACATCCTATATCTACACATGTGATCCTACGAACTTATTGAGCGACGTGCTATTTGTTGAATTTGCTTTGCCACGTATTGAAAATCTCGAGGAGTTATAGTGAATTGAATACAAAATTTTCCTAAGGGTTTAAGTGTTTTATGTTTCAAATTATAACGTAAGAAAGCATTATTTTCTAATGAATCGATTAGAAGGTCTTTCAATCTCAATTCTCGAAACCATTTTTCCCCGAAGCGTTTTTGTGTCAAAAAAAAAAATTAAATAAGACTTCCCATGATTGCAAGTTTAATGGCTCCAAAACGGTTGCAACAGCTACAACATGACATTTACGCATGAGAAAATTGTTAAAGTTTACTGCCTATACTTTGAAATGGAAAAAATGTACAATTTTGAAACAAACGGATGGATACGAAGCGAAAAATGAAGTAAGATTTGAAATGAGTGAGATAAGCTCTAGTATTAGTGGCAATATACGAAGGCTTTTAACTACGTGATACCCATGTAGAGAGACGAACTGTTTGCCATATTCCCTTTCCTCATTTATCCTGGGGTGAATTATAAATGCTGAATATGGAACATATATAGACACATATGCATGCTTTCACGTATCACAATAAGCGACTACAATCTGGGTTATTTGTACAAAAAAAATTAATTCATTCCTTAACGATGAAAACTTAGTCGAATTTATATGCTGAGTGATATATTTATGTTTGTCCGGCCTTGATGACATTTTAACACACTATCCATAGTTTACAGTTTAAATTAATATTTTAATATTTATCGTTTTACATGAAGATGCATACGTATGCATAATAAATCATTTATTGGTTGATACACACTGTATACGATTGCAATAATTGAATTAAATTAAATGGTTGTCTACGAATGTATTTGTATACTCTCGAGCTTATAATAGATAAAATACATTTACATATGTACAATTAATGACTTTGATATGATATTTTGTTTATAATGTTGTAAATTTATTAAATTTGATTTTAGTTGTTGGTGAAATAATTTAATTCTACAATATTCGTAATCGTATTGATTGCAAAGCAATAAACCTTTCATTCTCATAAAAAAACGCATTCATCTATGTGCCTACATGAGTTAATTATCGAGTAATCATAATATGCTGGTACAGCACATACCAGGTATATACAAACCGGCATTACTGAGTAGTAGATAAAGTCAAAGTATTGCTTTGCCCAGCGACAGCTAGACATTTTTCCCACCTGTCCCACAATGCCTAGATGCCATGCCAACAAATCTGTTTCGTACTTGTTCGTAAAAAGTGAAGTGGAAAAGTTCAGCAAGTGTGTCTCCCATCGATTCGAACAAATGGTATTCGGAGTAAGACGCACGAACTAGCACTTCCCCGCTGAATGCTTCCAATGTATCGCGAATCCATTTTGCCTGTGAATAGAAAAAATGACCTCTTGTCCACTCTTCTAATATTTCGCCGAATTTTTTTGGGCAATGAACGGTTTAAAGCGTAACGTTTTATTTTAATCGTTTCATGAGTCTTTAACAACTGATAGTAGATCAGACTCCTCTGGTCCCACCAGCTATAGAACTATCGTGTTCTTGCCAGAGTGTTTCAGTCTCGCAGTCGATGTGGACTGTACGTCGGGATCCGGTCATTAGTATTTACGCGTTTGGTCCCAAACTGGGATACACGAATGGCTTTCCTTTGTATCGTTCGAGCGAAGAAAAATGCTGCCGCCGAATGCTCTTTATTTGGCACAAACTCGACATTTTCGTTGCTAGAAAAAGTATTTTTGTGTTGCCAAGCAACCGTAATATCAACTGCCCGTTGTTGACAGACGGGTAAGATGTCAAAAAAAAGAGGAAAGAACATAACTTCAGACATACATGTCCTCTACATGCGACGTTAAGTCAATCTCTGTCCAGAATCCGGTTTTAATTCGCTCTTTCATTTATTACGATATTAATAGTCAGCAGAAAATATTTAGAAACAGATACATATAAGCTGTACGCATATTTTTCGTGTATACAAAGTTAATAAGAAAGTATTTTTCACGCTCCCACGTTCATTGCAACTTGTTTGAGTTTTAGAACCTTTTTCCTGAAATTTGAAATCAGTTGCATTTTAGTTGCGTTGCGAGGAAGTATTGCATAAATCAGTCTGCAGCTGTTTGTTAAGGATCCACACCTTTCGAAAAGTTTCTCAATCAATATGACGATGTTGTTCTAGTCGTTCAACTGAAGTCTTAACTGAAAAGTATCGACATACAATGTCTTAGGCAGTTGTAGAGAAGTTCTTTATATCACATGTAACTCAGTTTAATGACAACAAGTGCTTTGATAGATCTTAAAAAGTTCGGCAATATTGCAGTCTTAGAGGAACTCTCGTCGCCGTGAGCACAAGTTGTACAACTGGTAGTAAAAACCTGAGTCGCAGCATTGAAAAGCCATTACAGTCCAAGCGAAATTTCAATGTAAGGACTCATTAAAGCTTTGTCTGCAATTCTATAGAATTAAAAAACTGTATTACATTTGAAGTTCGCTTCAAAGAGACGATCGATCAGTTGATATACTTACAAGTTACAAACAACTGGACATAGCTAATCGAAAAAGGGAGAAATGTATATAAAGCTTTTCATATTCTTTGATATTGCATTCGATTCCATTTGTTTTAATAAAGACTCGGGATCTGACAATCATGAAGTTATCAAAAAGCATGGGAAAATGTTTCTAGCGAAAACTGAAAATATATGCTTTTTACAAAGTTCCGTTTTCGACAAAAAAAAAAAAAAACCAAAAAGTGACCGAATTAGTTCACATTACGAAATCGCTATTATTTTTATGTTAATCTTAAAGTTCACGTCCCGTGAAAAGAAAATACATGAATGTTAAGGAATTTATAAATTTATCTGCCAAGGAATGTTTACGCAGTTAAGATCTCTACGAGCTTATCGAAAAAATGACATTGGATTTAAACACAAAGCAAATAAATTAAAAGAATTGCGGAGAGAGCATTGGTAAAGGAAGCACGAAGTGATAAGTGACGGCCAAGACCAAAAATCAGATTATGTTGTCGATATTTTAACAGCACTTGCAGTACTGTAAACAGCTTTTTGGACTTTCATGTAATGTAATAATGAAGACAATTTTCAAGATGAAAATCCAACCGCAAATGAAAAAAATATAAATAAAAATACTATCGCAGTAGAGTTGACCAAATAAATGGGCATCTGGACACGGTAGTAGTTGAAAGAAAAATGAATAAATGAGAAAATTGTATTTTTCTTAAGGAGAATTTTAAACGTCTTATACGTCACAAGTAAATGTAAGTATTGAATATACTGATTCATTGATTCAGAATTTGAGAAGCAATGACAACCTATGTAACTATGTTGTTTTAGAAGGAGAAAAGTCTTTTAAGAATACGCGGTTTTTCAAAAAAGTGTGTGCGTACATTAAAGGATAGTAAGTGCCAGATCAAAGCAGCGCCGTTGCGAAACTAGTTTGCGATAGTTAACATAGTGTTTGTTTGATTTAACATAGCGTGGGGGATACTTGTAGCAGTGTGCAAAGTTTACACTGGCTATCCGAGAAATGTGTTTATATCCTTAACATCATTATAAGATATTTCTAGGAGGCCATATATAAGTTTGCCCCTCTCTCTAAAACTTTAAGTTGTCTCTCAAGCACAGGAGTATCACATGGATTGCTTCGATTTTGCCCAAATCTGCAACGTGATTCCATTTAACCTACGGAGTTATTATTTGCAAGGTTTTAGGTGCGTATTTTTGGATATTACCACTACAAAGACAATGACAAAGTTACTATATAACCGCTTGTCAGCAATGGATTTACAATAAATTTTTGCGGTGTACTTTTATTATATTAACTTTTATAATTTATTTAATTTGATAATTGAACAACCAAAAATTAATTTTGCTTATGCATAATTATCAAATTACTTATGCTAGCCCGTGCATTGGATGTGTCACATTTATTTATTCCATATTTGCAGCGCATGGACATTGAAAGTTTTGTTAATATATACTTACAATATATACTTACACACATATATACTCTTTATTAGAATTTATTTTATGTGTATCGATCTGTGTGCCTGCTTGATTTGCTAATCACTATGAAGTGCTCAAAACTTTGTCGGGAAGTGGAAATTTGGCTTGAAAACGTTGCTTTTCACCATTAGCAACGATGCGGCGAACGATTTCTCCAGGCTCCAAAACGTTTCCATATATGGTTAATTAATTTATAGTGCAATAGTGCAACGTAATATAACTGACACTTGAAGGGATTGTTAAGGGTTTTCTTTACATTCAATTTTGCTTGCCTACGATATTTCGGCGACCTTGAAATTTAAAACTTGCTTCAAACTTAAGTTTAAATCAAAAATGCGTACAGAAAAGCTCCACGAGATGTGATCGAAGACCCTAATATTTTCAATCGTACAGCTGCATGTGAAGGAATATTGTTTGACTTTAAAACGCTCTTTACGCAGCCGGTGATGCATGCATTGCTCTACATTAATTGTGGTCTAATATTTTCTCTTTATACTGTTTGCTGCTGGTGTTTTTGACAATTGTTGGTTATGGTTTTAACGGTTATGTAGTTAAAGCTAACTGATGTGCTGTCATTTTTCGTTGGAATTCCATTTTTTTGTTTTTATTTTTCTTTCAATTTTGTGAATAGAGAAATTCTTTGGAAATTTGATTTAAATGAATTTGGGGCAAATTTTAATGGAGGAAACATGTAGATTTGCGAAATAACATTGCTTTGTGATCAATCAATCAATAAGTCAATTTAAATTTTCAAAGAATTTTAGTTCGAGTTTATTAAAGCATTTAAAACGTTTGGTAATGTTCTTAAACGATTCGAATTGACAGCATGGCAAGGATGTCAAGTAAATAATTTGTTTAAGTATACGCAAGGCTATTAACACGCAACTTACCACGTGGGTCAATTTGACCTTGTTTAGCTTCTAAGCTCTAGAGAAACATTTGTGCGACATGTAGAGTCCAAAATATTTCGATGATCTTTTTTTTTTTAATTTTGAAATGTTCAGTAAGTCGATTGGCCAATGCAGGTAACTCTGACAAATTATTTTCACGGTATCGAAAGTTATAGACCAAACTGTGAAAAAGTTATCGAGCCTTATTCGCCTTTCGGTATATTCATTTTGTCAAAATGTATGCAACGCTCAGACGGAAGCTTCATCGAGTCCCTAATGTACATATACTCTTGATTGTTAATTATTTTAAAGATGTCCGTCTGTCCGCCCGTCTGCTTGGCTGTGAGTGTAATGTTTACACGAAACAAATAGTTTTCCGTAAGCCTTTCATGAACACTGAAAGCACATGCACGCAGGTTATTCTATAACTGACTGTAAATGATGCTCTGCATAGAAATGAAAAATATAGACCACGTCCTTATTATAGAGTATCGAAGCTTCATTCTTTTATCAAAATATTCGCAGCACGCTGACGGGAACATTGGGCACCCTATAAAATATAGATATTATTGATCAGTAATAAATTTTATATACATTTAGGGCTGCCTGTCTGTCCGTCTGCGGGTTTTTTATTTGTCCATGGTGTAAAAATGAAGATATCACCTTCAAATGTGGCAACAGCACAGGAAGTGTCTGTGCGAAGATCGCCAGTGAAAATCGGCGACATCGATCCAAAGACACGTCCACGTTAAAACTTATACTGAGAACACCTCTATTTTCAAAAAGACCATTGCTTATAAACTACAACAATAAAAATTTGCATATTCTATGGACGATTTGACAGTATCTGAATATCAATGGAAAAAATGGTCTACGTTCAACGTTATAGACTATTAAAATTCCATGTCCGTTGGGTATTTTGTAAGATGCATGTGGCATTTGACGAAGTTTCGACCACTGGCGAATATAATTATCTTACTTGTTATTATTTCTTTTATGTTTGTCTTTCTGAAACTTCATAAGTTTAGAAATGTAATGAATAAAAACTCGTTAATTTCCTACTATTTTCTTCCCTAAGTTTTAAACATTTTTTTCAAACAGATTTCCAAACCATATCTGATCAGATTTGCCTATAAATCATCCGTTTGATGAAAGACACTTCAAGGATCAATGATTTAATATATGCAATCGATGCTGCAGCAATTGGTACCGAAAATTTTACAAGATTTGAGAGGGGATACATAGTCTTTCCTAAAAATTGCTTTTATATCCTGTACCAAGATTCAGAAGATCATAAAACGGCCCCACCGTTTATCACAATGATTGATTCAGAATTGCTTACTTTATTGATTTAATTTTGCTTGTCCGTCTCTCTGTGTGTCGGTGCTAAAACTTCAGTTAAATTTATTGCAAAAATTTGGATCTGATGGACCAATTTTTTGAATCCTCTCCCCTCTAATTCTTCGTACAAAAAGCAAGCCTTTATTTACCTATTTTTAAGGACACACTTCTTAATAAATTATGAAGAGAATGGACCCATAATAACTATTTGACGTAGAAATGAACTGTACCGAATTTGAACGCGTGAAGGGTCCTCGTAGAAAGTAGGCCTTTGCATCGTAAGACAAGTGTAATTTTTAATACTTTGTATGGAAACAGAGGAAGAATACTGTATACCATCTTTGGTGAGATAAAAAAATTTTACTAACTTTAGTCTACGGCAGTGAACGTTTCCGGTGCCATCTCCTTTAACGTTTTACTTATCCCGTCAAAAGTATCCCTTTACGTGAAATTAAGGTATAATTTTTAACATTTTACCATGAAGAATTTTATTGGGCGACATAGTGTAGGGAATGTAATAGTCAGTCAGTTATGTCCCTTTTGTTAGATTTATTCCAATCACGTATTATTATTATTATTTTATTGACTTAAAGGTAAATTAATTGATTAAAAAATTTCTCTGAAATCACCTGAAATTCTTCTTTGTCTAATTTAATTGCTTTGAAGTTAAGCAATTAAGACGAATATGTATATCTATATATATATATATATATATATATATATATACCTTATCGTTATGATCTTTTAGAAAAAGTAACGTGACACCGTTGAAGCGTATAAATTTAGATGAATGCCCTTTGTATTGAAATGGCAAAGTAAGGTTGTACACTTTTTTATACCGAACACAATCTCTCTCGAAAACAATTAATCTTGCCCCTCTTTCCCTTTATAGCTTATAGTATGCTCATTACAACATTATGTCAAAAGCATTCATAATAAAATATTCTTTCTTTCTTTTTCTTTTCAGGGCTTTATTTATGAGATCAATATTAAAATCATTCAATTGTTATGAGACTTGTAATGGTTTTTCAAGAATAATAAATGTAGCTATGTATATATATATACATAGGTGTGTGTGTATGTTTTGTGTTAATGTATATATATGCTTATATATGCATACACAGATAAATATGTGTGTATGCGGCAGTAACCTTCAATGGTGCACAAATTCAATTTCATGCAACATTACAATTAACTACATGCACACGTGTATAGTATAAGGTGGCTTGATGAAGCAAAAACTAAAAATTGTAACGATAATATTATATTGTAAGTAATAATGAAAGAAGCAAAGAAAGCTAGCTACACGTATAATCGTTAAACAAAGGTGCAGGGCGCGTAAGGATAATAATAAACGAGTATGCGATTTTGTGAGGGGAGGGAGTGAAAAAAGGGGGGAAGATGATTAATTTCTCAACCTTAAAGGGAACGTTGAACGTTTTACTTTTTCTTATTTCTGAAAAAGAAATGATTTAAGTTTCTTAACAATACTGCAATGAAATATATTCACACGTAGTAGATTTTGAAAAATCTTAAGATTTCAAAATAAAACAAAGCAACGTTCATAGCAGTGGGTTAAAGAATTAAAGTGATTTTTATAAATAAATTGGAAGTAAAAATGCATATACAGTGGCGAACAAAAGCGGATGCAAACTATTTACAAATATATTAAATTCATACAATTTGTTCAGCCGCTGAAAGTAGGCCTAGACTTCTCTTAATGCTCCCTGCGCAGTCCGCTTGCTGACACTCCTATTTATTTAACGCCATTTGATCTCTTTTTTTTGTGACATGCGCTCCATTAGCCGCACATCAGCATCACCTATAGATCTAGAACGGCTTCCATTGTTGCTTGATTTTAAGTTCCTTTTTTTTGTAGCCAAAAATACTGATCGATGACGTACGCCAACATTTCCAGCCATTTTCGTTGAAGAAAACTTTTCAACACTGGAAATATTTTCCATTTTCTTTTCTTCCAACAATATCATGAAATAGTCTTTGGATAATTTTAGTAATCTTTTACCAGATCTTCCCTTCAACAATACAGCTCTAATACTAAAAGTAATTTTGGCAAGAAGAATCCAATGATACCCTAAAAGCATAAGAAAAAGACGTACAAAACTGGATGAACGAAAACATTTGATTACCGAGCTTGTTCCTATTTGCTTACTTATGAATTATATTTTGTTGTTTTTTTTTTTACAGTTACCTAGAGGACAGTAAGAAACAATGTTTTATATAAAAATTTGTTCTTTGCTACGACAAGTCCAGGAATAATGCGATTTTAACATATTTTTTAATATTATGGATTCACATTTGCACGCCACTGCATGTATGTGTTTAATACCTTTAATATCCGTGCTTGAGAGAAGTGTGGAAAGAATTTATGATTTTTGCACGAATACGTGAGCCCATGTATACTGCATTCACATTCTGTAAGCGCAAAACATGACTGTAACACATTTTTTCTTTCCCCTAATATCCGGACACTGGTTATATAAATAATAAGCAAACTTCCCTTAGAGCACATATCGCATGCCCTTTGCTTTAAACAAATCTAGGTTCATGTCTCTTTTCCTTTACACTACGAGCGGGTGAGAGTGACCATATTCGTATCGTATTTTAAGGAATCCTTACAAATATTTGCATCAAACGTTCGAACATCATTTGCCTCTGTTCCTAATTTGTTATTATTAGTAGTTTGTGGTACTAGGTTTCGGAGGTTTAACTTGTTTTTTATAGTAAACGTATGCGGAAACGAATAAATAAATAGTTTCACAGTCTCTCGCATGGCGATCGAGAGCATATTCTTTTTTTTCAGCTTTTATGCCGGCCTTGGTGCGTTGTTAAGAAAACCAATAATAATTAATTGATGAATGACCGAACGTACAAAAGGATAAAGTCGATCTAAAATATTATTCTTATACTAGAAAATTGTCTCATGCGTATTTTCGTGTTTTATATCCTCATTGTCATTTAGTGGATATGAAGGTGAGCATTAATGCCACCATATTGTACAATGCACAGAATAATCACCTTAATGCAGTCACACTATTATACGCTACGTATAATACGTAAAGGGTCTTCCATCAAGGTTGACATTCATTAAGAGCGATACAATTTAAAAATCGAAATTGACCTCAACGTATTAAAGTAAATTGTCGGTTATCTTGAAGTTTAGATATTGCAGTTGTGTTCCGAGCAAAATATCGGTCAAATGTCAACCACGGCTTTGAACACACTGACGCGTGCGATGCTTGCAATTGGTAATTACGCTTTTCAACATTAGCTGCGTTATGTCTACGATAGCCTGGCGAGTGTTCGCCGCCAAATTTTGCAAAGTTTATTGCTCGTCAGGATAGATCTTGGCAGCATGTAGCTCCCCAAAAAAAAAAAATATCCTCAAGTGTTCAATCACATAATCGCGACGGCCTGAATAAAGAAACTGTGACGGCGATCCAATTCCCTAGTCGTCCCCAGGGATCCCTACGCACCATGGGGTTCAGAAATTGTAATGGGGTTGCATAATGCATCTGAAAGCTGTACTAGAAAAAAGCATATTTGGAACTGAAAATTATAATTTTAAAGTATGTAGCCCTCTCCTCTATTGCTGCTATTAATTATTATGCTTTTAATCCCTTACTGTGTAATATGTTCTGGTAAAATGATATCATGGGTTTTTATTGTCTATTAATTACATAACATAACGTACATGTAATGGAATACTGATCTGCGAGCATTGAATGTTTGCTATGCCCACCATGGCGATATTTCCATTTAGTTAAAACGCTTGCAACATCTAGAAGGAACTTCAGAGATCCCATAAGGCAGATGTATTCCTGATCGGTATCAAACTAGGAATCGACTTAAGCATCTGCGTCCGCCCGTCTGTGCACCGTCTCCGTAAAGTATATGTGACAAATTTCAAGCGTACCAAAGCATGTCCATCTCTTCGGCTGTCTATCTGTCTGCCTATCAACCTATGTTGAATCTATACTTAATATTCCGCTCGCAAAAATGAAGATGTCGCTAAAAATTCGTAAAAGAATTTAAAAATGCCTTAAACCACACAAAGCGCATGCCTACAATGCGAGAGGAACTCAGACCATCTTTGTTTTTCGTATTTTTTTGCTCGTACTACTAGATAAACAACAAGAGGCACACGATGTAAACTTTTATTCTACATAAGTAGAAAAAAACACGACCACACCCATCCCAATATTAAAGAATATTTTTAACCCTTTTTAAAATAACGGTGCCTGGTATAAGAGATTCGGTCAGAGTCGAATATACCTTTTTAACTTGTTATTTATTCTATATTTCCTTACTTGATAGCTGTCAATGTGTCGGTACAACGTTAACGTAATGTTGCACGAATTATTAATTGCATTTACCTTACAGCAATTTAGCATTTAGTGCTAAGTTGCCTTTGAAAAACGTTGACATTTTTGCAGATTACACGATCGAAATGTGTGGCATGTTGCACCACTTTGTCCGAACAACACATTCAAAAAAATGTGATCCAAATGGCATTCAGAAGTGTGTTTTTCATACATTTTCGTTCGGAACCACAAAATGGATAATCTTATGTATATATATATGTTTATATATATATATATTTATATGCCCTATGTATATGTATATATGGGAACTATTACATTAGGGTTTACATTACTAGTTGGGTGGAAGCGAGAACAAGGGACGGTCATCGGAAATTGAAATATTTTGCAAGTCGAAGAAGCAAAATATAGTTTAAAAAACCGTCGATTCTAGCTATTGCTTGGACGCAGCCCATTAGAGAGAAATGAACCTGTACAATGTTTCATTATATATATATTTCTGTATCGGGGCTTCTTGCGACCGCAAGTATGTGATGCAATAACCTAATGTCTTAGCATTTTTTGATTTAATCCTCCGTTAATATGAGGAAGGCATGCCACTATCAAGGAGTTCCACATTTACATTTACAATTGATGATTGAATTCAGTGCAAAAAATAATCGACTGATCTATATCTTCTTTAAATATTTTAAAGCTCACTTACATCATCTACTAAGCTCAGTTATTCGTGAATTTTTAATATTCGCCCTAAAGCGTATATAGTTTTCTTACATAAGGTGAACATAAATAAGTATATATACATATATATATGAGTTAGCTTATTTATATATATATATAACCACATTCCAAGGCCACTTAAAACATGATTCAATGAAATTGAAAGGAAAAAAAAAAATAAAAAAAACACATGTCATCTCCAATATTTTTTTCTCCACAGACAGCAAGAAATTAAAAACCGTATGCGCGGCAGTTTTTCGGAATGTAATTTATTAATAATAAATGGAGAAATAAATTACAATGAAGGATTAAATAAATACATACATACATACACACACACACACGGACAAGAACACGGACAAAGAGAAATATATACCCATAAGGACCCGTACTAACGAATCGCTAGACTAGGACGGTGTATAAAAAAAGCGATGCATATTTTATTGCAACAAAATAATAAAAAAAAAAAAAAAAAAAAAATGAGAAAAAAAGAAATTATTTTAAACCAATGAATTCGCCATAAGCGAACACATGAAATGGCATAAGGAGTTCAAGGCACTTTTTTTTTCTTTTATTTAAACACAAAAATTATTTAATTTACCGTATAAATTACAGCCATTACTGAACGTGATTTTGTGCTCATTCACAAGTACCTGGCGCTAAAGCAATTAATTTAGTATTTAAATCCACACTTTTTAACGCCGCCATTAGCAAACCATAAATTAATTTCAACATTTTACATTAGCATTTTCTAAATGCTGAAAATTAATTATTAACGACGATAGAAATTAATCTGCCAGGTTATGAGCAAATTCGTTAAGATTTAGGGACTACGATAATGTATATGTAATAGAAAGTTTCTTAAAGCAATAAGAAAAAAAAACATGAAAAAATAAAAAAATAAAAAAATTTAATCCGAATATTATACCACGATCAAGGACACGTATATTTAAATGGTTTCGATAATGTACTAGTTTTTAGGTTCGCACAAAAGAAGGAAAGGCAGTTAAGAAATTTGACTTCATTTTGAATCGTGAACCGAGAATCGTGAATATATTCGGTGAAAAGTGAATAAATAGCCTTTCGAATGTGGCCCTTAAATATCATTATCAAATGTGCCTTAAGCAATTCTTCACTTACGACGTGTCATGTTCACATTTGACAAATAGAATAAAGTGCAATTTTAACCATGGACATGTATACGCAAGAGCAAGGCATGACAATTATTCGTAAACTTATTGTGAAAATAAATTTTTGCTAAAAGATAACATTTCGCAAAACTCGCGATTGTACCCTACACCACTTGTGTGCGCACACACTATATTAAGTTCGAGGCGAAGCACGTAGCACCCACAAGGGTTTAAGATCCAATCACCTTTTATTATACCTATCGAATCAGAATCATTTTCAAAATCGATCTCAACTTGTCCGTCCGTCAGTCTGCGCCGACGAACGTAACACCCACAAGGGATGACGAACGTAACACCCACAATCGATTCAGAATCATTTTCTGAAAAGATCGGGGCTTGCCCGTCTGTCAATCTGTCTGATGTCTGCCATTTATTCTTGTATTCAACCTACATATAAGTCGTGCTTTTTGAGATATTTTACTGAAATTTGGTTCGCTCGCGTGCTTTGACAAAAGGACGAACTCCTTTAAATATCATTCAGATCGTTCGGATTATTGCTGGTGATGTAAGGTACCTAATGATGAGTCTTTATGTTTATTTCCTTCTTTTTAATATTTGAAATGTATATGTTTATTTCATCTTTCGTTCCATCTCAATAAAATTGTCAAAAATTTGCTTTCTTTAGTGTATTACAGTGGCTTCCCTTCTTAACATAACATTTACTTAATGGAGCCTCTAATGTGTTTTCTCTGTTACTATTAAGTGTACGCCCATCATTATGCATTCCCATCGCTTAATGATGTATAGAAAAAAAAAAACTAGAATTTTTTCACTACAATTTTTTAGATATATACATATATACCTTCATTCTTCATGGGTATTTTACTTATACAGCTATGCATGTGTTATACTATTTATTAAAAAATACGCCAGAAAATGAGTTTTATTTAGAAAATGTTTTCTACTTAGTTGTGGTGGTTAAGCAAGATGCGCCGTAAGGCGAATACAATTTTTTTTCACACTTTCTTTTACGTTCAGTTGGATTTTATCATTGTTACTACCCGTGCAATCAGGTATTTGTCAAGTTGTTAACTTTCTTGTTGTTGACTATTTTTACTTGTTTTTGTTTTCCGTTTTTCTTAGAATTTCAGAATTTTTAGTTTTCATGAATATTCATGTTGAACGACTTACGAAATGAATGAATGTTTGCATTGAATGCAAAAAAAAAAAAAAAAGAAATAAAAGAAAAAAACAAATTTAACTTATGGAGAAATAGTTAGCACAAGTACCTCTCTAAGATAGCTGTACAAACGTAGATTGTCTGAAAAGTTTTCGACCTGATCACGAAGATAGCCGTGGTCATACTCATTGACAAACATTTCACTCATTTTTGACGAACAGTTGTTCTTTAAGGTTTGTTTGAGTGAGTCGAGATCAGTTTTTTTGTACTGTCACCCGTACTTGCTCTGGAAAGGTAATAGTCCTAGACAAACTAAAGACGGATTGGAAGCCCTGTACGGAGACTCTTTACCAAAATTTTCGGCGATAACACTTTGGGCAGCTGAATTGAAACGTGGCTGTGTCAGCGTGGGTGATGGCCAACATTCGGGATGGGCAGCAACTGCAACCATGGATGAAAAGGTTACTCAAGTTCACCCAATGGTGCTCGACGACCGTTGAAAAAAAGTTGGAAAGAAGGACAGAGAGACAGAGAGACAGCATGTTCAGAGAACATGTTTGTTGCATATTGAATCAAGATGTAAGCATGTGAGAAAGCCTGTGCGGTCTTACTTAGGTTGAAACAGAAGCAGCGTGTCTCAAATCGATGGCTACAATCGCCCAACTGCACAAATGGAAGTTCGATTTGCTGCTCCATCCATCGGACTATGTAGATCTAACCTCCAACTCAAAATGATGTCCTTCGGAAAAAACATTTAAATCATATGATGAGGTCATTGTGGACACTGAAGTGTGCTTTGAACCACGTTCCATAAGAAGGGTAACAAAATGTTGGGGAACCACGTTGTGGTTGACCAACTTAAGTCGAATTTTGCAAAAAATATTCGTTTTTCTTACTAAGGTCGGAAACTTTTCGGCCAAACCTCGTTCATATATTTTCATTGTTGGTGTTGTAGAGATATAAAAAAATGCTCCTGTCGAAAGTAAAATACATCTAAAGAATAATGGTATTCAGTATGAATGTACAACCATCGTAAGCTTGTGACATTTTTCAAAATTTTGGAGAAAACTAGAGCTTTAATAATTTTAACAAATCCTTTTCCTTCAATACCTGTCGAGGCAAACTGTAATATATATTAGAAGTAAGAGAATGGTATGAGGGCTATTCAGTATACATCTTTGGAAATAGAAAGAAGAATCTTTGGATTAAAAGAAGATAAAAAACATTTTAAATGTGATGAATGGTTCGAAAATGGTTTAGAAAACATACTGATTGCTAGATTAATCGGAGATGAGGTAACTTTTATCTCTCCCTCTCCCTCTCCCTCTCCCTCTCCCTCTCTTTCTTTCTCTCTTTCTCTCTCTCTCTCAGCTAATATGATTCAAGAAATTCTTGTTGTGTATGCATATTTTCAAATTATATTTTCATATTTCTACATATGAAGAATGGTTGGGGAAAAACGAGATCTTTGTATCTTCATTTCCTTTCACATCTTTTACATGCACCAACCATCGAGAAGTCGCGTAGAATAACTGCTTTTCGCTTTTATGTGCGTGAAACTCAAAAATAGGTAAAAATGGTGAAATGATGACTTTTTCGCAAAGTTCGCGAATCAACTTTGGACAAGGAAAAATTTAAAGGACTTGAAACTATGTGTTATATATGGGCATCCAATAATTGCCGCTAGGCAAATAGGCCTTTAGTACATTTTTGACTAATTATACAAAATTATCTAATACTTTTTCGACTTACAGTCGGGAGGTTACGTGTAAACCGTGACTATTTGTCCTTTTTTTTTTTTTTAGTACGGGATCATACAATAGCAGTAAGGAACGAGTCAAAGCATTATAGTCGGGCGAGGCGGAGCACTAAATAACCTGCACCACTTTGCCTCATACAATTCTTCATTTATTCTCGTGATAAAATGCCAAAACTCACACCTGCTCCCATGTAAAGATGTAGATGTACGTTTAATGGAAACCCTTCTATAAGAGAATGTTTAAAACTGCATGAGCTGATATGATCCAAGTTTAGCGACCTTAATTTCTGCGTTACCTATCCTTCTCATAAAGATAAAAATTAGACTTTGAGACCGTGTAAAAGCGTAGTCTTAATAAAAATCTGTAAGTAAAAAATCAAAGCCGAGCTAAACATATATTATTTTAATAGAATGATTAGAAGATTAGTTCGATTGTGTGTGGATCATAAAAGCAGCTACAAACGATGCACACAAGGCGTTTATTGTAAAATACACAAATTTAGAAAATATAACGTAAATCAAACACATCCACAGCAGACGAAAAACTTACAGGAACAATTGATTGCCCAGTTTGAACAGTACGGATGGACGTAACAGAAGTCAGCAACGTAGGGGGTACAAAAAGATACACAGAAATTATTTTAATTAAAATAAAGTAATTTAATGTGCAATGATTACATCAGTGGCGAAACTAAGCCCTGAGGTCCAGAGCTCGTAAAGGTAAAATATCATGGGCTGCCGCATAGCCGAGCGGATTCAAATCTTAATGCGGTAGACCTTACTTGATTGTAGCTACACTGACTGTTCAGTTGGTAGACCCATCCACTAGGTTACGACCACTCTCTGTCTCTTTCACTTTCCCCATTTCTCTCTATTATGTCACAGCGTGTTGCACGCATAGGGGAACATTTCCTAAGTGATTGGTCATATGCAAAAAACAAAAGAAAAATTTTTTTTTAATTGTTGCAGATGATATCTTTTTTTTTCATTTTTTTCCTTTTTTTCTTCTAGATTCTCTTCTAATTCTGTTAATTTCGTTTTCAGAGTTTACTACACTATGCTATAAACATAACAATTATTTTCCACCTGCTCAACAGATAGTTACAAATATAAGATTGTAGATCATTAAAAGTCACAACTGAGTCAACTTGAGGTTTGCTTATGACTATCTCTTGACTCTTTATATCTTTGTCAATATGTAGTTATGGGCCCAGTTGTGTGGCCTTTGTTAAGCTAAAGTTATCGGCTATAAAGTTCCTTTTGCTCGTTATAAAAATTATTTAAATTCAAATGAAATGCATATCATATTTTCAGTCACAAATTAACTATATTTCCAAAGCAAAAGTTTACACACTTCGTATACCTACGCAAACAGGAAAAAGGTGGTAATGTAATAATTTCCGCTCGCCTACCCTATGATGACTGTATTATTTACAATAAATATAAAATCTTATGGCACATAAAGGGTTAAATTTACTATAATCGTATTTTATATCAATAAAATATTAATTATCTAACATTGTACGTGTACTTGTAATCCTAAATTATAATAATGCTTTGTTTGTATCAATGAACTTTATAGGAGAACGAATGTACGTATGGACATCTATTTCAAATGAAAAAGATAAATAAAAAATTTAATTAAAATCGTTTTTTTTTTTGTTTTTTTTTTGATTTCATTCTTTATTATTATTATTTGAACATTTTGACACATTTGTGTTTATTTTGTCTGCATCAACAACTGTCACAAGCACACTTGACGTGTATTTTGAAATCTTGAAAACTTGTTTCTATTGAAAATGAATGCAAATTGCATAAACAAGTATAATGTTTGGCAGATATGTTTGTTGCATGAGCATGAGCATGTGTGAGAGTGTGAGTGCGAGTTTTCAAAAAAAGTATTTTAATATATCTACATGCACTTGTCATGCAAGAATTCTCTAATTTTCACAACATGTCTATGAACATTCATTCCCCTGTGCATGCATGATCCTGTCCCTGCCTGTACGCCTGTATATGCGTACTTCACTGCGTTCACTGTGAAATTGCAACAAATATCCTTTCGTTATTAGTTTTACGTAGAGAAAAACAATTAAATTTTTAAAAAAGAAATTGCTTTACCATTATAAATAGAATGCATATATTTATGGGTTTACATAGGAAAGCACATTCACAAAGTAAGGTAAAGTAAGTAAGTAAGTAAGTAAGTACGCCTGTGTTCATGTGAGCACATAACTTTTGTGCGAGAGACTTGAAGTCTAATATAAGCTGAAACTTTCGTCTCCTGTTAAGTGCTATTAATTTGCAATAAAATATTCGTAAATAAAATTCAACATTTTGGCATAGTTTACAAAGTCTGCAGGGACATACATATACACATAGGCGAGGGGTAGAGTGAAGGAAGAGAAGGAAAGAAAATAGATGAGAGATAGAGAATTGTTTCAATACGCATAGGTATTGTCGTCAAATTGCACAGACTTTGTAGACAGATTCCTAAAATTACTTAATAAAGATATTAGGCAATCGGTTTATTTTTTATGCACAAACACACGCACACACGCATACTGACGTCCGTAACGATGCATTGTTATACGGTACACTAATTGTGGTATTCAGTTTTATTAAGTTTGTGCGGATGTATACAATGCCCAGAGAGAGTCGAGATAGACTCACTTTCTATTATATCGACCGATTTCGAATAATTTTCTGAATCAATCTAAGCTTGTCTGTTCGTCCGTCCATTCGTTTGCCTGTCTGCCTTGTTTTCTTGTGTTCAGCCTACAGATCGCGGTTTTTAAGTCATTTTGCTGCAATTTACTACATTGACCTGTTTCGGGCCAAGGACGAACAGTCTTGAAAAGTGATCCAGATAGTAGCACTTGCAGCACTCCCCATATAATGCTTTAATTTGAAAAGTCGTTATACGAATAACTGGGTGGTGGGGTACGGTATGTAATGGTGGGCGGTGGCCCACTACAATGTCCTTAATTGTTTTCAGTCTTAAGTTCAAAATTGATATGACACAACCATTGTTGTTGTTCCCACGTCTTTTTGGTTCGTTGATCATGAGACTGCTTGCCAAATATTCATGCAATTCTTATTTGCATGTTAAACGAAACGTTATCCCTTTAAAAGAAATATATAGAATGTGAAATATATTCTCACGTATCAAACGAGATGGCGATTGATTCAGTAATATGTCGCGTTTATTTTTAGGTTTTTCTTTCGTTTATTAACGATGAAAAGCCATGCTATCATTCTGTTTATTCAGTTTGTTTTTAGAGAAATCGTTATTCAAAAGTATCTCTACAACAATAACAAACTGCATACTTTTGGTTTGCTAGGAAAGAGAACAAATTTTCCTAATACTTTTTTTATGCTTGGTGGGTATTTAAGATTCACTTTAAACCTCTTTCTTTCTTTTTTTATATTATCGAACATTGTTATATTTCATGTAGGTGGCTTATGCTAAATACTGGGATACAAACTCGCATATATTAACGCCCTCACAGCATCTAAAAATCCTTTGTCCTTTCATGTCATGTATTATGCAACTGCACACTTTCAAACTAAGTTTTTCAAATGCAAGAACATATTGGAGAGTTGCCACACGCTTTCCTTTTTGTTGGTAGTTAACTGGCTTCTAGGACGACAAACAAAAAAAGAAGAAAGAAAAGAAAAAGGAATGTACACTGGGTTCCTCCTTCCGCTTGTTATCCTTAGAAATATACGCTAGAGACAGTGCACATGAAAAGATACTTGAGAGCTGTCGGTGCATCGTATCTCATTGTTGTGGTACCTATCGAGACTTTTCTACTTTCGTAACTAAAATAATGCCACCGTGAAAGACATCTTAAATTGTTTGAAAGTATAGAAGACACTTGGCTGGTAGAGTCAAATGGCACGCCTCAACTACTACACAAGAAAGATAGGAATGCACTGAAATCAATTTTTATGAATAACTTTCAGTACACGCGGATTTTTTTATTAGAATTCATTTTTGGTAGTATTTAGCGTATATTCGAGTAGCTGAGAACAAAGATTCAATTTAACTATTACTCTCTGTTCGTATAGCGGGTTTTCAAAGTTCCTCATATTAATATTTGGTTCATCTATATTTTTAAGGGAAAACCAAGGAAAAGGTAAAAGGGAAAAAGGTAATTGGAAAGTCAACAGTTCTCGACAGCTAAATAGAGACTTTCATTCAAGATAGGACTAATAGGCCAACTGCACTGAAAACGATTAAAAAGTTGCTTTGCAACTTTTGTTATATGTGCTCGCTGTGTAGAGGTCGCTTGAAAGTCGTCGTCGTGGACTTCAACGTTTTTACTTGAATGTGTGTTTTTGCATAGATTATCAATTATATATCCTTCTCTTTTTATTTATTTCTTCTTCCTTTTCCCATTTATTTATTTATTTATTTACTTTGCTTTGACTATGAATCCTTAACAGGAATCTTTAATAGAATATTTTCGACATTATAAAAGATTAAACTACGTTTAGCCGGTTCAGAGTCCACTTTAGTTTGATAAAGTTTAAATTGTTTATGAATATTGCTGTACAAAAATCTTTGCATATTAATCATACATTCCTAAGGGTTACCCCACTCGAAAAGCCTTAGACAAAAGAAAAGAAATAAAAAACCAAACACCAAAGGCTAAGAGTATTCGAACAAGTTACTCAACATTTATTTCAAATATTAAAAATAAAAATTATTTTGGAAAAATATTGCAAAAAGAAAAGCGTGAAATCGGGACCATTTTCATGAGGTGCCTGGGGAAAACCATGTAACACATCGGTCAATAAGTTCAAAGAACGATATGCCGACCTAGAGTGACTCTCTAATAATTCAACTAGTACTGCCTAACATTCCGATGGTTAGTTTAGAAGCTACGGTGGTTTTTGTGACCCGAATTTTCTGGTGGTCTTGGATGGTCTTCGCCGACCGTTGTCCATTCGGTTGGCTCGACTTTGAATTGTAGAGTGGATCAGCCATTATCACATATCGCACGAAAAATTCTCTTTATTTCGCTTCCACTTAGTGTTCTAAGTCATCGACATGTTTATGATCAAAAGTGAGCAAACGTGGCACCCACTTCCAGCAGATTATTCTTCTGGACACATGTTGATGCAGCTATCTCACCCAAAATGACTTTGTGGACCTTTTTTGTGTCCTCGGGAACAATTGCCGAATTTGGGCGATCAGAGCGTCATCCTATGAACTTATTGATCGATGTGTTATGAGATGCAAATTTGAATTAAAAAAAAAAAAAAAAAAAACAAGTAAGAAGATATTCGATTGAGACCGAATTGTTTATATTTACCACTGTTATCCCATGAAAGATTGAACGAGAGGAAAAACATACATTGACATACCCTATAATATTGGGCGGGCATAGTTGATTTTTTCTGTTTTTGTAAAATAATTTTTGTAGAAATTTACATCGTGTATTTTTTTCACGTGCCACTGTAGAAGTGTCCTTCAACCGATTTGTGTGCATTTTCTAAACCAATCTATGCGCAAGCATTTCCAATGTTTCTACGAAATTTTTGACTAAAACTTGCGTTTTTTCATTCAAGTACTCGCTGATTGCGCAAAAATCAGCACTTTCTAAAACTTCAACGGCATTGTCTACAGATAAGAATGTAGATTAAACGAGAAGGCTCTTTTAAGTGATATTGCTCAGCGAGAATGGCTTGGTCGTTGCCATGTTTTAATATTTTCCCCAAATAATTTTCTTTTTCCAGCACACTGAAGGTGTGCTCAAGAAACTCATCAAACATTATAATTCCATTACTTTTGCTTCCATTCCAAAAAAGGCCTATTTTTTGAAGGCTGTTACAATCGTCTATCCCGCTAGTTTGTTTTATATTATACTTAATTCCGCGATTTCCGCCCATTTTCCTGGATATGGCATCCCAGACTTTTTCTTTTAAACTTTTACTCCGATAGTCTGGAAAATGTTTGTTGTATAGTTTTTGCTTTTCGACTAACGCGGTGGATTAATTAGCAATAAAAATTAATTTAATATTTTCTTCCCACTTGTTGTTACCACAATGAAATTGTTTTAATAAATATTTGTTTCGTTCTCATAAACACGTTACTGTTGTTGTCGTCAAAGCACATGCATGCAATAAAATTTTAATTTCATAAAATATTTGCATTGCTGTGATCATGCGAGGCAAACTATGTTTTCAATTTTAATAAACAGAAAGATTCAGATTTAGAGAAAAGCACGCAACCGCGAGACGTTCTCAGCTCAACTTGAAGATCACTTTCTTGGCAGCATGTGGCCGGACTTCCGCTTCTCAAATTATTTTGCCCATAAATCTTGTCTCGTTTCCTTTAGCGCGTCACTTACTTTGACTAGTTGGACTTGAAATCATTCAGATGTAACAGTTTCACCAGGCTTCAGGAGTTCGTAGCCGACGACTTCTTTTCAATCCTCTTGGAAAGTGGCTTTTCCAAAGTCACAAAATCCATAGGATGTTTTGAAAGAGATGCGGCTTATTGTCCTGCCTGAATCACATGCCATGTGTTTCGTTATTTAGTGTTACGGATAATTTAGCTAACTTAGGCATATGATAAGAGAGTTGTGTTAACTTGTGTGATCTCGTGTATGTAAAAAGCAAGTAAATTTCTCTCTACAATAGGTTATTAAGTACAGGAGGAAAATATATAATTGCAGGAAGGAAGCGACCCCAAAGTAAAAGAAGGGCAGAAGTAAGTTTGTCTTCCACTACGAAGATCAATGGCCAATAGCATCGGGGTGCGAGTGAACACTAAGAGGACGCAAGCCAGAAAAAGCCTGATAATCGTTAATTCAACACCGTATTAGTTAACCAAGATACAGACTTGATTAGTTTCACGTATTCCTACGACATGACATCGGCAATGCCCGAACAGCATAGGGAGTTGCTTTTTAATAGTTTGTATAGGGCCCGATATCGACGTAAGATTACAAGTGCCGTTCCAATTTTTACATACCACCCTAAACGGGTTGACTAGGCTTTATGAGCCGAAAGTTCCTAGATGGGACGGACTGGAACATTAAAGATAATTTCATGCAAAAGGTGTGCTGAGGCTATAGCACCATTTATCAGCTTGACTAAAACGTTGACTCCTAACATAAAGTTGTGCTTCTCTAGTGATTTTAAAATTATTAACAAAGATCTTTGTTCATAAGGTGGCAATTAAGCTTGCGGATCCCACGGCAGGTAAATAAATGATATTCACTTAAGAATCGTTTGCCGAACCTGAGACAGAGAGAAGAATATATCTCGCAGTAAGAAGTTAAATTTTTGCGCGATCTTTTTAAAGTCTAGGCGTATTGACATCCTCTCAGTGCGCCTACCTTTAAATGCGCCTTTGCCCGCTCATGTAAAAATATGAAATATTAATAATATTTCCTGTTTCCAAGGGAAGTACATTTTAAATATATTTTTTTGTTCATCATACAATAAATGCGAAAATATATTATAGGAAAATATGTAATAAATTTTTAAAATGACTTTCAAATATCATATTATGTGCATGTACACATTGCAAAAATACATATAAAATAATTTAATATACAAAATTGCTTATGATTATTTTGCAAAATATTTGAGAAATGTATAATATATCCATGAATAAGTCACGGGACTAAGTAAGTAACAAAGTGTTTTCGTTTTTTTTTTTTTTTTTCAATCAATAGATTTTGCATATTTTTTTTTTTTTTTTTTGATAAAATTCAAATTTAATTTTAAAATACTTGGTGCAAAGTTTAATCATCGAAATATTCATCGTCATTGTTCGTGATCTTTTACCTCTGATCGAGCAGCTTGCGGATACCCTCGTAGTAGAAACTGCGAAATATGGTCATCGACCCATTTTCGCACATATTCAGCTCTGCAGAATCGCTGGTATGCTAAATACGTCTGCAATTATCTAAACGAGTGGTAATCCGAAGCAGGCAGAATAAATGGGAATAATCTGGAGTCGGGAGAAGATCACTTCCTGGGTTACTTTTAGCGCGGACGGGCGGATGGGCGGACGCTGTTAAGTAAAATCTCCTTTTCAAGTTTCTTAACATATTCATCCTTTATATGTGGAACAACAGAGTTCCTTTCAAGAGCTATGCAATCAAATGAACGATTACCCAATGTTTTGAAGCGCCTTTTTTGCAAAACAGGACCGTCAAAATACGCTTTAGTTTTCTCAATGGCTTCTTCATTAGATCCATATCTTCTTGTCTGTGGCATACTCTTTTAATCGGGGACCAAATCTTGAGCAGAAGTAATTCGCACTTTAATTCATGCAATGAAACAAGAGTGTGACTACACTCTCTTTCAATATTTTCGCGATCTTAGCTATCTCTTGCCAATTCATCTTTCGATTTTTGACAGTATTTTTCAGGAATATTTTCATCTTTTCTGGAGTAACGACCTCTTTGGGACATCCACTGAGTTCGGCATGAGCACTCTCCGTTTAACTCGATTAAAATAAGCAAATCATTGACATATCTATTCAATGGAGAAAAACAGCCATTGAACTGACTTTTCAAGGAAATGCTCAGCTTTAGCGATATTTGTTCGCTATCAGAAAGCAAGGGTCAATGAAACCATGAAGTTCAAATTCTTTAAAATTCATGATATTATTGTGTAACAAGTTATAATACCAATTAAAACCCAAAAATCTCCTCGGCTCCTTGCGGTGTGTGTGATTTCGTCCTGTCCAATTTCGAACACAACCACGACATTTGTTTCCTGCCCAAGCCCGTACGCCTTCATCTTTGGTAAGGGTAGCAGTTTACACTTTTCTCCACTTACCATATGTCCAATATAGCTCACACTCAGGGTTTTATTCTTCTCAGGACTTCAGGGCTGCATATGCGATCTGCTCACGACATGTTTAGAATGCTACGGCAACATCACATATCAAAGGCTTCTGGTCTGCATTGATTTTTAATGTACATCATTGTGGCACTTGCAGAGGCGTCATGTGATGATTTGCACTTTTTTAAAATAGTACGAATTAATGGTTCGAAACGATATGTACGTTCTAGTCCCGGGATTTATTGATTCGTGTTTTATGAACATTTCTTTTAAATAAATTTTTATTATAAGATTCTCTATGCGTTATAATAAAAATTTGTATACAATTTATTTGTTTACTCTCACTTTCGATGGGAAAAGAATATATAAACAACCGCAACTATGACGATGACGACGACAACAGTTTAAACGCACCATGGGCACTCTGCAAATTGTGTGCTTTCCAAAATTGTGAAATATGTTTATATGTATGTGTGTGTGTTGTAGTGGGCGTTATCGCGATCGTATCACATCAATTTTCTATTTTTATCTTTTAAGAATAAATTCAATAGTTGACCTTGAGAATTCCACCCACAAAAATTGACGTAAAACCGTCCGGCGGACGGATCAATGTGTAGAAATATACGCGAAAGGACTTCGCATCTCACGTAGTGGACGCTCACACATATTGCTTATTGCACATTTAATCGCGCAAGTATAAAAATGTCACAAAATACATCAAAGGAAATCTGTATGCTCGACAGGTTGCGTAACCGGTGCTCGATACTTCAAGTGATTATATGATAATCGTATATCTTTGACTTCAAAGTATAATGTATTTGTTCTTCATTTTAATCTCAAAATGGTCAACACTTATTGGACAAACCATTCAAATGCACGTCTATAAAGCTCCTATCCTCGTTGTAAGCACAACGTTAAAGCAGTTAGTTTAGCTGCATCATTATTAACATAACATGTCAAAATGTTTTACACTCTCAGCAATCGCACTGCTCAACTTAATATATTAAAAGATCACAGACTTATTTACATTACATTCAACGTTTGTCGGTGCATTTCAAAAAAGGTGAAAGCAGAGAAAGAAACATTTCTCATATATTCGAACATTTTATCTTATCTTATGTGCATAGGTATCAACGAAAAAAGCTTTAAGAATTCATTATAATTATTATGTAATTAGTAGTTTTCTTGCATAACCACTACTCTTGGCCGAAAATTTGATATTCATTTCAAATCTCAATCATACAATCGATACGGAATTTTCGTTAACTGAAACAATTCGGTTACGAGAAGTTAACGAGATGACTATGGGTTGTTTTAAAATTTTTTAATGAAATAATAGTCATTCTTCCGGACAAAAGGTTTAATTGCTTTTTAACGAGTTCCGCTTATTTTCATTTGTCATTTATCAAATTTAACTAAGCGTGTATGTGTGTCAAGTTTTCGATTATTATTTCAATCTTTAGGATTTTTTTAAGAACACTACTAATGAACGACAAAACGACTGTCATGTGCCTTTACTTTCGGTAACAAAAGTAATAATATACGTATTATAAATAACAAAAAAAACAAAAAAAATAAAGAAAAGAAAAGAAAAGAAAGAAAAAAGAATGCCAAACAAAAACTTTAGTTTCTCTCTATCATATATTAAGATATGTGTGCCTTTGTTTCATCCATAAATAACTTATTTTTTCTTTTATACTCTTTTCTCCTTCTTCTGATTTTTGAATTGTGGACACTTATTCCGATATTATGCTGAGTTTATTAGACCATTTTGTAATGTTGAGATATTTTTTTTGTTAAGACCTAACGAATGAAAGCAAATTCGAATGAATATATAATTGCACATATATCTTATACATATATATACAAGAGTCCTTCAGGATTTTGCCAGTCACGAACTTTCGTTCCGAACTGCTAAGAGAGTTCAATACACATAACTCTATATATATATATATATATATATATATATTTGTGTACATTACGATGATAAATATAAATTTGCTCATATACCGTGACTTGAAAATGTAAGGACCTAAATAATATTATAAATCTTCTTCTTCTTTTTTTTATGTTTTTTTAAAGGCGTGCACTGAATGATTTGCAACTTATTTTGATATATATGTTAATTACGCTTCTTCTTTTTTTACTTTTAAATAACAATTAAAACATTAAGATATGAACTATGCACGTCCATGACGAATATTTCAAACAAGCAATTAATTATTATGCCTTCTATACTTTATACTTTGAATAATGATTCGGTTTGATAAGCGTATTGAATAACCGAAATATTTTCTTACCCAGTCACTCTGCAAAAACATTTTAATCGACTTAATGACAAGAGATAAGCGAATTTAGTCAGCTTTCTTGTGAGCAAATGAAATGAGGCTTGGTAGTGAGGCTGAGCAGGACCGCTCCTATGTGAAGTATGTGCACGTTTTGGGCTTGTTTTTTTTTTTTTGTTTAGTACTAATGGAAGCATTCAGGCGTCTTCAAGTTACACTCGTATGGATAACAACTTAGATATAATACCGTAAGCTTCTAGCGAAAATTTCAAAAAGCACACACTGATTATCATATATATTGTGCCCACGATAGACATCTATATTTATTTATATTGTGTCTATACTATATGTATAGGGTCTCCCAAAATTTACGCAAGATTTCAATTCAATACAAAACAAAGTCGGTTTTTATTGAAGTGCAATACGGTAGGATTATGTGTGCATTGACCTTTGACTCCGAATAACTCCATAAAAAGAAATTCAGTGTTGTTAAATCACTTGATCTAAGCGGTGAATTCTGATCACCGAAATGAGTGAGTACACGACCACGGTATATCTCATGCAATAATTGACCTGTTTCGCGATATGTACAGCATGTGGTATCGTCTAGTTGACATCACATGTCATTCACATAAATATCATTCAATTTAGGTGGAAAGAACTGCTGTCGAGCACCAGTAACAGTCATTGCTTCACCAGCCTTATTTTCGAAAAACTATGAGTAAATTTTCATTATTTTCGATATATCGTTCAAAAAATAAAAGCGCCTTGCTCTCCAGTGTAACGTTCCATTTTTACTAATCCAAGACTGTCAGCTGTCAAACTGTTTTTTTTTTTTGTGGGTTGGAAACATTTTACCGCACAAATGGCGACAAAATCAAATCATGCGTAAATTTTAAGAGTCCCATGTACATGTAAATGTAAATACGCTCTCTCGCGTATATATACATGTGTATATATATATATGTGTTGCAAACGGTGCAATCTGCAGAACATACTCGTATGCCTTGTAGTGGTGGATGACAAACCTCTCATACGTAAGTCTCCCCTTGTCATATGCAAAGTTTTCATGTCTTTCTTTATTCTTCTGTTATAGTTTATTACTGTTATATACCATATATATATGTGTGTATATATATATATATATATATAGGTATATATGTGTGTGTATGTGTTTGTATGTGTGGTTGTTGAAAATGAATTATTAATGCATCAGCATCAGCGGTTTGAGTAGAGAAAACGCACAATACACACTTCAATGACGTTTATTTTCTCCGAATAGTTTCTTTTTTTTTTCTTTATTTTTTTTTTTTTTTTTTTTTTTTTTTTTTTTTTTTTATTGCTTCTGCTGTTAGCATTCAATGGAAACGATGGAAAACATACATAAATAGAATAACGCGCAGCAAGGCAAAAAGCGTAACGTAAAAAACACAAAATGAAATAATTGAAAATGATTTTTCCGCGTCATTTTTTTGTTCTTATGCTTACAGTTCTAAAACAGTTCTCTCCGGTGTTTGGTAGAGTGTGTGTTAGTTTATTATTTATTTATTTATTTATTTATTTTTTTTTTTCTGCACGTTTTGTCGCTGGAAATATTTTAACAAATACACGAAGTTTTTGTTGTATTTTCTCTTTTATTTTTTGGTTTTTCCTTTTTTTGTTTTTGTTTTGGTTTTGAAATAAAATCCGTTAGTTGGTTTTTAACGCGAACTTAAGATAAGCATTGAAAGCAAGTTTTTTGAGATTCAATTAAGAGAATTTTCAATTCATTTGCAATACATTTTAACTTCGAAAAATCCTATATATAATTAATTGTGTCTATTAAATTGGTTTTTTTTTTTAATAATATTTGCTTTAATTAAAATACGTAACTACACTCAAGAAAATTTCGCAGACAGCAGACAAGGTAAATAAAGTTTTTCTAGAATATAATGATTGTATAATGATTATATAGTGATTGTATTATAAATTTTTCTAAGCAACGCAGTATCTTACAACGGAAAATTTTAAAATTATATAGCAGCTGGAGCAGGAATTCCACGCTAACGCATGGTGTTCGCTGTGGTCTTGTCTTCAATTTTGTTTTTTCCCTTTTTTTAAAGTCTCGTTTTCTTACAGTTAATCTTTTGATCTGGGAACAGCATACGGTTGCCCCCAAAACGCATTAAGATATCGAAATGAATTGTGAAAGTTTTCCTTTTTGTGGTAAATAAGACATAGAAGCGTAAGTAGTGAAAACACTGGCGAGTTTGTGTTTTATTTATCAAATGTCTTCCATTTTTGGAGACTGTTTGCTTCTATGCTCGGTTGTTTGATTGCTTTCCAACGAAGTAAGGAAATTCATGTGACTTCAACAAGCGCTAGAAAAACAATCGAATTATCGACAATCGTATGGTATGGTTAACATTTAAGCAAGGAAAACGTAAACAAGAGCTGTTTTGTCATGTTGCTGTGAATTTGTGTGCTTCAGCAGATCTTGGGGAGCACAAAAATTTGACTAACCGTCGACTCCTAATCATGAAGTGCTAGAAACCTCTTGGTCATTAACTATTAGAAAATTAAATATGTGTATACTCAGACTTGACTTGACTATAAAAAATGTGCTCGCTCTGATTGACTCGTGACACAGATGTGGGATCATGCACAGTGCGGAAAAACTATAAAGAAATCTTAACATCGGAAAAGAGTGGTAAACACGTTTCATTGCAAATTAGATCCGCAAGATTATCGCAAGACGATCTACGACTTTTGATTTATTGCTCAACAAATAGATTAGCCTTGAAATTTTTAGCATTTTCCTAAATGGAGTAAAGGGTATTAATTAGTGTGTCCTATTATTATCATTAGTACCAAAACTAATTACACAGCTGTGGCCACAAACCCGTTTTTCACTTTTTAAGGTCCGAAAGGTTCGTAGGTAGCATTTTGTGATAATTGATATCACACAACATTTATGATACAATCTGTTTGTAGGAAAGAGAAACTGCTTTTTTACAAAAGCAACCTTTATTTTTCAATATAATAACCACTTTTGTCCACTTAGCCGCCTGCGTAGCTGAGAGCATAAGAATCGTTACCACCAAGCTAGTGTTCGCGGGTTCACAAGTTCAAATCTTAGTGCGGTGGAGCATACTTCTTCGTAACAATATTGATTGGGCCTGTGTCTGTGACCGCTCTCTCCCATTCGCGGGGGTGATGCCTTAGATGATAGCGGCCATATTTAAAAAAAACGACTCGAGATTTTTCAATTTTGTTATCCTGCGCATATAACACGATTTGCTGAACAATTGAGCATCGCTATTGGTTTCCTTTTTAAGTTCTTCATTCGATGGAGAAAACTCGCAAGTAGGCGGACACTTTTCGAGTTTAGCAAGGATTTCTAGACAAATCTAGACCGTGGTAAACCTTTACCATATCCGTAACGACACACAGAAACTCTAATGGATTGGCTTCAAATAATTGTAAATTCCTCATTGAAATGATCCCAGCAATGCGCTCTTGCCCAATAGCGAGCGAACACAATACTTGTCTTGCACAAAGCATTTTGCATTCAGGCTTTTTGTTTACAATATTAAGCACAAACGCATATGACATGCTTGCGGTTACAATGGGAGCAAGCGTTTGCAATTTCCTACAGTTGGAAAGCGTATCAAGGATTTTGTCAATTGTTTTCGGTGTTGTGATCCCAATGGTTGCATCCAAGTGGTGATCCGCCCTGCAATATGTAAACAGGGGGCAGATATCCTTATGTTTATTCTTCTGCAGATTCTTCTCAATATTCTTCAAGTGTTCTGTCCTTCAATAATTGCACAATACTTGATTGCAACGGGAAATTCATTCAAAAATAGCACAAATTATTTATTGTTTACGCCTATCAAACAAACACTAACTTATCGAAAGTCATAAAACGTGGCCTATGATTGACTGAAGACTGGTCCTATCCGACGCTAAAAAAAGTTGTCTATTTATGATTCTTACTTCTGTTTACATTCGAGCAATTAAATACGTTACAGATAAGCTATGTACAATAAAAATTATGGTCGTGTACAGCGACACTTAAGTCTTAAGGTGTGAAAAAGATATATGAATTTTTCGTTTTCGCTTCGCTGGTCTGCATGTCCGCACGAGCTTAATAGCAAGTGCAAGAGGATGTAAATAGAAACCAATAACACAATCGAAAAGTGTTTTAGGAAAGATTGTCAGTCGTTGGTGTTCTTTTAAATGGTGGTAAGTGATTCTAGAAAAATGACATAATTAAATTGTTGAGTCGTTGATTATGGACATTAGCGAGTGCCTCTACACGACCTATAGTTCACGCGGATTGTACTTTTATTTCCTTTCTCGATTTTTTCTCTGACTGTATTTATATCTTTATATGTGATGTGCATTTGAAAAAACAAAATTTAATTATATTTGCTTTTAATATTGTGCTTTGCAGAGTAATTATAAATAATCCTGGTGAACGGGTAGTATTCTTAATAGGCAAGAATTGTGCTCTTGTTAGCAATAATTTTGTAAACGCAATAATATTATGATCACAATTAAAAAAAAATTACGCAAAAATAAATCAATCTGACTAATGAAACAATGCAACAATATAGAAAATGAATAATAAAATAAATTAATAAAATATCCTGTATCGCTTCACGGTTGGCAGCAGCGCTGCGATAGATCTATGGAGGGCATGTGGATATATAAGTTTATTCTGAGCCTCCAGATTTTTAGGCAACATCGGGGAGTCGAGTTTTGCATAACTCTATCGTTTGGTGGTCATAGCGGTTTCTGTTTGTACCTTTATATCCCCCGTGTAACACTTCTGTTGTTACAGAAAACAAGGAGCATATGTTTTCCGTCTATCCGAAATAACAAAACGAACGATGCAGACCGTATACGGAAATATTCGAGTGTCTTGTCCCTGAAATCACTGCGATGCACTTACTGCACAGTCAGATGGGGTGAAAAACCGGCGATATTTTTGCCGCTAATGTACTAAAGACAAAAAGTGCTGGGGAGCGTTAACGTAGACTCGTAAACGTTGATTAAACGCCCATTTTGTAAAGATAGAAGCGGTCGAGCGATTGATTAAACGATAGAAGCAACCTAAAATCTCGCACACACTTATACACTTAGTAGTAAATAGGAATATGTGTTATACATTTGTAATAGTAATTAATGGCTCAAGTAGAAAAGCGTCGAAGGACAGCCATCTTGCCAATGCGAGACCGACTTCCAGCTGTGCATTGGGATCGGCTTAGACTCTATTTGGTGAAAAACCACACCTGCACAGATAAATACCTCTGTGTTTGATGAGTGCGTGCATGTGTGTGTGTATGTATGCATATTAATTACGTAATATCTCGATCGTCATTTATCACTGAACTTGGAAATTGTTCAAGGCAATTAAATAAGCAAGCATGCGTGTTAATTAATGCAACCAAATATCGAAAAATTACTTAAGTTCGCAAACCCACATATACATTAGCTGTTAAAAATTTTATTTATATACTGTACTTATCCATGTGTTACGATGCTCAAATACACAAAACTAAAAAGTTGAAGTTAGGTCGAATTTGTTATGACTGCTATAAAAGAAAATATTATCAAATATCATCCCATTCAACTTTTAATTTTTTACATTGATACGTCCAGCAAAATCCTTCCAATATATTTATATACATTTTCATGTGTGCCTTACAATTTGAAAATTTCCCCTAAAAAAAATTAAAGTAAACCTCATATTTTTATTTTGGATTGTTATCAGCTTCAATTCAAGCCATGACTTTGTCCATGCATACATGCATATTTGAATTACGTCATCAAAACGTTTCAGACTTTAGACGCAAGATATTTTTTTTAATAAAACGTTTAATTCCCAATAAGCATACGAGCTACGTAAATTTTGAAAATGTCAACTTTTAAAAGGAAGAAAACCTGAAACTAAGCACGTAAAGGTTATATCTAAGTGTTGTTAAATTTTATGATGTTTAGGATCAGTGTGTGTAAAAAACTTTTGACTTATTTTCAAGAAAAGGCATAAATACTTCTCTATTATTATATTTAGTGATACTATGATTTTCGCATGTTGAAGTGAAGCATATTTTTAGGCTTTCCACTAGAAAGCATGTGATTTCGCGAAAGTGCACATAACATAATCGTTTGAGTTCTGAGTTATTGTATTTGCGGTTACTCGAAGCGTAAGACATCGCAATACACAGGCCGGGAGAACTATCGTCTTAACATCGACGACAAAGACGAATATTCGCAACATAAAACTCATGCTCGTATACTTGATGAACTGGGATGAACTCGTTGTAAGGTAATATGAGTTGATAAAGTCAACGAAATCATTGCGGCTGGAGCATATTATCAGCAGCAACTGCCATAATTGACATGATCGTCGCAAATACGGCCGCAAGGTGGCGAGAGATTTGCTTAAGTGATTTTTTACTATGCCAACTCTCGATCATCTTTTGCACAACCTGTCGTATTAAGGAGATGTGAGAGATTAAGTTCCATTGACTTTTAAGGCTTAAAATCGTTACAACGAACCGGTCGTTTGTTAACGTTTCTAACAATATGTTTAAAGATTCTTGCATAGTCAACTTGGCGCACATTAAGCTCTGCCATAATCCATTCGATACGATCTAAACAACATACTTCAATCATTTATCATCAACATAGTGATAAACTTGACATACCTTGTTGTTGCTGTTTTCGTATGAAAAAAATGCAAAATATATTTTTCGTGTCTTTTCGTTTTTTGTTTTTTTTTCTTGTTATGATACATGTTGTGAGTGCAATCAATGTGGACATAGCAGAGTCGCGGAATTGGCAACTATCCAATACGTGTGTGTGTGCTGTATGTTGTACGAATTTTATGTGAACATGTTAATAAATCGTTTTTCAAACAAATATGACAACGAATGTACACTTAAAACGGTTCCATATGATTTACTGTCGTATATATTGATTTTCGTTTTCTATGTTGGGTTTGGTTTTGTTTGCATTTTTTTTTTCTTTTTTTTTTAATTCGTTTCATCTAAAATTAATATTAATTGAGACTATCAATAACCAAGAAAAAAAAAGAAAAAAAAAAAGAAAAGAAAAACCAAAAAATTACGCTATGTCGCATATGTAAAATCCCAACACAATTCATTCTGTTTACTAAACGTGTCACTGACAAAAGTCAACAAATTAAATTGCGGCGAAAAAAATGCGGTGAACGATTTTTGGAAGTTGAACGATACCCGATTACCATGAATGAAATGAAAGAAAATTTGTGCATTCGACACGTTTCGTTTTTTGTTAAGTAAATATTCAAGTTTGTGCATGCATCGGCGACCACGAATAGTGTGCAAATGACGATATGCGTCAAGTGTTAATGCATTTTTTCTGTACATTTGACTCTTAAGCATTTGCAAACAGTTTCATTCGCCCCTTACGCTGATATAACCTTGCGTTGAAAGATAATAATTTGCTTACCTATCAACGGAGCGCGGGAGTTGTAGAATAATTTTTTTATACCCACTAACAAAGGATGAGAGTATGTTCATTTTTGTATATTGTTGATCAGCATCAAATTCTGAATTGAATTAAGCATTTCAGCCTGTCCATCTGTCCTTCTGTGCAAGTGTCCACCTGGCCGCGTGTTCATCTGTCCATATGTCGACTTGGCCGACCTCGCAATTCTCTTTGAAGAAAAAATCAAGATATCAGGTTCAAGTTAAGCAGAAGCATTAACAGTTCTTGCGTGCACGTTGATATTGGAAATGAGACAAATCGGTCAAATGACCCGCCTGCAATGCAACATAAGCTGACAAGAAGCCTGCTTTTGGAGTTTTTAACTCACGTAAAAAAGCAATTTATTCTTTCGTTATATTTTTTTTTTTAAGTATCTGTTAAAATAAAGGCGGTATATATAACAGATTCAGTCACAGGCGAACATAATTTTTTAAACTCTTTTTAATCGGTTTGCAACGTTCAGGAATGTTTCTAAGAAATGGGAAAAGGCTAAAGTCTCTGTAACCGCTCAGCGTAAAATTAAAAAAAAACAAAACAAGTAATGTCACGATGAGTTTAGTTGAATACTTCACTACTAAATTCTACAATGGGATAGTAGCAAGCAGATGAAAAGCTCTAACAGCTAGGGATCGTAATTGCATTGTAACGTGGTACTGTCCTAATGCAAATGTAGCTGCGCTTACGAGCGCTATCCAGCCGCATAGTTTTAATATGACTTACTCCAAGTTTGCTAAGTATCAAAGAAACTAAAGCTCGGTTTACCTGACCTCTAAATTGTTGTTACTGAAAAGTAAGAATGTGAAGTGTATTACGTAATCGCAAAGGCAAATCAACTACGATGGTTGCGTTTCTTAAACATATTTATATACAGGATATCCAAAGAATTCGCTCAAAAAGTATTATTATTATTATTATTATTATTATTGTTATTATTATTATTATTATATAAATTTAGACATAGAATAAGTTAAGACTAAAGTCTTAAAGCACTAGCATCTAAGGCTCTCGGATTTATTTTTATTAATATTATTATTATTATTATTATTATTATTATTATTATTAAAAACTCTACCACACTTGAGATTTGAACCCACGACCATTGAATTGCTAGTCGAGATTTTTGCCTACGCGGCCACTCAGGCGGATTGCTCAAGAAGTAAGTTTGATAGAAAACACAGGTTTTGAGTAACAATTGCAAATACTTTATTCGCACAGTATATAGTATACAAGCATGTGCATATTGGCGAAGTGATCTTTAAGTATTTGGTAGCAGAAACGTACGCTTTTGATCAAACTTTTCATAGCCGTTTTGCGTGAAAATGGTACAGTAAAGTAATGGTTTCCCCGAGAGCATGGCTTTTTTGCTGAAACCGCATGTTGTCTACATCGGTTTAGTGCAAATCAAGGACATAAACCATAATTATCATCATGCGAGACCGAGCGACCATTAATTATCATTGCCTGACCGGTAGTACAAAATCCACACCAAACATGCCTACGTTGGGAATGCATTCGCTTCTTCACAGTTATTCGTGAATTTTCTTATCCCAAGATTTCAAATTTTTTTTTGATAGTCAAGCAATCGAAATAAAAATAAGCTCAAAATACTTACGTGAATTTTGGAACATCCTGTATAAGCGACGAATGTTTGGATCTTGCGACGGTAACGTTCAATGTGTATGGCTTAGAGACGTTATTCTCCCATTGCGGACTACCTAACATAAAATAAAAGAAATATGAACGTTATAGCCGGGCAAGGCCGACTTTTCTATACTCCACCCCTCTTCGTCTACCAGTACCAATTATTCATTAGGTTTGGTAATAATACACAAAAAATTACACAATATTTTCATGCAAACACATAGTTTTCATTAATGTCCGCGTATTGTGGGATGCCCGAAACATCACATGACGCGATCCAAATTTTCCAGACTTAGTTTACTTCCTAAAAGTTTTATTAGTTCTCACTTTCCATTATAAAAAAATTAAACTTTCTCTCCATTGAAGGGGTTGCTAACCCCTATATATTTTAGAATCTAAAAAATAGACCGATCTGATCCAAATTTACCATCCGTACTTTTTTTGCTAAAGTGCAAGTGTTGACCAATTTTTATCATAAAATATTAAACATGAAACCTTTTTGTGAACGTGAAAGTCATGAGAAATCTTATATGAAGTAAAGTCCAATAAATAGACGCACGTGGTTCAAGTTGGATCCAATTAACAAATTTTCATCATAAAACATTAACAATTAGGGGTGTTTGGCATATAAGGCTTTATATTTCCTGAAAACCATTATATGTTGTGGTGTCCAAAAAATAGACCGACGTCCTCCAAATTCGGTCAGATTGATTTCTTTGTCGATTGACTATTATAGACCAATCTTCACCATGAAGCATTCTAAACCTTCTTACCATATAAAGATTCAGTTTTCGTAGGAACGATTGTATGGGGGAGGGTTTAAAAGATTGCCTTGGCCCTACCAAATTTCTCGTACCAATGTGGAATGTCAAACTACTATCAATCAGCGAGTTTTATCGAAAAATTTTGAATATTTGTGACGATTTGACAAAATAAACCGTTATATAGATAATTGTCATAAAAGTGGCCCTTGGACTTGGGTCAATGTACGTCAGTGTATCAAATTTCATTAAATTGACTCAAAAATTATGACCCGTATGTTGAACCCAAAAATAAATGGGCAAAGATCAGAGGGATGGACGGACAGAAAATCTCAAATCGAATCGGAAAATGATTCTGAATCGATCGCTACAATAAAAGATGAGTCTATGTTAAGCCCTTTTCTGTTCGCATCAACTTAATATAGCCTGTGCCACAAGTGGTGTAGGGTATAATAAAAAATTGTTGTACAGTTACCATCTGTGATCACGTCGTAAAAGATTGGTTAATGCTGGTATTCTATTATAAAGTCTGTATGATCTTAAAAATCTTCCGATCATTCGTGTCTCGCTTACTATTTTTCGCTCTCCATGTTCGTTTTTCTTGCTTTGATCATTTCTGTAAAAATACAGATGTGAATGCAATGTTAATAACATAATATGTTAACGAAATTTGCGGATATTTTGGAAACTTTCAAACTATTTGTTAACAGTTGCTTGTACAATTTTACGGAATACAGACGAAGTGAGATGAAAGAATATTTCAAGTGCAATAAAATAAATTAAAAATCTTTTAAAAATATGTTATTAATGCGTCAAATGTAGTATCAATCAAACTAATTAATTAAAAATCGTTTATTGGAAAATGTAAAAAATTGACCCGGAAAATGTGTAAACTTTCCATTCTTGATGTTTTATGCTGTACGCAATGAGAACCTTTCAAATTGTTTCATTTAAAAACAATTTCACGGTTGCAGTGTTTTCAAGTTTATTTATGCATTTTTGTTATTGTATTTTTTTATTATTTTTATTTATTTTTTTTATTTTTTTGTTAACCAAAGGTATAGACATGGTGTTCTTTTTTTTTTTTGATTCTTGTTTTTCTTGTTATAGTTGAGTATATTTAATGGCTTCTTTTTTGTTTATAAACTAACGGATGACGAAAATGTGTTTGTTTAACGGTCGGTGGTATAACAATAAATAAGTAAGAAAATTCGAAATTACCTTTTGTATGCTTTACAAATATATGTGAACGCATGTATGTTCAATAATAACGAGGACGCTAGAGTGCGTTTTTATGCTGACATATGCGGAGAAAAAGTTTATCAACCGATAAAAGAAAATTTATTAAAATTAAACGATCCAATGATAACAAATAGCTTTCGTAACAACGGATATTTTATCCATAGAGTTTATCCGTCTTTTTGACTATATATATAAAGCTTGGAAGATTATATAAAATCAGCCATAAATTGCGAATAATATCGTAAAATTTTATAGAATAATTTTCGAAATAAAAAAAAAAACGCACAAAAATAAAAAAAAGAATCATGGATACCACACAAGATCCAAGCAAAACAAGTAAGTTGATTTTTATTTAACATATATTCAAGAAAAGGAAGTGGAGTTTAGCTGCGTTGGCAGATGTAGCTCCAAAAGTATAATAGTTTTTTTGATCTCATTCATAGGGATCTTGCTTTTTTGAAGGATTACAAAAATGGTGATCAAGTTTAAAAGTAGTTTTCATCACTCAACATTGGAAGAAAATCCCTGAGGATCCCTGGTGTAGGGCTAACTTCAATGATGCTTCTCATATAAATTCAAACAGTCTTATGAAGAAAGCTGTGTTAGGACAGTTGATTGCGTTTCTTATTTGAAAAAGCTCTTTTATTCGGTGGCCCTAGATTCTAAAGAGGATTCCTTTTCATTGTTTTGCTCTTTCCACACAAACCCATTTCACAGCACACGCTTGTAAAATACTGCAAATAAAGATCTTTTTTAATATTCAGTATAAGCGTGATTTAACCACATGTTGATCTATAAGGAACGGGATTGCAAGCGACTATAGTCAACCAATTCATCTTGCTGCAAGCAGTAATTCAAAGAGAAAACTGTGGTTTTGATCTAAGCGAACAATTCCGCAAATTTTCTGCACAATGAGTGGATTTTTTTTATTTCTTTTATTTTAAACGATTCCTATACGTGTAGAGCAATGAAGGTTAGAAATAAGTGGAGAAAGAGGACGAGACAGGGTAAGATTTTCTGGGTGTGTGCCAGATTGGTAAGTGTAATGCCTTTTACCGTGTCACCACTCACTACAGCTACGAACAAGTATGGTCAAGAACCGCAATGAAATTTGACTCCGCGAACACCGATTTGGTAGTCGCGGTTCTTTTCCATTCAGTCACGCTGCAGCTGTGTTTTACTATTATTAAACCAGCTTTATATATATAGTGTGCTATATAGTGTGTACTTGCATGTATTTTAATCAGCGATATCTATTGGCGGAGATGATAAAGTAACACAATACGGATGATAAAATAACACAATACAATGCAAAATACCAAGGTACACAATGTTTAAAATCGATGATTACGACCTTTCCCTACACAAAGGAATAGTTTTTCATATAGCACTTTTGAGTTGTTCAGTGTATATAGACACTAATCATGGAAAATCAAAGTTGCATTTTCGACATTCATTACTTTTGTTGTTTGATTTGAAGATATCTTCTGCCGAAGCCCATGAAATAAATTTAAAGGCATATGGTGATGCTGCTCCATCATACCCCAATTGTTGGTTTTAATTTCAACGGCTTAAAAGCGTTGATTTTGATGTCAATGACAAAGAGCGGCCTAGACGACCAAAAAAGTTCGAAGACGTAACTCCAAAGCAAACTTTCAAAGCACTTTCGAACAGCTTAGTAGTTGATGAATCAACTGTTTCAAGACATTTAAATGCGATGAAAAAAATTCAAAGGAAGAGGAAATGGCTATCATGAAAATGCCATTTCTGTTTGAATATTGCCGTTTCATTGGTTACCAGGCGAAGAAGAGTTTTCTGTGATATATTGTGATTGGCGATGAAAAGCGAATCTACGACGACTATCTGAAGATCAAAAAGTCATCGGTTAGTTCAGCAGACCCATCCACAACAACCCCGAAGCGGAATATTCATGGCTATAAAGTTTTGTTGTGCATATGCTGTGATCATCAAGGTGTTGTATACTACGAGCTGTTAAATCCGAATGAAACTATTACTGCAGATGTCTGCCGCTGCCAATTGAACGAACTTAACGATGTATTGTTGCAAAAATCATGCAAAAAGATGCAAAGTCATCCTCCCGCGTGACAACGTTCGGCTACACGTTGCAAAAGTTATCAAAGGATACACTATTGCAGCTCAAATCGAAAATTCTGCCGTGCCTAGCATACTTAGCAGCCATAAGGCCTTCTGATTACCACTTGCTCAGATGGATGCAGCATGGCTTGGCTGGCAGGCAGTTTCGAAAGGCTGAAGAAGTGTGAAAATTGGTAACAGTAAAAAACGGTATCGCCATATTGGCGTAAAGATGGAAAAAAGTTGGAGAAACTGATGGAAAATGTTTTGTATCAATTTTTCTCAATAAATAAATGCCGTGTTCAAGTGAAAAAATGATCAAAGTACATGCAAACATCCAATATTTCTCCAATAAAGGAATCCGATAAGAACTACGGCACAGCATTGCATTGTCTTTTAAATTATGTCAGTTGAACAATCTTGCTTATCTAGTGTCAACACCTTGTTCAGAAGCTTCTTTGTACGCAATCACAATCTTGTGGCCTTCAGAAGCGGTATATATCCTTACTTAGTTTAAGCTGATTTCCAACATCACATAACCCATACGTCCCTTGAAGTCAAATACGATTTTGAATCATAGTCCTTAGCCGCCTTCTTTATTCATACATTCATATACATTGGAAGGCGTTTTGTGGGATGTATTTGGTGACAAAATCCTTAAATTTCAAACCCATTGATCATTCGTCAAATTTTTTGCTTTATTTTTCCTTATCGACGAAGAGGAAACCTGGATGAAATCCAAACTTGATTGGCAGAGCTCTGCGAAGATTAAAAACATTATGGCCAGACAACATAAAACTACTGCGTCAAAAGTGACAGCAGAACTTCGCAAACACTTGCGTAATATTGTTTTGAGGAAAAAAAAAATAAAAACAGTACGACGGAGATCCACAAAACTCATGGAAAGGGCTGTAATTGTGATATCTTTTATAACAGGAGCCAAACTTAAGCTGGGAGAGATGTGATGTTATGACTACGAAACTTGGGCTCTGGATGATTGGAAGAATGTAGCATGGTCTGATGGCTTATGTATGAAGAACCTCAACAACAAACCTACGGTCCGGACTGCCTTTTTATTGCAGTCAAGCGAAGGGAAAGCTCAGCTATGATTTGATTTTGGTATTCACCTGGTCCTCTCACTCATATCACTGACCAGATTAGTGCAAATGAATATCTTGAAATCTTCAATGACGAAACTCTTACTGTGATTACCATATAGATGCCAAACACGGCCATATACCAAGATAATAATGCGCCCATACACACAGCCAAAAAGTTTCAATCGTGGTTCGAGAAGCAACAGAATATCATCAAAAATATTTCCTAGCCACCAGAATCGTCACATCTCCACATAATTGTATCGTTATGGGCGTTAGCACAAAAAGTGGGCAACACATTTCCATCTTCAACATCCTTAAAGCAATTGGCGGTTGTTTTGATACAAGAATGAGACAACATTGGAAGGCGTTGGAAGACGTTCTATCAATCCATCGACGAAGACTTGCAGCTCTTCTACAAGCAAATGATGACGCAGCACTTTATTAATAAATAAATATGACGTATACGTTAAGTGTTCCTATTTTGACGTAGAGCCCACGTTTGTCAATTTGAGTTTGCATGAAAATTAGTCGATGTTCTAAGGTATCGTATTCTAAAGTATGGTAAAAGTAAATACACATTCATGGCGCTTCATCTGCCTCATGCAGCTGGCGAGTGGTGAGTGGCGAAAAGCTTTAAAACAATTAGGAGAACATTGAGCGGGAAAAGAGATTAATACAAAAATATGTCGTAATGAAGGTAGATGGCTGTAAGAGGACAGATAAGCCGACTATTTGCTTTTAAGTAAAACGAATGCTTTTTTTTAAGTTAACATTTTTTAATGAAAATCCTTTTTTTTCAGTTTTTAACAGTATTTCAGGTGTTTTTTCAATTTTTTCATTCTTATGCAAAATGAGGCAATGCAGCGGTAGGGTTAAAGTTGACTTCTAAAAAATATATTTTTTTACGAAAGCGTTTGCACCTTTATTTAGCTATTAGTTTAGTATATAATTATTATCATTAGCATTTTTTAAGTACTTCAATGGAGGTACATACACGCGCAGAAAATTCGCGCCAATACATTGATTTGTCTTCGTATTGATAATAAAATCGGGAAAACTCTGCTATTAATTTCTTTCTCATCCCATAATCCATTACCACTTAATTGGATGAATAAAGAAAAAGATATTTCATCAAGTTTTCCAGAGCAGAGAAAGCACTCTGTAAACTTTTCTCTGTCGAATAAAAGCTGAATTGCTTTAGATAAGAAAAACTTTTAGTGTAATTTAATATAAAAAACTTTTAGTATAATTTAATATATCTTTACATGATTTTTAATTATATTAAAAGATTTGCTTTCTTTTATACCATACACCACTTGTGATACTCAGAACACTCAGAAGGCCTTAAGGTTCATCCTACTTTTATTCTACCAAAATATTCAGAATAATTTTCTACATCTATCTAAGCTTGTCTGTCCGTCTGTTCCTCTGATCCGTCCCAACGATTCTTGCGCATACGACGTTGTATGAAAAAAATTACAATTTTAAAAAATTTTTCGATAAAACTCGCTGATTGATAGTAGTTTGACATTCCACATTGGTACGAAAAATTTGGTAGAGCTAAGGCAGTCTTTTAAACCCTCCCCCATACAATCGTTCCTACGAAAACTGAATCTTTATATGGTAAGAAGGTTTAGAATGCTTCATGGTGAAGATTGGTCTATAATAGTCAATCGACAAAGAAATCAATCTGACCGAATTTGGAGGACGTCGGTCTATTTTTTGGACACCACAACATATAATGGTTTTCAGGAAATATAAAGCCTTATATGCCAAACACCCCTAATTGTTAATGTTTTATGATGAAAATTTGTTAATTGGATCCAACTTGAACCACGTGCGTCTATTTATTGGACTTTACTTCATATAAGATTTCTCATATAGGATTTCTCACAAAAAGGTTTCATGTTTAATATTTTATGATAAAAATTGGTCAACACTTGCACTTTAGCAAAAAAAGTACGGATGGTAAATTTGGATCAGATCGGTCTATTTTTTAGATTCTAAAATATATAGGGTTTAGCAACCCCTTCAATGGAGAGAAAGTTTAATTTTTTTATAATGGAAAGTGAGAACTAATAAAACTTTTAGGAAGTAAACTAAGTCTGGAAAATTTGGATCGCGTCATGTGATGTTTCGGGTATCCTACAATATGCGGGCTTTAATGAAAAGTATGTCTTGGCATGAAAATATTGTGTAATTTTTTGGTGGATTATTACTAAAACTAGTGTATAACTAGGCGAAGTGGTGGAGGGTAGTTGATTGACGTGCTTGCCCGACTGTAGTATCCTTACTTTCCCTAAATGGATTTCAGGATGTAAATATTCGTTTGATTGCTTTCTATAATTAATGCTGTAAAAGTTTATTATGACAAAAGAAACTCTAAAGCTTTTAACAACAACAAGAACATTAACAGCAAGGTTTCAAATATTGCCACTGAAAACTTTAGTCATTGCCTTCTTATGGTGACAAGTTCGCATTCTTAGACGGAGAAGCATTTGCGACGAGATGCAGTTGAAGTATTTTGCTTTAAGGGTTTAAATTTTCTATCCCTATCTTTCAAAGAGTATGTAGAGTGTGTAGCGTATGATTTTTGTAGTGATTATATTAACAAAAATATATGTAATAAGAATAAGAAAATGGATCGAAAATGGATGGAAAAAAGTGAAAGTTGTTTTTATTACGCGAAGTAGGAGGTTGAAGCAGTTTGATCAATTATTCAATTAGTAAATTCATCTGTCACTGCAACAACAATATTTTCTAACGAGGAAATGATTTCAAGTCCATTTGAGAAATTGATGTAAATTTGTTTTCACATCGCTGTTTACTTCTAACTTTAGAGTCTTTAGAGTCAGAAGAGGACTCTGACGATGATGATGATGAAAACAACACAGTATAATATATTTTCATTTTCAAATCTCTATAAATCGGTTCACAGAATTAAGTGCAAATATTTTTTAAGTTATTTTTACAAAAAATTTTCGTTGCAAAATCCGTTAAAATATCTTACGCTCTTGGTTGCCAATGCCAATATATTTTATTAGCAAATGCTTTTTAAAAATTTTATGAATTTTTTTTGAAAAAGTTATAAACCCAAGTATGCCTATATTTCGAAAAGTGCGTGGGCTGGAATGCGCAGAAATTACAGGTGAAGAATAAATTGCAATAATTAATCGTAAAATATCTCTGAAGGAAAATATGAAAATAAAATTTGAAATAATTTTTTTTCTTTTTTCAACTTATGCTACCCAATTTTTCGTAGACAAAACGAACATAAATCCATAAATCTATTTATTACAAATATATTTAACATACTTTCTAATAGAAATTTAAATGGCATTCCGCACCGACTATGTAAAATATCTGCTGTCTGTTATAGTTTACATGAAATTGATTCAATAATGTACTCCTTAAGTATAAGATTTATGCAAATATATATACCCACAGCCATCCACCCACATCATTCAACCGAAATATTGTACTCAGCGTGAGAATAGTTTCGACAGCAGTTAATGTATTTGTTTTGAATTCAGAACAACATCAACACAAAGTTTGCGTCTGCTTGATTTTCAATTTACATTCAATTCTCATCCATTACGAGTTCGTCATGTTTCGACTTTCTCCCCCGTTCTTTTTCGTTATTGTATTTACATTTATTGTTTCAAAGAATATTTAAAGAAAGTTGAATAATATGTGTGTATGTAACAATAGTTGGGTTTTTTGTTTTGGTTTTCTCTCTACAAAACTTTTTATTGGGTGTGACTCAAATTTGAAGCCCAAGTGTTGTTCATTATCTTCATAGGTTTTAAAATCGGTGTTTGATAAAAAAAAATTATCTTAAATGCACGCATTACCAAGTAAAAATAAGGACATAAGGCTTTGAAATTTGTGTTTGTCTGAGCAAGTTTTGATGCTCTATACTGATGCACTTTTAGCGCAGGTTATATTAAATTTGCGTATTCATATTTAACATCGAGGAAGATGACCTTAAGGCCTTCTACTATGGCAATCGATTCAGCATTAGTTTCTGAATCGACTTAAGTTTGTATATCCGTCCGTCTGTTTGCTTGTCTGAATTCTGTCAATGTACCTAGGTCTACCTAGGTCAGTCCAATGATGTTTGATGTACTGATACGATGAATTCTACCAAAATCGCATCGAAGCGTTTTCATGACCACTCCCAGTACAAGGCCGCAAAAATGTGCAATTTTCCAAAGGTCTCAACAAAAATCGCTGAGTGCTAATATTTCAATATATTAAGTGGATGTAAAAAATTTGATTCAAACGGTCCAATATTCTTCACTTTCTGAGGTATGGCCGCTTCTGGGATATGAATGGGATATGAAGATACGGCAAAAAGATTTAGTTTCTTATGTTTTGCGATTAAACTTGGTGCATAATTGTAGCCCGAGATAAGAATTGATTGTACCAAACTTAGAGGAGGTAGTTCTGTGTTGTGAATTCCAACTTGCATAAGGGTTGCCATCAAAAGTAGTCTTCTATATGGCAATAAACTGGGCTTTACTTTTAGTACTTTGTGGGGAAAGTAATCAAAAAGTCTTTATTAAACTTAAGCCATGTTCAGTTACGCTTAGGATCTCTTACATCAGGCCTCTCCCAAGAAGTACATGGCAACAAGTTATTGGTTTTGACATTTTATCAACAAAATAAATGAAGCGTTGTATTAAGCGAAATGATCTCCGGCATTTAGATAAATCGTATTCGAGTGTAATATTTTTACTTAATACTTCTAACAGTCGTCAGGTCATGTTCAAAATTTCCCTAAAATGATCCCTGAATCTATTCAGAGTAAGCGAGATTGGAATTTTAGTTAAAGCATTAAAAGTAATCTTAAATTTCCTCTTTAGTACATCAGGTTAACTGTCTGCGAACAATTGTCGGAGAACCATATAACAAAGGCACATTATTTAAAGTGCAAAGTGTATAAAAAACGTGAAAAACATAAGGTAAACATGCGCACGATTCCTAGTTTGTATAAACACCTAGAAAGTGCTGCCATCTATATTTCAAGACGTTTCGAAAATTGCATAGCCCGTTAATCAGTCCCTATTCCAGTAATATATGATTTTTTTGTTTTTTCTTCTTACATAATAGATTCACGAAAGCAATCGTTGTTGTTACACCGTAGTGCGGTGTTCTCACACTATATACTCATGTCCCTCTATAAGAGGAAAAAGTTCTAAAGACTTTCTACAGCTTTATTCTGTTTTCGTTGTAAATTCTAACAATTTTTTTTTTTTTAGTTGCACTTTTTGCAGATCATCAGATTGATTTTATACAAAATATTGTAGAAAGTGTAAAATGTGAATAATGGCAATATTTTACCCACTTTTTGTTGGAAAAGCCCATAGACTAGCAACAGATCCGTACCTGTATCCTACTTGCCTCCTATGGCACGTTCTCATATAAGATGGATTCATACAGCACGGCCCAAAAGTTGTATCCCTGTTCGTGTAACATACTTAAGAATGGTCGTATAACACGGTGCCAAAGGAGACAGACAATATGTATTAAAAAAATTTTATATATGTCTCGTTCTCGCTCTATATTTCCCCATACCCTCTCTTCCTCTCGCAATCCCTCTCTCTATCTCTTATGAAAAAAACAAAAAATAGATTTATTCAACGGCCATAATAATGTTTGTCATGTTGTGTCTTAAACCTGATGATTAAAGAAAGTTTTTTTAAGTATATCTAGTAAGTTAATCGCTTTCGGTTGTGAACGACGGATATAACATGGAACGAGTGCACCGTTTTATGAGGACATTTACGGTATCATATAAATGCCAACACATAAATGTTTTTTTTATATTTAAATTCACATAAAACTTGAGTAAAAATTGATTATGTAGATATAAACAGGCGGGGTTTACCGCCCCGTACGTTACTTTGTTGTGAGCTAAATGAAAAAAAAAAAATTAAAAAAATGCAGTTGAAGCTACAGAATCAAGTTGGTTTAGCTTGAACTCGCAATAAGCTATGAAAGAGTTAGAAGATGGTCCGCGAGATTTTGTGATGACATCATTTTTGGTCCTCTCCGCAGTAAACGTGTACGCCATTTACTGAAAGTGATTTCTTTTATTCCCAAATTCAATTTAAACTTTTATGCGCTTCACTTATAGATTGAATTTTCACTGTACATTAGTTTCATTTTTTGTTTTTGTTTCATAAATACGATAGTAACGGATTTGCATTGCTACTTTGTATATGTAAATATGTATATATGGGAATGTTAATTATTTAATATAAACCAGTTGTATGTGGTTTACATGTTACAGAATATGTTTGTTAAAAGAAAATCAATGTTCGTGTGAAATGATTTACGCCATGATATGGTGTAGCGGTGGCTTCGATGAATGAATTCCTCTCTGGTGAGCACAAGCTAGATGAAGTCATAGAAATAATCTTTTTTATCTATTATTATATCGTTTATTGCATTCTTTTTATTGTGCGTTGAGAGACGAATGGTAACAAACACGAATATTGCGTTAACAGTGAACCGTTATTGCATAAACCCTCATCAACGGTGGCAAAAACGATTAAAATCATTGTGCGTACGCGTGACAGATTATAAAATGCGCATTTTGGAAACATTTTGGTTTTTACTAAATATTTGCAGATCTCTTCTATTACTTTTGCATTTATTGGGAAGGACAGGTTTAACACGGGGACTATTATTTGGCGGAGACCAGTCGCCAAATACTAGGTTCCAAAGCACACCCTGCATAAGTCATTGTTACCAAGAATGCTACTGGGTCACACACGCAGATACACACACACCCACGCACAGACACACACACACACACATTCACAACCAACTCATAAAAATTACTATGGTCAGAATATACATCTCTCCGATGCATCCATGAAACGTTCTCTTTCTATTAGATATTCGGAACCATTCAAGTCCTACATATATGGTCCTGATTTTTCATTGTCGAAGAGAATTGGCCAAAAGTTTTTCGACCAAACATTAAAATCACTCAAGGTCGCTTTTTCCCGATGAATTTGTTTTCTTCTACATTTCCTTTTTTTTAACTTACACTTTAACTTTACTCATATTCGTGAGAGGTGATAGGCAGAAATTTACATTTCGAAAAATATGCAGAAAGTCACACGCATGTGTTGTTTTAAAATTTAAAAGAAAAAAAAAATAGTCTTTTGTTTACTCTTAACTGATGTGCCAACCATACGCTATATAAAAGGCGTTAAAAATTAAATTTTTTTTTTGGTTTATGAATTAATCGCAGCTTACTTGTTGGTATTAAGTGACAAATTCATAAATGATTTAAGCGTATTCCTAATTACATGAACTGTACACATATATCTGTGCGACCATCATAGCTATCCATCCATTTACTGACAATATAGTGAATTCTAATCTCTACTTAACAGTAAAGGATACATCATGGAAATCGATATGTGTGATGGGAGAAGCTGTAGAAGATAGAAAAATAAGAAACATGGATACTTACAACTATTTTATTATTTATATGGATGTAAATACATATGTATATATGTATATATATACATGTATCTATATTATTATCTATCTATATATATATATATATAAGTCCTACCTTGAAATTTTACTATATTTTATTCAAAAGCAAATGTCAATAAAATATCTCTCGTTCCCAACTGAAAGAATAGAATAGAAATTGAAAACATTGGAGCATGTAACGCGTACGTATATGTAATCAGTGAACTGACAGTTGTAAAACAACTGACAACCATTGTAAATAATTCTACGATAGACGCAAAGCAGACATATAGACAAACAAACAAATCAATATATGCATACAAATACTCTATATATATATATATATATATATATATATATATATATATATATATATGCATATGTGCATAAATGAATGCATCTGAACATGAATACATCTGAACATTTATTTTTAAATCATAAAACTGAATGTTTAGAAATAAACACAAACACAAAATGTGAAGGAAAAAGAAAAAATAAACCTAAATGCTTAACATTGAATCGTTGACAGAGTAAAACAAATACGTGATACTTGATGAAAGAGGAAGATCGAAGAAAACAGAAAAAACCGAAATCATTAACAGTTAACATTATGTATAAGGCGTTAATGAAACAATAAGGCACCTCCTCGTACCTTAGTGCCTTAGTGTGCCTTAGTAAATACTAAATTCCATTATTATCACTATTATCATTGCTACTAGTGTGGAGGAAGAAGAAGACATATGTTAAAATTAGATGATGCACTGTCAGTAGTGAATAGTCCAATTTTTCTTTTTTTTTTTTTCTATTCCTCTAATTGGCTTTTCGCCAAAAGCAAAAGTAAGTTCGACATTGGCAACCAATTGTAAAACATCGAACACAACAAAAACTATGTTTACTTATATACATATAAGTGTGAACAGTAAAAAGGAAAAGGTGTTGTATGCGTGTTTTGTTTTTGCTTTTGTTTTTTTTTTGTTTTCGCTTTCCTGTTGTACTGATTTTTGTAAACAAGAAAGGAAGCAATTATATGTCGGAAACATGGACGAACTATTCATAAAATCGTGGAATACAAAATAAAGAGATCAACACCACCCCCGCCCGCTTCGCGCGCTCACAAAAAACAAAAAAAAGAAACGAAATAGAAAAGAAAGCTTTAATTAATTACATATTAATTTTTCAATTACTTTACTCGATATTTTAACACACGTCACTGTAATTGCAGCGATTCGTCATTCAATAGAAAAATTTTAAACTAAATTCTATCGCTAGATTCTCCGATTTCATAAATTGATCTTATGATAGCTGCGGCTGGTTGAGTCATACTTCACTTTTTAAATACGGCCACAGAAGCACTCGGATCTACCGCTTTCGGAAATGTTCGCGTTCGTTTCTTCGCATGCATATGAGACATGAATCCCATGTACACAGTTTTGCATATCCAGTGAACCTTGAGAATTTTAAAGATATTTGAGACAATTGATTATTCATCCGAATTGGAAATTTTCATAGAGTTAGTTTACACAAATGATATATACGGCCGAATATTTTATGACTATCATCCATAGCCTAAGGACAGCTAAAAAATAAAAACAAAAATGAAAAAACGAAATTTTCATGCCTTATAAGATTGGGTGGGGGTGGCCGAATATTTGCTTTCTTATCGAGTATACAGAAAGAAAACATTTTATTGTGCGTCCGTTGGAGGATGTCATGAGTAACAAATAATAAATTCGCAAAGCAAAGGTATTCTCACTTTACATTGCACTGAAGGCATGTCCTTTAAGTCAAGTTACAACACCAATTCCATTGTTTTTGTCAAGTTTGAAGGTGAACGGGAGAATGTTTATCAAAATTTTTTCACAAGTAAATAAGTGGACGCATGGACATGTTTACGGTGTTTAAGAATACACTTACGTTATAGGACCGTTAAAAACGACTCCTGGGCGTTGAAAATCTCTTGGCAAAATGACTATACTTAAAATCTTCTGTGATGGGTACAAAAAATATCGCTGAAGAATAAACTTGCTCTTTTATTCGCTAAACAGCAAAAATGCGTTGCAAAGTCATAAAAAGGTTTTTTAGGGCAAGGAGACGGAGAGAGGGAGAGAAAGAGAGGTTGCAAGAATGCTTCCGAATATCTTCGACGAAAGTCGGAAGGCGAGCCAGAAGATTTTTACAATTTTTTTCTTATCATCCGAATAAAAGAAAGGTTTTGAATAGAGATTTAAAAACTACCATAGTCCCTTTGTGTTGGAACAGAAGCTTCATTATTCCACTTCACAAATATGGAAATGGATATTTAGTCGAGAACTAAAGAGGCATTCCCAAGTTGAGTCTCTCCCCTAAATGAATTTTTACCCAACAATCAGTTTTCGCTATTAAATCCTACATTTCTCCTTTTCAGTATGGCTTCCTAGTAGGAGGATTAACCGTTACGAACGTCTTAGAGTTTACCTGCCATGTTTGTAAGGTTTTTTGCAATCAGTCTCACGGATGCCATAAACGGGAATATGCGCGTATCGTGTGGTCCCCTTCCTATTGACGCTATATAGATTTAACGGAATCCGGTCAAGAGCAATTGCTGCGCTTTGCCTAGGAGCTAGGACCCACTTGCCTCTTTACCTCCTTACGAAAATAGATTGTTTTTGCGTAGATTTATCCGCGGCGTTTCGTTCTTAATTAAGTTAATAAATGGTCCTGCTACTTACTAGTTGCAATAAAGTCTAGGAACTTTATCTTCGAAAAGTTTAGTTAATCGCTTTAGAGTCCTTTGCAAAGATCTTAATCTCATAATCGGATAGTTTAAATTGTAGCAAATCAAAGCTCGTAAGTATGCGTTCTTTGCTTATGTCGTATCTACTTCTAATCTTCTTCTGCTTCTAATCTTGATATCTTTGTAGGATTCGAAAAATGATCTACACTTCGTCATTATTATCGAGTGGCAAGCTTTGGCACTTTGGTTTGCAATGGCTTGAGGGTCCACCTTCAACTCAGATTAACGCCAGCTGTGAATGTGTCTCGGTGCTAGATGTGTACATGCTTTTTTCCTCGCTGCTCTCTGCTTATTTACACATGAATTTCTTTGTTTTCATTCTGTCTTTGTTTTTCTTTCACTCATTATTTAGTAGTTATTACTAATACTTAGCATAAGATTTACTTCCAACAGTCAATTGAAGTCGATTGTTAAATTGTTTTAAGTGAACGTCATGTGTGGATAAAATAAATAGATGAACAAATAGTTATGTTTTTGTATGCGCTTATGAAGGAAGTGAAAGGGATCGCTTATTTTTTGTTCAGTTCTTGAAGTTCTTAAGATTAACAGGGCCATTTTCAGGGCAAATTTCAAAGCTACACAATCAGTAAAACTACAAAAATTTTTATCATTTGTGTAAGAGGATAGGTTCCCTTTTAGCCGAGAAATTAGATGGCCACTGTTAGTCCTACCGAATCATGCGAAGACGAGAGCGCAAGGCAATACCCCATCTAGCCCACCAGCCCATCGGACCAGACCTTGCCCTATTCAATTACCATTTGTATCGTTCTCTGCTCTGTGAATTTCCTTTATGGTGTAAAGTTTGACCCGGTTTTCCGTCCAGAAATTCCAGAAGTTATAAAACGATGACATGATGCTTCTATCAGACAAGCGGCGCAAAATGACACATAGTGCATATAGTCAAGCTAATTTAAAAGTGTAGGAACAGTGCGTTTGAATTTTGATTAAAAAACGCCATGAACTTTTTCCTTGGGCGAATGTTTTTGTACTTTGTGCCGAACCGGTCTTTTAGATAGCTGTTTACTGGATACTATTAGAGTGTTCCTTGATTGTACGTTTCATCTAATGGATGCGTATCTACCTTGGTAAACAATTTGCATAATTCGTTAAACGAGTCAAACGATTCGGGGATAATGATTTTTCATAAATATATAAATATATAAATTATATATTATACAATATTAGTAAATATAAATATTCTTTTAATGTTATACTATTGAGAAGCGTTGCTGGTATTTTGTTTTGTTTCCGTTTCAGAACAACATCCATTGTTGGTTGCGGTTGATAACTTTCGCCAAGATACAGCGACTTGCAGTGGCATTATTAATAATGTAGATAGTGGTAGCGGTAACAATGTTATCGCAACTGCCATCAGCAATATTAACAATAGCAACTGCAACAATAGCAGTCAAGGTAATAACAATATAACAACCAGCGCAAGCAACATCCACGTAAATTCACTAACATCCGATCGTAACGATAATAGCAGTTTTGTAAGAACGCCTCCTTATACCGAACAGTTGTCATCAACAGTTATTTACATACGAAACGGTAACAATCATCACGAAAATTATATAACGCAACATATACCGCCAGCAACATCGTGTCTGGTACGTTTTCGTCAAAGTTGTATAAAATGTAAGTTATGTTCTCGCAGATTTTATAATTTAAGCATAAATTTTCATTTTAAATGCACGCAATACCACGATGCATGTACGTGTACAATGTATATAGCATTTAAATGCAACTGACTGAATCACTGAATTCCAGTGATAGAGTAATGAACATAAAAATGCTGTACATTTTATTATTGTTTTTCATTTTTATATATTATTTACACTGTGCTTGCTTGTTTTTACAGTTCTCAGCAAAATTATGGGCAGTAACAATCCAAGCGAAGCAGATCGTTATGATTATTATGATTGTAAGTACATATCGTTAAATGTTGGATAATTCACAATTTGTTACATTGTGTCCACTATCCAATATATTGCACATTTAGTCGTCCAGTAATTTCGTTCAGTGAAACTTTTAAAACATATTCCCATTAATGAGATGTGTGTGCTTCAGAGTATTAAGTTTATTTTTTAAATCATAAAAATTTTACGATTTACAACAAATAAATTATAAACAAAACAAGTCGCAATCGTTTACAACAAAAACATATATTGTATCGCTAATATTTATACCTATACAAAAAATACAAAAACAAAAAAAAAAACAGAAAAGTGGATTCGTTCTATAATTACGTACAAAAAATATTAGGGCAGCAAAGTAATTTAAAAAATTTTTTTTCTTTTTCTGTTCACAAGTTAATCACGAAAATATTGCCAATCACTCGTTCTCTTACCACTTTTTGTATTTATTTTCTTGCCGAATCGAAAGAATAGCAGCTTTATCAGATCTGAAGGACAGTCTTACTGCTCAGACAGTCCATGAGGCGTCAATTGAAACCGGGGTAAATCAAAAGAAGCTATATGTGGCGAATGTGGTGGATGAGGTAAATTATCAATGTTCGTCTATCGACATACTTGGTTGGTTTTGCCTTTAACGATCAGCTTGATTGCACGATCAACTTGATACACGTATCTTCGTATGGTACTCGGCAAACCTACGTCGTTATACGGGAACTATTATACTCCGTTTGCCATCCGGCACCATGGGGTCTTCATGGTTACGTACCCAAGTTAAACAGCTACAGATATATGCACTTTTTTCCCTCATACACTTCAATATATCTAACACGCAAAAAACTGTACATAAAGTTCGATATATATATATATATATAAAATATATTGGAAACATACTAACAAATATCCAGACATTTATACGGGGGTAAAGCCTAATGATTACAAGGTGCAGCAAAAGGCTTACTATTTACCTTAAAGCTTTAGTTTTACTGGTTTGAAATTTTCTATCACATTACCTAAGTAATCTTAAGAAAGACTTTGTCAAAAATGAATTAAACTGATCATCGTACCTTGTGTTTTATGTATGAATGTAGTTTTCAACTTAACATATTCTTTGAATCCGAAGCTGAAACTTTTTTTTGTTTTTTTTAATATAACCAACCATTCCAAAAAACAGTGGGGAGAAAAGAAGAGATAGGTAGTGTGAGAGTGACCTTTCAGCTTAGTGGGCGCACGTCCAAGAGATAAGTGTTGCGCTTGTCTTTACCGGCAGAATATTTACTATAAATGTAATCAAAATAGGATCAATCGCGCTAAGACTTAAATCCGAAAATACCAGCGACTAGGTAGTTGCGTGCGACAGCCCAGTAATTCTTAGATGAGCTAATAATGTTGGTTTAATGGCTTTCAATTTTCTCCAGCAAAGCTAGTGCCTTTAAGGGGGTACGCCACTGTAACATCTTGAGAAAAAAGCATTTTTTTTTTTGTTGTAAGGAAAAGTGGCCGAATCATAATATTCAAGGAGGTTGTTGAGCATGTATTTAGATATAAAAAAAAATAAAAATGCATATATATAAATATATATTAAGCCACATTGAAATGTCTCCGCCCTTTTTTTTGGTCTCAACCTTCTTTTTCTAACTGCCACTTTTCAAATGATTCCAAACTGTCATATGGTTGATATTTTGTACCTCCACTATTTTCTGGCAGCTTGCGTGTCGGTCTTGCTTCACACGTTGCAAAATTTCATCGACGTTTTTGGTGACTGCGAGGTACATCTTTGGTATCGAAATTTCCGTAACGGAATCAAGCAAACGACTCCTGGGTCGTTCGTTCACTCACACCGTTCTCACCGTACACTTCACAAATTTTTTCTTTTTGCAACGGTTTTGCGTTGCAAAAAAAACATCACATAATGTATGTCTTCAGATTTTTCACTCACTTACACACTCCTGCACTACCTCGAAGTACTTCTGACATGCGCCCTAAGAAAATTATTAAAGCAGGGCAATATCTCGACGTCGTTATCGCAAAGCATCATTAATTTGAGGCACTCTGCGGCCGACTTGTTGTTCGATGCAAAGTTAAACTAAAAAAATCAAAAATCACTTAATCTTAAGGCCTGCAACTATCGGAATTGTGTAGGGAATTTTAAAAACTTGATGTTTGTGTGATTGAGGTGTGCTTGCATGAAAACGTTCAATAAATAAAAAAATTTTTACATTAACTTATCAAAAATCCTTTATGTGCTCCGCGAGAAAGTGTCATTTTAAAGACATTGTAAAAATCGTTGGGCGAGAAAAGCGAGTATTTTAATTTTTCAAATTTGGCGTAAGCCTTTTTATTGATTGCTATAATCTTTTTCATTATTTTGTAACGTTGCCAGGACGATAAAACTAAGGTAGCCTTTCCTGCAGCAATATTCTCTTTTATTTTCGTTTCTTGAAAATTTCATGCACCAGGAACCGTCTTTTGCTGCATCTGTTGTAGATGGAATTATACCGCGTATACTTAACGTGTTGCCAAATGGGGTAGAAATCATCAAGACCATGCATAACCCGATAGAGGAATTTATAATCAACAGCAGAAACTTGTTCGTAAACTTTTGATTTCTTGGCAGAAGCAATGAAAGCTTTTGAATCGCCCTCAACCTCATATCTTCTCAGCGGTCGTCCTTATGAAGCCGCACTGACGTATGTTTCCTTAGAAATGCTTTTAAATTTCTTTTAAACACTTTCTAAAGAAATTCGTTTTTCATGTATCAAAGAAATTATAATAGAAATCAATAGGCAAAAGATTAAACTATGATCTCCTATTCGGGAAAAGCCCGAAATTTAGTGGTGATAAACTTCTTATCCTCATAGCCTAGAAGGTTCATGACATATCCTGTGCTAGTACAAAATTAAAAAGATTCCGAAAAATTTACAATAAATAAATCAGTTGTTATATCAAGGGTATCTGAATGCTAATACTAAACTTGGATTTTTACATTATGGTATAAGTTTTCCTTTTTTTTAATTTCCTTATATGTAGCTACAATAGGGATGTGAAAGTAGACCTTTGTTGTTTCCCGTAAAGCATCCAAATATGTCCGTCAGAAATCTCTTAAAGTGCGAACAACAATATTCAGAATATATCCGTCCGTTCGTTCATTTGCTGTTCCATGTCTGGCGGTTGCAAAACTAAGCAATGACATCCAGAACGTGGCATCTAAAACTTTAGTTTACATTTATAGATTAAGTTGCAAAAGAACGCTGCTGCACTGCTAAAGGCGTATGTATACTGAAGGCTGAAGAGCAGAGAAGAAAACCTTAAAAAAATAAAGAAGCAAATTTTTTGTTTCTAAAAAAGTTGCATTTTATAGAAAAACATATCGCTGTGAAATGTGATATAAACATGGAATACGAAAATATTTGAACATTTGGTTCTACTCAGTCAACTAACTATTGCTCAAGCAATAAAATGCTTGGCATTATTATGCATTCAAATAAATAAAATATTTTTCACTTCAAAATGTGCTGCTCCAGCTGCTCTGCAATTATATGGATAGATATATATATTGGTAATTATGATAACAGCGAAATATCATGCAAATGGCATTCAAATTAAATATTTTTTGTTTAAATTGAAAATTAGATAGAATAGGAAAACTTGTCGAGAGGCAAATATCTCTTATATTTTCTGATGACGAGTTAAATTCATTTATGGCTTAATTTTATAACGATATTTATGTTTGACATTTAATAACGGATACCGTTTGAATTATACAAGTATGTAAGAGACAACGAATTCCTCGTATTAAAGAAGATTTGATTTACAGAAACTACTTATTTGTTAAGTAAATTACTTTGTAATGAGAGCAAGAAATATAAATGCATTAAAAGCAGCCATAGAAGCAACATTAAAGTGAACGCAAATTATTATCATCAGCAACAGCTGTTTGCCAGCCATCAATAATAATGATATGGCTCCAAAGTTCCTATTAAAGATTTTCAATGATAGCAATAATGGCTGCCAAAGGGAAGCTAACAGTTAGTTAAATCTCCAACTGCTTGCTAAATTGTCAAAAAAAACCTTAGACGAATTTTAGCGCACAAGCAACAGGTAGGCATATATTTGTGAAACGAACACATAAACAACAACAATAAAATACTCGTTGCGACAAAGGGATTTTTTTTTTTTTATATACTTTTTAATTTCACTTTCAATTGGCTCTTTATACAAAGATACAATGAATGTGAGAGAAATTGCTGGTTAAGGAAAGCTTTTAAATGGGAATTTTTTTTGAAAAGGAAACAAATCTCTGCGCGTATTGGGTGTAAAGTTCGTGAGAGAGTTGCAATTTTGCGTTCGCGAAAAGAGAGTAGAAAGTTTTACTTAAACAACTAAGAGAATAGGGATTTTATTTACGGTAAATCTCGAAAACACATTTGTTGCATGATAGAAATTTTATTTTTCCTGATATCTTTTCTATAAACATTCATATATACATTTGTATATATATATATAAGATTATTATACATTGTAGCGATAGAAATTGCCTTCTTGTTTGTATTAAAATTTTGATGCAAACGTCAGAAAGCATGCAGATTCTGTGCGGGAAAGATATCCTAACCTATATTGATGAATAGCATACTTGATTAGAGAGATATAAGATTGGGACCTAAAAGTGGATTGAATTCGAAAGATTATTTCATTATCATTAAGTCCTATTTATTTTGTCAAAGTCGTGCCTTTTCCCTTTATAACGAATAAATTTCCTAGAAACTAAGAACGCTTAAGTAAAATTCAACAGAGAATTGTTCAAAATGTGCTTTATTTTATTTATCTATTTTTTTTTTTTTTTTTCTTACAAAAGTGTAGTTTCAATCCAAGTGTATATTTGACTGATCACTAGCAAGTACTACTACTAGAGGGTCCTGTTAATAGTTTACATTCAGCAAAAGTTTATATCCAGATCTAATGTTTTACGGAAACACAATTGGATTTTTTTTAAAATTATCTCAGCCTTATATGACCTGCAAGAAACTAATGTAATCACTGCATCAGTGATCAAATTTTATTAAGCTTATCATCTATTCGCATTTAGCTTAACTATGTATAAGTTGCGCGCTGTGGTTAATAAGAAAACTAAAGCTTGATTTACGTCAATCATTGTATTTGAATCTGTACAGAAGCAAAAAGCAAACAGATTGTAGAAAATTTGTTGACGATCTAGGTTTATACGTCTGCGTAATACTTTACAGTCTTTGGGTATTCACGCATCCGCTCTCGAGATACGTGCATCCTGGTGCATCACTAGATGAATTGAAATCTTATCTGGTTGAGTAAGTAAGGAGTAATCCATTCAGTGCAGAGCAGAGTGTTGCTTAGTCATAGCAATGTCACTTTAATATCCTAATTATAGATGTAATTGAAGGATCGATGAGTTCAAATTGACTATAATTTGATTATAATATATATTCGATTACATTAGACCATCAGCTAGCTCTTGGCATATTTTGATAGAATAAAGTAAAACTAAAATTTGCTATTTATTGTTTGAAAAGAAGACTGCATAGGCGATAAGTTTAAGTTTTAGTCATAACATAGAAATTGTTTAAAAACATCAAGAACAAGAAATAGAATTTAAAACAATAGCTTTTTGAAAATTTATGCATAAACATTTGCTTTTTGCTTCTAGAAATTCGTACAAGAGGTAAGCTAACGGGAATATCTGCTACACTATATATATGCCAATGAAATATTAAGAGTTCTCTAGCAAGGTGCGCAGACGAAAGGTCCGCATTTCTTAAATAATTGAATTAAATAAGTGAAAGTTTAGTGTTTGAGGTAAACGTAGACAACAATTTATAGAAGTACATTAGAATATATAAACTTTCAGATAAAAAACAAAAAATTCTTTGTGTTTAAAACGGTGGTATGTTGTTTATAATTAATAGAATGTATTCAAGTCAATAAATGACTATCTATCTGTCTTATGAAATTCTCTGTTATGCTAGATATTTTGTAGCATTATAGAAAAAAATCCTATGCAAGTTAAGCGCTTTCATCTTATTGTACTCAAACATTACTCTTTTACTTTCCTCTTGTTCTCTTTATTAACTGTTTATTTACCGAAACGTTTTCGCTTAGTTGAAAGCAAACAGTAAAGTTTACATCGAATAAGGAATACTCAACGGCTGTTAAAAAAAAAAAAAAAAAATGGACTGAGAAATTTATTTGCAGTGTCACACATCATATAAAAAACTAAATGAAATTTAATTTGGTATCGTTGACTATATCTGCACATTGTCTTCTAAATTTCACGTCTAAAACAGATGAGATATTAAAAATTGATTCGAGCTTTAGTATATGTCTACATAAGCAATTGCCACCTGAGGCATTATTAATAGGGCTCTGCAAGACCTAAATAAATAAATTTACCCAAGAATCATGGCGATAGAGCACTGAGATAAAACATTGATAAACACGAAACATGAATTAAGTCGAAGGGAAATGACTAACTGAATTAATAATATAGTGACTGAAGTATGAAACTAAACAAGTGAACTCCCAGTCGCAGGACAAGGGCTATGTTTTCAAAAAGTCCAAAGATAATCAATATTTATATAAAGAAAAACAGTAGCATATAACTGACAATTGACTTGCGATCATTACATTAAAATATCCATTAATAGGAACTCCATTATAAAACTGAATTATTTATTATATATGTAAAGAAGAAAACAAAATTTCATTTTATTAAGAAAATAGGTGATGAAAAAGCCCCAATAATGTGGTCCCATAGAAAAGTAAAAATTCTAATAGAGATAACTTTCAATCGAATATTGTGTTAACACCAAACTATTAATTAACTAAGTATATCCTTTTAATTTTCAACTGATAGCTAATATAAAATAAAAGAAAAAAGAACAAAAAAAAAGGAAAATGAAAAAATATCCCCAGAAATTCATCGGACACCTGCTAAAGTCTCATACGAAAGCTATTTTCTGGTATAAAATAATACAAACAATATACACACGTTCATAATGCAGCAAAATGCCAACGACGACGCCAGTACAATTTAGACGAACATTAGAAAATTTCCCAACAGTTTTCGTGTAGCTTTTCCGACGTTATGACGTGGTTACGGTTAAAGAAAATTCTTTCTTATAAAATCTTGTTAATAAAATAAATATTTTTATTTTTAAGAAAATTAAATTAAAAAAAGAAAAAATCACCCTTAATCCTTTAGAAAAGTGTTAAAATTATTTAAAAATAAATAATAAATTTAATAATAACGAAATATATGCATATATATATATATATATATATATATATATATATATATATATATATATATATATATATATATATATATATATATATATATATATCTTTCATAAAAAAAATGAAAAAATCTCATTAATATATAAATACATATATATATATACATATATATGGATATATATGTATATATGTATAAGCAATTAAATATATTGCCAGTGTTTTAATCAACAAACAAGCAATTGTTAATAAGAAGAAGTTTGTTAATTTCAAAATTTTATTACAGTAAAGACACCAAACCGAACGGAACCCTGTTAAGTCTATGCGTCAAGTATATTTTTTTTTTTTTAAATTCTGTCTTTTTTTTTAATTTTTAATTAAAATGAAAATAACACACATATGTATATATTCATTATCATTATACACACAACAACAGTGCGTTTGATAGCTCAATGTGGTAGAGTCGAAAGCAAAAAACAAAAAACACAAAATGAACAAAAAAAAAAATATTGTAATCTTTCGGGATTTGAATTCACGCCTTTTTTTCATTAAACCAGCAATCCTTTGAGACCTTATGCGGCATTTAGTTGTAATCCTGGTGCAAAGAAAAAAACAAAAATAAATAAAAATAAAATTTAAAAAAAAAAAAAGAAAAATGGGAAAATTCTCACATCATTTTGGCTTTGTTTATGGGAATTGTGAATGCTTCTGTACAAGTTAACATATATATGTACATATATATGCGTACAAGTGTTTGTAAATTTCGTAAAAACATTTTATTTCATATTTGTATTTGCCCCCACTTAGGGTTGTTAATATTTAATTACACTACTTGTGTGTGCGTGTGTGCGTGTGTGTGTGTGTGTGTGTGTTGTGTACATGTGTGGGTCAAATGTGGTACAAATATGAGTTTTACATTATTGACATATTTACAGGTGCACATTGGACCTTATGCGTGCATATGTTTAATACATATACATATACATATATATTTTATAAGTGATATTAAGGAAAAATTTAAAATAAAAAACGTAAATAATTGAAGGAAGGGTAAAGTCTACTTTTGCTGATTGTAAGGATTACAAAAAAATATATATATTTTTACTGTTAATTGTTTTTTTTTTTTGTTTTTAAAAAGTATACGCACATAGTTTATTATGCCTCCCTACAATATAAAATAAGTTCATCTCAAGCGTTCATTCTTGAACGTAATAAATGCTTGACTTTACTTGGTCACACAAGCTTTATAATTCCCTTAGGATTTGAAAAAGAAAATAAATGCTGGGGGCAAAAAAAATAAAAAGAAAAAAAACGAGCTTTATCCAAATGATTGTAGAAATATTTACACAACATAATATATTGTAAACATATGTTCAAGCCATTAAGGATCTTTTGTAAGGTGACCTTAACCTATACGTAAATAAACGTATATATATGTATGTGTAGAATAAGCATAATAAAAAGCAAAATTATATACGGTTTGGGACGAATTTTTTACTACCTTTTGATAATTGAAAAGGAAAACAATTACTTTTCCGGAGGGCAAGAGAGTTGACTCAAGTTTGATCATCTTAAGCCAGCGATGTATAAATGATTATATGAAGTTGTTGTGTTAAAGCAAATGAGAAAAAGTTCTTCATTCATTTTGGATGGAACACTGCAGGTTTAACCTTTTTTTCCTTGTTTTCTTGTTTGAGGCGATAATTGACTGTAATCGGTTTGTAACGATTTTCGTGCCGATATATGTTTTACTTTGCGAATTAGTGACATGTATTATTGTGTGCGTTGTTGCTTTTCCATTTCAACAACTGTTTATTATAAGCATATTTGTGGGCGGATCTATTTGCGAAATTGAAGTTTTACATTTTTAGCCCTGTGTTACGATAATGACAAGCAAACGGACAACCGATGAGCAATTGCTCATCAAAAACATACTTTCTGTAGATGTGTAGTAGTAAATAATCTATAGAATGAGGACAAGTTTTAAATGACATCCTCGCCTTAATGTTGACGATTTTTTTGCATCTTTCGCGTGATTAACAGCAATGTTTTCAGATCAAATTCTAATATATTTTCGCTTAGGCTTGATAGTAAATATAATAAATGATAAGATTTTTACAAAAGTTTGACTCATCGATTATTGTTCGAGGCTAAAGCTTTGACAATCGTACTTCACGATTACTAAAAATTCTGGTTTATCAAAATGCGACACGAAGATATAAGCAAATCCTTTCGGCGTATGGCTCGTGAAATATGATTACTTTAATCGCCTTGAAAAAAAGCGGTAAATTTTAGATTTTGAATTCTTTTGAAATTAATCTGACTTCGCTTTCACCAGCCCTTCAACAAGTACAATAAATGTTTATGTGTTCTTGTTAATATAATCAATCACTCGGGAGATATGCTCCTATAAGTGTATCACTTTAGCAATAAGAGCGGGTTGACAATATGTAGGGGTGGAGCCAGAGGTAGGGAGAGTGGCTGGCTGCACAGTCTAGTGGATATGTGCTTAATCGGTTAGTATACATCGAGACTGAGCACACACTATACCCAAGACCAAATATATTCTGCCGCACAGACATTTGACCACCGACCCTTATCTACTCAGCTATGCAACAAATACTTTAATTAAAAACACAATTTTTAAGACTTTAAATATTTGTAGAAGCTACGAACAGTATACCGAAAGCAGCATTTCTCCTCCATCATCTTATCCTAAGTAGATTTCTTATACCTTTTTACTGGATGAAGTATAAGGCAAAAAAAAATGATTGATGAAATAACAAAGAAAATAAATTATGTTTGAGAGAGCGACAAACGTAGCCATTTTGTTTACATTCCAAAAAAAAAAAAAAAAAAAAATTAAAAAAAAAAATAAAAGGAAAATGTTAAAGTTATCCCTTAAGGGTGCAACTGTCATGTAAATATAAAATGTTTTAGAAAGATTCTCATAATAGATACATTTCTATAGCTATATAGTTTAAACGCTTTCCCTTGTTGAAAAATCTTTTTTTCTTTTACTTATCCCCTACACCACTTGTGGTGCAAGGGAATATTAAGTTCGTACGGATGTATGCAACGGAAGGACTTGAGATAGACCCACCTTTTATCATACCGATAGATTCCGAATCACTTTTTAAATCGATTTAAGCTTGTCTGTCCATCTGTCCGAGTTGTTTTCTTGTGCTTAACCTGTAGGTCGCAATATTTGAGATATTTTGATGCAATTTGTTACACTTAAGTGTTTTAGTCCAAGGTCGAATGCTACTGAAAATGGTTCGGATCGAATAACTTTTACTCCCATTTCTAATATAACCGTATAAAGCAAAGTGTAAGTAGGGTTGTAGGGTAGGGTCGTCCCTGTCCCACTCTAATGGGTTTACTTGTTTTAGGTTGTTTTTTTTGCGCAAAAACTTTTAATCCTACTTAGCTTTCATTAGCTAAACAAGGAATGCATGAGAAAAGTAATGAAACTTAAAATTCCAAATAATAATCGTTTAAAATTGATAGCATTGTTGGTTTGGCTGTAACCTAGTTCTTAGTTTTTTCATCTAAAAACGAATCAGTTAATGGACTCTAGACCCAAAAATTGGAACGTTCCATACAACTTTCGCATAAAACCATAGTTTTTTTCTGGCTGAAGGATATAAAAGAAATTAAAAATTGTCTTTTTAACCACACCTTCCCTTCATCCATCCCGCTATCGCTTCAACAAGAAAGGATCGACTAGAAGCAACAGTAAAATTCAAGTAACTCAGCTTTCAGTTCAAAGTAGAAAGTATTCACAATATGTGTTTCTTTTGGTCTTAAAGTGTTAACAAGCGAACATAAGGCAAAGTATCTATAAAAAGCGTGAAGTTTACTGCATTGAGAATCGAATACGTGACCCCGAATACGTCATTTCGATTTCTGTTCGACTTCCAAGTACTGTAGGTAAAAGTGCTATGGTGAATACAAGGGTTTATAGATAAAAAATACTTTTCGAATGTTTCTCACTCAATTTCACACTTCACATTCATCTAAGATTCTTGGCAATTTAGATGAAAAGAAAGAGATAAGAACACCAGAGAATCAAAAAAAGAATTATTCCAATGAAATTTGATCTACCCTCGGCAGGAATTGCTTTTTTTCAGTTTTGATTCAAGCAAAAGCCATTGAAAGACAGCGTAACTTGTAAAGAAATGAAACTTTTACAGTGCAAACATAAAGGTCAAAATTATCCATATCTAAAGCTTCGGGAAAAATAAACACAACAGGTCGATTTTATAAAGTAATCAATTTCAACTCCCAGAACTTATTTGTACACCTATCATATACAAACAACAAATAGAAAAGATAGGGCGGGGGAGGCAGTATTTTGGGTACCATCATACTCAATACTACGTTATTGTTATATTATATATGTCAGCCGTAGATCATTTTTACTTCTAATCGAATCTGGTTAAGCCTTTGGGGCGCATTTCATTTGAGCTTCACACTTGAATTATTTAATTATTTCACATTGCGCTTCTCAAAAAAAAATGCTTTTTCTTCGTACTTTAAATCAACAATTAACACGTTTCACCACAATCAGGCCCAGAGGCCCACAATCAGAAAAGAATCTGGTATGTAGGACAGCAAGGATCCAATTGACCCAAGACTTCGTAACGAGATGCATTGATGAACCGTGCATATCATTTTAGAATCGTAGTCGCAATAACACGTACAGTCCTAATTCGTTTACGAGGCATAAACTAAATCAAAGTATGTATGTATGTATGTATGTATAGGTAATTTAAATTTTGTTTGAAATATTTGAGATTCTGGCACGTAGGTTCCGTGGTGAAAATGAGCTACGTCGGTGAAAAGATACGCATAAAACTGAGAGCATCTCTGTTCTCTGGATGTCTGATCGTTATTAATAAACTAAATAAATCTGACACATGATAATAATTTCGACGGATATTCTACAAAAATGGAAATAATCAGTCACACCCATCTCATACTATAGAGAATGAATTTTTCATTCGTTGTTTTATTAGTCTTCATTAGGCTAAAGGTGGTGCGTATAAAACATTGCTGTGCAGCCGGACGTAGTGGTCTTACTGGTTTTAGTTTTGAATATTCTTTACTTTGTTTACCTGATTTGAAATCGAAACGTCTGCGACCTCTGTATATTATTTTATATTTATATGTGTATGTGGTTTATTTGGATGAATAAATTAGTTTAGACTGTGACCAACCTCATCTTCACAATACAGGACTGCTTCCGGATTATGAGTCTCATTTCATTTGCTGCAAATTTTTCCTTATCTTTTGAATGTATATTTTTCTACATATATTTATGTTTGCTTGTTTGGATAAATAAATGACATTAAACTGTAAACGAAGACTGTAACATTTAGTTACTCACGTGATTCTCATAAGAGCCTGTGAGGCTCGTCGTGGTGTTATTTGCAAAAAAGCATATGGTCCGCTTTGGGGTTAAGTCCATATTTCTGAAAGCAACTGCAGTCACGCCTTTTTATCTAGTCGTGATCATTTGGTTGCTATAAACGGATTTTGTTTATCTTCCCACTTACGCTTCAAATATTATCAGGTTTTCAGATTAACATCTATTACGAATTGTTAGTCAATTTTTTCTTCTTCTTTTTTTCTTTATTCCATTATTTTATTTGTGGTACAAAACATTATTAAGTTTGTGCGGATGTAAGCAATATCCAGGAGAGCTTGAGATAGACCTATCTTCTAGTATACCAATTGAAGTAGGTCTGTCCGTCTATCCATCCTGTTTTCTTGTGTTCAACCTATTGGTTGTAAAAGTTCACATATTTTGATTGACTGTAGTATATTGACCAACTTTGGACGAAGGACGGCCACTATTGAAAATGATTCAGATTGAATCACAATTGTCGGCCACTTTCCATGGAACGCCCAGTATTGTAAAGTCATTGGATGACAAAAAATTGCAATTTTGCAAAATTTCTCAATCAAAATCGCTCAGTAATAATATTCTAGTCGCGGTTTTGTATCCCACTCGGCCTTGATATGGCCAAGGTCCGTTATTTGTTTCTTACCTTGTGTTGTTGTGAAAACGTTTAATATATTTTTAAGTCTGCATTTTTTTCAATCAATTGAGAGGAAATATTGAAAGTTTCCGTTTTATATCCCGTCTATGTACGTGAAGGCATAAATAGATAGATAAATGGACAAAATTAGCTCTCTTTGGAAATTTATTTTTAATTAAGTAGAAAATTTATTGAATAAAAATTACATATATATTCTACGCTGATTTATAGTCACTTAGTTATAGCTTAAAGTGATAAAGAAATATATTTAAGGCTGTTGGGTGTTTTCTTTCTTCTTTTTTTTTTTTTAACTCATTCCCATTTAAGCTGTTCGGCTTCAGTGTGCCACTTACGCTTAATGAATCCCACATACATTACGAGAAATGACATCATTTTAAATGGCGGATATGAATATAGTTTTAAATATATACACGCGTAAGTTTACAGAAATTAAAAAAAAAGGACAAATGCAGTTTTCATTAAATTAAATTAAAAATAAAATTTTTCCTTTCTTTTGTTTCCTCGGCAAATATTCAACTGATTTTTATGAAAACGCATTATTATGATGAAAAGGAAAAAGAAAAGGAAAGGACATATTCAAGATAAATGTTGGAAATTCATCAAGTGTAGGCACGCGTGATAGGCGATTAGTTTCTGGCTCAAGTTCAAAAACATCAATACTTTCTAATATTAAGTGTGTGTGCTCGATTATTTGCATCCTTCCACAGGCAATCCTCTACCATCATCCATACAATATGCGTATAGTTATGTCTGCCGTAATAGCGAGCAAAATATACAATTTTTTTTTTGCTTTTAAAAACTGGACCCTTCTTAATTTGCGTTGTGCCGCATAATATTGGGTCGACGTGGGTGTTTTTTCCCTCTTTTAATAGGGTATACGTGGGCATTATCATCGGGTGTATATAATGAGTAGAGAGCAAAAAAACCAGAAAGCCGGGATATTCCCAGTCCTTTGTTCGATTCGATCTGTTTTTAGTACCAGTCGTTGCTTGCAAGAATTGTCAAGGTTTTTGCCAAATTTGAAACCGATGTCTTAAATCTTGGCGGTACCGGGAAAATGTTTACCTTATTACTGCTAGACGCGCAAAAGAACAGATTGAGAACGCATATGCTTTATTGGGCTTCCGAAGCCATCTGCTGGAAATTGCAAACCTTTTGCCAAAACGCATGCACGCCATAGTATGGTGATGGATATAAATATGAAAAGGATTCAAGCAATTAAGCAAGCACGTCGAGAACGATTAACCGTCTTAATTGAAAAAACGTTAAGAAGAGAAGAGCAAAATCTTTATTACGTCAACCTGCAATAGAAGTGGATTTCAAACTTAGCTTCGTTGAATTTTACGATCCCAATAGGACAGTGGATTTTAGGTTACAAAACAAAAATGTTGGGATAACGAATAATCAAAGATTGCTTCAACTGAATTTATTGATAACGAGGAATCAGAACAGAGGGACAGAATCAGAAATCAATAGAGTATACATATATATTTATATATATACCGGTTTTAATACACAGTTCTGATCGCCGCTCATTTCAGTTTCGGCGAACTGACATACGATTTTTGAATTCGCAAATTTCGTAAAAATTCAGATAAGTTAAGATATATAATCTATACCAGATAACATATAAACATCAAAAGCAATCGCAGCTGCACTTACGATATCTAAGAGTATGCATATACGATGCATATATGCAAACCAAAAGTTGTCCTAAACTTTTCCTGCATTAAATTCATTGTTTTGCAAATTGTTAGGTAAGTGCTGTCGCTCAAATAAAAGTAAACGCCATTCTCAAGCATTAATTTCAAAACAAAAAATAAATAAAAAATCAGCCAACAATTTTCGATGACTCAGTCCATTCACTGTAAGTGTGAAGCCAGCCATGACTCAGAGATATGCCGCCAGCCCGGAACCAAACTACGACAACTACCCGTTGCCTTGTGAGGTGTTCTTCGATTGGTTCTCTTGAATTTTCTCAACTCCAGATGAAACAGTGTTACATTTTTGCTTATATAGATAGTTGGAAGTGAGTCTCATTAATTAAAATTTTTATTGTTTCAATGCATTGTCTGAATGTGTCGATTCCTATCAGAAAATCTCCTAGGTTTTACCTATCAGTTCAAGAATGGTTCGAAATTGAATCTCGTTTCATCAGCAATCGGTCGGATAGATCGATCAATCGATCGAAAATTCAGCGTTATTATGAATATAAAATATCTAAAAGAAAGGTTAGGATCGCATTTGCAATGATGTCATCGCAATGTGGTACATAGGATCCAATAGACAATCTATGCGTAGACTAATGAAATAAATGCCAAAAGTAACTAATTTGTCGTAAAATAACGAAAGAATAAATATTTAGTGCAATACACTCAAAGACTAGATAATTATGGAAGTTGCAGTCATACATAATCGCTTTATAATATTTAAAATGTTTCCGCCCTACACTCTACTTGTGTTACAAGGACGTATCAAATTTGTGCCGACGCGTAAAAAAGACTTGAAACAAACTCGTCTCCCTTTATATCAATCGATTTAGAATCACTTTCTGAATCGACTTAAGCTTGTCTGTCCCTCTGTCCGTGTTGTTTTCTTGTATTCATCCTACAGGTCGCAATTTTAAGACATTTTCATGAAATTTGGTACACCGACTTGCATTGGCTCAAGGACAAACGCCATTGCAAATGATTCGAATCGGACTTTTGATCACTTCCCGTGCAACATCTTATTTTCAAAAAGCCTTATCTGAGTAACTTTAAGATGATGTAGGGAATTTAACGGTCGGCTACGGGCCGTTATATAAAGATTGTAATTGTTTTTAATTATGAACGAATTTCTCGACATAATATGTATGCGTGTCAGCAAAATTTAGATCAAACCACACGAAAATAAATAGAATGATAGAGCGTTTAATGTAACTCTGGTCTTGTAATGCGAGATGCTTTTGGATTTTTGTTTTAATTTTAACAAATACTGCTATATCGACATATGTATTATGTATTTTGTTTTCTTCTTTTTTTTTTCTTAATATTTGGCATTTTGAAAGCATACAGGGGGTCGTCTTCATTTTGCAATACGAAGTGTGTTTTGGCTTAAAATAACTATTCGCAGAAAATCTCATTTCATTTTGTGACACTTTATGCGACCTAAACAATAGAGCACCAGAGAGTAGGAATTAAGTTAGTGTAACATTATTATTGTGTTGTATAGAGGACATCGTTCTATGCTTGAGCATACCTTTACCCTTTAACAAACGGAATGACAAATTCAGCTTGGCTTTTATATAGTCTTTTTAAGAATTTTCAACATTTTTGCTTTATTTGCTAAAGAAGATTAAAATATCTATTAAAAAAAAAAAAAAACGAAACTTAATGAATAAATATTTCTTTGGAGTAACGCAAACGATAAATCTCAACAATCTTTTAAAAAATTTTGAACTTGAAAAAATTAAATAATTTTTAATAAATTATATATATACGGGATCATGAAACAAGTGCGTTTTCTTCTTAATTTGTAGCAAACACTAAAGTCCAATAACCTTGAAGACGAACTCTCTTTCAATTAAGATACCGGTTCATGCCATTTTCATTTTAAAAGAATTGCAGTTAAACGATCGCCTCCGGACTTTTGTAAAAATTCAATCGTCGCACACCAATTTTTCCCTGCTCTTATTTCGTTAATAACATTAATAATTTTGACAAACCAGGTCGTTGAGGGTTTGCGATTTATTGGCTCCAACATATAATCGTACAGTAGAAAGTCCAATAGGGTTATGGCGCATGATCTTTCTGTTAAGCTCACATAGGCATTTTTGGAGATTACACGATCATTGAACTTTTCCCGCAATAAATTCATTTTGCCACATATCGTTCAAGTCAAAATCAGTTATCATGTTTCTCCAGTCCTCTCCGTTGAGAATAACTAAAATCCACTCCATTCGAAAGTTATGTTTGTACATGTAAAAATGCCTTAGGAACACCGCATATATTTTCTTAATATTAAAAGTCGAATAATCCCTATTACGTAATCGTCGATTCATTGTTTTCGTAAAAAGTTTTAACAATTTCTGTACGCTGTACCACAGTGCAAGTATTGTATCGCGTAAACAGTAGCAGGGACCAAGGCAGTATTATATTGAAGGAGGACTTGATCCAAGTCTCAATTAGAAGTAAGGGTTTTTGATTTATGTTAACTTTCGGAAACACAGAATGGATGACCCTATATATGGTACATAGCTGTGTCTCTGTTAGTTATTTGTTTATTTAAAATTAATTTAGTTTTATTTCTTTGACAATTTTAAAACATTTGCTTTATCATAAGCAGAATATGGTATAGAAATTAATTCATTAAGTTTGAGTAAAAAAAAAAATTTTTTTTATTTTTTTTTTGTGAAAAAAATTTGGTTTTTGTTTAAAGCAGAGACCAGATAATAGATTGAATAGATTGTATAAACAAATATATAAAAATATGTGCAGTTTACATGAGTTTGTGGTTGCATTCAATTTATATATAAATCCTAATTCTTTTATTTTTACCATATATATATATATATATATAT
>JMRQ01006290.1:0-125117 GCA_000688715.1 Glossina pallidipes | reverse complement strand
CATAGAATAGGAATAGATTAAGATAGGATAGAGTAGAATAAGAATAGCGTAGGTCTAGGGTACGAGTAGTTTAGAGAAAGTTAGTTTTAGTCAGTCAAAGCTGGGCTCTCGAGCCAGCAAGCAGTCGAGTTCGGGACTCGAGAGAAAGAAGTCGAAGTTTAGCTCTCGGGCCAGTCGGTTGTGTTAGGCTCTCGAGCCGATAACACCGGATATAATTTATAAAACTCAGATCGAATTTACTAAAGCAGAATACAATTTATAAACGCTAATGAAATGTGCCAAGTAAAATGAATTGAATAAAAAGGACAGAACCAAGTGCCTGCAAATATAAATTTTCTTGTGTTTGCTTTCTTTCCCTGGGCCGCTAAGCTGCCCCAGCCTAAGGAAAGGGCCGAAACGGCCTCACAATAGTTATTAAGATTTAGGGATAGGTAAATGCTTAATAGTACTTAGTAGAGTACTGGGATAGCAGACATAATTACTACAAATTACAAATAAAATTAAAATATAAATTTAAGATTCATATGTACGTAAAAAAGCATGCAAGCCGCTTGCAACGGTGCACCTCCCTTCCAGAGGACCAGTCCAGAACCTAGATGCGAGTAAACCCAAATTTGTTAATCACTCTATACGCAAATTAAAACGTAATCTTTGGTCAAATAGCACCCCCAAATCCATGTACGACTCAACATCTTCTAACTTGTGAGAATCACTGAGATACGCCGAATTATATGACGACCTTCTTGAGAACGACACTTTCTTGCATTTATTTAGATTTAGTTTCATAAAATTTACCGAGCACCATGCGACCAAATTATTTCCATCATTTTGAAGTTGACGCGAGCTCAACTCCGAGGAAAATATGTTAAACCGCTTAACATCATCAGCATACATTAATATCTGACTGAATTTGATCACCGATGACAAGGTATTAAGGTATAAATTGAATAATATGGGTCCTAAATGGCTTCCTTGCGGTACAGCCGACGTCGAAAGGAATTCATTCGAGGAAACGCGACTAAACAGAATCCTGAACGACTTATTTTTTAGATAAGAACTTATCCATTTAACTAAACGGGCAGGAGTCTCCGAGGCCAGGTCAAATGGTTTGCTAAAGTCAATGTATATGACGTCCGTGCGAGCGCCACCAGTAAAAGCTTTCGACACCTGGCAAGTGAACTCTAGCAGATTCGAGACCGTAGATCTTCCTTTCCGAAAGCCATGCAGGCAAGGAGAAATATATGATTTGATGGCAAAAGCTAGATATTGGGTGACTGCACGCTCAAACAATTTAGAACACTCAACTTGGAAACGCCCCTACATGGAAATGGCTCTACATGGAAATGGCTCTACATGGTGCCTGTTTCCGCTTTTATGAATTGGAATAAGAAAGCTACTTTTTCAACACAACGGTAAACACCTAATTTCAAGGACAATTAAAAACCTTTGGAGTTACACCACTTAGCTCAACAGAGCATGATTTAAGAATACACGATGGAATCCCATCAGGCCCAGGCGCACAACTATACTTTAGCGAGCTCAGCTCCTCTAATATATCATTTACGGAAATGACCAAATTGGAAATCGAGTTAACTATCGGACACGGGCAGTGTGAACTTGGATCAAAGTTATCAGTTGAATAGTTGCGACAGAAATAATCAGCAAACACGTTTGCGGTTTCAATCCTATCGGCAGACACCAATCCATTGTAAGAAACTTGGGAGGAATATATAGAGAGTTTCTTTTTGGAATTAACAAACTTAAAGAATAATTTAGGACAAACGAGCAATGAGGATTTTATAAACTGTAGGTATCTATGGTAATATAAGTGGTTGAGATAATTAAATTTATTCCTTGCAGTAAAACAAGCAAGATGGTCGAAAGCAGAACCACTTTTCATAAATTTTTTAAAAGGTCTGTTTTTCCTATTATTGTGATGTTTTAGCGCACTATTTAACCATGAAGGACATCTGCTTCGAGGGCGTAGATTATTAGTTGGAACAACTACAGAAGTAGCAGTGTTTAACCCATTGTAGAACGGTGACATTACAGTATCAGTATTTCCTATAGAGAAATCAAGCTTAATGTGAAAAAGAAGAGATTTCAGCAATAAGATATCAGTTTTCTTAAAATCATAGTGATTACTTGTTAAAGATGGATTCTGATCCATAGAATTGATCCATAGTCCATCGTGCCAACTGTTAAGAGTTATACTTAAAGCTGGATGATGTGAATCTTTGGGAAAGCTGAAAAGAAGACAACGAGATACAGCTATCTCCAGGGCATTGACAAATCACAGGTCTAATAGTTTGCCATTACAATTCCGAATACGGTTATATTGCAATAAATTACTATCAAATAGTCCATTAAGAAACAGTTTACCTCTATCAGATGTGGTACTAGAAACCACATAGCCGAAATCTTCACAATAACTCCAAGTTACTTGTGGCAGGTTGAAGTCCCCCATGTGTCATATAGATTGAAATGTCTGCATTTGGGGAAACGTAGTAGCAAGTTATATAAAACTGTCCATTAGATAGTATCAATCGAATGGCGATAAATTGAATGTCAGAAGGGGTGGGAGAATCGCTTAAGTACCATGGGACTGAAGCCGACACAGCAATTAGTACCTCACCCCCTATGCGATCTAATCTACCTTTTCTGCATATCTGTAACGAGTTATGAAAAAGTTCAGATGGAAGTAAGTCGGGCTTTAACCACGTTTCAGTAAAGACCAAACAAGAGAACTCCGTGCAAACTGATTTTAAGAAAATTGAGCGAATCTTTGAGTTTAAGCCCCTAATGTTTTAATATATGTTAATGGGCCCAAAGAAGTTTTTAGTTTTTTGTAGCCAAATGTCGAGCCATGTTCACGTTTCGGTGATCGAACCGATCTTTAGTCAAGAATTCCTTAATTAAGGATCGAGCTGGCCAAATTGAATTATTTATCTTTAACGACGAAATTGCTCTGGGTTGCGAAGGGGTCAATTTAAATAAGCTAACGCTCTCCATTATCCACCGATGTGTCAAACAAACGTCATCGGGAACACAAGCGTTCAAGGTTGGGGAATTAATAACTGGCGAGCTTGTACGTACTAATCCCGCAGGGTGAACAGCCAACTCACCAGAACTGAAAGGGGGGGGGGCGGGGGGGCGGCATTAGATTTATTTACATTATTTGTCTTATATTCCAATGTTGCAGCCAGGGTGACCTGATTGCCACTAGTGGATGGAGACGTCCTTGGCACAGCGGCATAGCTTAAACTAGGAGAGCCTCCCTGCTTATGGATAGCTTTGCTGTTGTCGGCTGCCTTCAAGGAATCAAAAACACTAACATCTTTTTTGGAAGAGAGAGAGGGCTAACGAGTTACTAGATGAGGATAGCGGAATGGGTGGTATTGGTAAAGTCAAGTCCACCAGGTTCACTGACAACTGGTCAATCGTTGGAAAGACTTGTTGTTCCTTATCCTGAGATCCCTCCTTTTGCACTGCTGGGATCACGGTGTGAACCGGTGCTAATGGAGACTGTCTTCAAGCCACACTGGATGAGACATTCAAAGTTACTGGCTCACCATCTTTTAGTAGTACGCAATCTTCAAAGGCGACCTGACAACTATTGAACTTGTCCAATGCGGCCACAAACACTTTCTTTGCATCGGCTCGACCTATCTTCGTTTGCACAAAGAGTTTATAGAATTCAATATCTTTTTTTCTACAATCTTTTCGTTTTTCTACAATCTGCATGACCATCTCAGCCCTTTTGTGTTGTCCACTACTCCGTCCACCGTCCTCCCAACCACACCAGCACATTTGGAGTGACCATGGCGGTCACACAGCCAACACGTCATGAATCGATCGGAACCCGAACCCGTATTGTTTTGACAAGGATTACATAAACTTGCTATCAGTTGCGTGTTTAATGTTGTTGAAAATACGCTGTTATCTTCACTCAATGATTAGTCAGGAAAAGGTAACTCTGTTTCCTTGCCAAAAACACAGATGTTATTGATGTTTATTGTTGTTTGCATATTGATGATTGTAAATAAGAAAAGCCTTTCAGTTGAAATAAATTACTCCAACGAGCCCAGCAAAGAGCAACGAAACCAGTTTATATATTGGAATGAGACACCAACTACGCTCACTTTGTGCACGTTCGAATTATTTTCATAAATTTTTCACCGATTATTTTGCACAATAAAAACACACGTCTTATTTACCCAGAGATGCCGATATTTTTAATATTCAAAAGTTCGTTTTCGAAAACCATCAGTGAAAGAATGACCATAGTTTATGTCTTCAGTGGAATATGCTTGAGACCAATATCGAGGGTCCCACTTTGAAGGAATTGCCACATTTGGTTATTCTCTGTGAAACTTGATTGGGAGACGGTTGCCCAATTTAATTCCGACCTTTAAGAAATTTGAGCAACCTGGGTCAACAACACTGGAAAATATTTACTAGTTTGCGTTGATAAAAGGTCTTCAAGATCATGCTCGTTATCGTCGAAAATCGAAATAACTTCCGGACTTTGGGAAGGTATGAAGATGACGGAGTCTATCGCCATTTGAGAATGGTAGCTACCTAATGTACTCATTTGTGTCCTATGTTGATCTTCGCCTTGTATTGATGATTATGTTGGTGTTGATGTTGTAGATGTTGTGCTGTTGATTAATTCGATTTTTTATACATTTAATAAACGGAATATAATTTTTAGACAAACATTTCGAGGCACGTTCGTGTTTAATTATTATCAGCCTCATATGTCCTTGAAAGAATCTTTCCATTAGGATGTATGTAACAAACAAGGGATTGACCGAAGAACGTTTGTCGTGAACGTAATATGGGGGTGTGTAATAGGGAAGAAACGCATGTGATGCTATTTTTCTTTCCTTTCTTCCGAACAATACCTTTTTCTCGGAAAATTGAGATGGATTTTGAATTGTTTATAGGTATGAAGGTAGGTACGTCGTTATTTGAAGGCGAGGCGAAAAGACAAACGTTACGTATGCGACGAAAAGGTTGGTATGCGTTAGTGAAGTGAATTGGCGGGGAAGGTGTGTGTGTGCGTGTTTTTTTTTTTTTGTTAGGTGGAGAACCATCAACAGACGCCCATCAGAGTAGTGCGAGACTTTAACCCGCTAAAAACCTCCTATTCCCTACCCTGTGGCACGGCCCTTAAGTACACTTTCACAGGGAGTGAAGCCGTTTAAGCACTACTTAAAAACCTACGTCGACGCTCCTCGTGTCTTTGTTTTCTCATAATGTTTGCGGCAAACACTCCTACCGCTTTCCATATTTTCAGGTCGTGCAACATATTTGTCACGAGATTGTCGGGGAGAGGTAACACTCCAATTTCCGTCTGTAGTCTCTGTCGTTATGGTATTCGGACAGACAAGGAAAATATGTTCCGCGTTCTCGATGCATTCAAAAAAACTACAGAATGAGTCCTGTTTTATTTTAAACCTATTCAAATATGATCTAAAGCAGGCATGGCCGCTAATTAGCTGTGTCAAATAAAAGTCCATCTCACCATGTTGCCTATTCACTCAGGGCCGCAAATCTGATATGAGCCGGTGCGTCTCTCTACTCTTACTCCTGCTTTGCTCGCCGGTTAGCCGCTTCAGCCGATAATCTGTGAAATTCAGCCCTGTACATACCTTCTTTATCTCGCAAGTCGATTGGTATCATGCCAGCGATCACCAAAGCCGCATCTCGTGTACGACGGTATATCGAGAACCCTTTGCTACACTGAAGAGCCATAAATTATTGTCGCAATTACCACTTCTGCTATCAGCTTTTTACGGTCTTGCCTAGGACCCCGCATGTTTGGCAGTAAGAGCGCCAGCGACTTTGCTACCTTCGTTGTCTTTTCGCGCGTGTATACCGTTCGTATATTACTATCCGGAGAAGCCTTTAATGGGATAAGCAAAAAGAAAGGACATTTTTTCTGTGTGTGACGGCAATGTTAATGTATCTATAATAAAGCCAAAACAGCCAAGGAAAAGTTTGCACCAACGCGTCCAGGAGTAAGAGGTAAGGCGTAGGAAAATATTTAATGAAGAAGTTCTACACAGGAAAAGGCAATCCAGAAACTACAAAAAGGTAATGGTTCTCAGAGAAAAAAGAAAACGGTTTAAGCAGTTAAAGAAAAGCATTGTTTCCACAGTTGTTACTTTAGATGGCTATAGATTCTTTGCTGAAACGAAAATTAATGGCGAAGAAATGACAGCACTACTTGTTGATGGATTACTGCCAATTGTTGCGGAGCTGAAGCAAAATACTTTTTAGAAAGACGAAAAAAGGAAAATCTTTAAAATACGAGGTCAACAAGTGCACACAGCAACTGGTAACAGCCATAACAGGTGTCATTATCCTACCAGTGCAGTGGGAAAGAGTAACTAAACACATGGTGTTTTTTATTGTCCCAGAACTACAACAAAGTATATACTTTGGATTAGATTTTTAGAAAACATTCGACATAGCAGTCGCAAGCAAGTTGCCAGAATCTAAAAGAATCCTGTAATGTGAAGGAGTGGAAACTGAAAGTTTAAAGGATCTTGATTTAGATAAAAACATACTACAAACCGAAATTTTACTTGCTATTGAGCAAGCAAATGTATTAGAGGTGGTTAAAAAGCAATTTCCCTCCTATGAATAAAAAGGTTTAGAGGAAACACATCTAGAAGAGCATATTATTTTTGCTACAAATGCGAACTCGCCCATTAAACAAAGACATTATCCGAATCCAAAACATAGTTTTTGAGTTAGAACGTATGCTAGTAATCACGGAGAGTGGCGGTTGTTGTTTGGAGGCGGGAAAAATTAACGAGCACATAGTAAAACGCGCTTATCCACTTCCTCACATTGATGGTCTTTTAAGTCGTCTACAAGATACCCATTTTATATCAGCTATGGATTTAAAAGACGATTTTTGGCAAAGCCTGCTTGACAAAAACTGGTAATAAAAAACTTACACCAGTTTACAGTTGGATTTCGGTTTATGCAATGCTGCACAAGCGTTCTGTCAGTTGATGGACAAAATAATTCCAGGGAATCGTTGAGAGAATGTTTTCGTGTATCTAGATGATCTGAATTAAAGAAATGCCTTGCAACGGGATCAGTATTATCTTCACCATATTTTCATAAATACATCCACATACAATGCGATGCGTCTAAAGGAGATATAGGGGGCGTGCTTTTTCAAGTAGGTGGAGGAAACCAAAAAAGCCTATAGGGTATATGTCAGCCAAAACAAACCGAGTACAAAAAAAATTATAGCATCACTGAATTAGAATGTCAAACAATTTCGGCCATAAGTGGAAGGCCTACCATTCACAAAAATTGCCGATCATCCCAGCCTAAAATGATAAAATTTAATATCGAACATATGAAAGGATCTTTCGCGCCAGATACGTTTTCGCTTATGTATGTGGAAGAAATTGTAAATATCAGACTATTAGGTAACGTTCTGGATTCACCTTCATTTGCACCGGAAGAGTGTGAGCAATTGAAACAAGTTATTGTTAAAAATAAAGATAATTTACCAGATTTATGCGTATGACAAAGTTATGTGTGTAAGCGTACCAAATTTCGACCTGGAGATATAATACATGACGATGACGTTTGGAAATTATGAGTGCCCTCGGGCTTGAAATCCCATTTATTAAATGCAGCATATTCCTCACTATCTATCTATAGACATGGCGGAATTTATGAAAGCATTGCGAGAGTAAGAGAGAGGTATTTTACGTTGAACAACCAATGTGAGAACTGTAATGCCAAGTTAGCTCCTTTAAACGTTAAACGCATAGTTAGTAAAGTCGTGCGAAACTGTTTGTATGAACTATACGCACAGCGGGAAAAAGACTATTAGTGTATCATGCTAAAGATCTTTTGATGGCATGACATCATTCATCTTTTTTGCCCGGCTAATTTAATCGTGAAACCACTAACTATACAATCTCAGGGTTATGTGGGTCAAAGCCACACGTTGAGTTGGCGATTTTATTTTTACTGCTATTTTTTTTTTTGGGGGTCAGTCCGAGAGAATTCGTCTGTCGGACCGGGAATGATCAATTTTTCTTACGAATTCGCTTCACACCGTGGCGGCGGTCGGCTGAACGGTGTTTGTCTGCCTGCTAATAACATTACTTCTTTATGATTGAGTAATAAGAAATCTGCTTAAAATAGCGGATCACTGCTGTTCATCTTTGTCTTTCCATAAATCTTTTTTTTCTCTATTGTTAGGTAGAAAAAAAAGAAGGAGAAAAAGAAAACAACTAGCAATGCTCAGAGAGAGAGAGAGGAGGAAGAGATAGATCCGAGATAGGTCCGATGTTTGCCTGCGTATTTTAGGGACGAGTTTCGTTAGCTTGAAAAATGAAAAGTAAAGTGAGTCAGTTCAGTCATGTCGTTCACTCGATTTTTCCTCTTTGAACGATTAGAATGTGTAATTTTCTTGTCGCAAAGGTTTGTGCGAAATAAACGAAGCAAAGAACAAACGGGCACTTTGCCCGGTAACAGACATGTAACCAGTTTAAAAAAAAAAAACCAAGCAAACACATGACCGAACAAAATGGACATGAATTGAATGTACTTTTTTTTGTAAAAAAACACACAGAACGGTAAACGACATAAAAAAGTAAATAAATACAAAATACGAAATTAATAAGTTTTTCTTAAAAAAAAAATATATATATATATGTATACCTTTTGAAGAGAGAATTAAGTGCGTTTACTATGCGCGATAAATTGATGCAATAAATTTAATTGAATTTAATTTATTTGCCTGCTAATTATTATTTGTCTCTAAGTGAAGAATAAATTAAGCAATTTTGTTTTTGTTTTTCATACAATAAAAAAAAGTAAATAAATAAAAATAATGAGCTTGTAAGGATCTTAATAACTCAAATTATGCTTTGCCTGAGTTCCGTACAAAATCTTCAAACACAAGTGCGTTGCATTGTTGGTATATTTTTTCTGCAGCCACTTTTTAATGACTACAGTTTGTCAAACAAAACTGGTAAACTGTCGTGGCGGGTATGTTATGGTGAATTCGGAATGCGGTTTTGCGGAAATTCATTTCGAACAAAGAATGTGAATCCTTCGTTGTTATATCTTCAGAGAAAACAACGTAGAGAAATAACCGTAAGAATAAAGAAAAAGAAGGATCCTTAAGGAATGAGGTGCAGCAATCGGGCTAAGTTATAATATATTTTACATTCACCTATTGTAGATAAAACAAAATGCAATTCCAAAACATTAATAGTTGTGTGTTGGGCAGCTTAGCTGTGAGATGATTGCATATGTGACGAAGACGATTATGAACAAAGAATTTATGCTTTCTTTTTACATATTTTTTTCTGTTTTTTTTGTAATGTCATGGGATAATCTGAGCCGAAAATAAGCCCACACCGAATGACATCACACCTTACTATTTGAATTTTATTGAATTCAAATCGAACTAATCCTTTCATCACCTTTTAATGCTTACAACTTAACAGCCTATCAAATCCAAAGCTGTTCTTCAATACAACAAAATTGTAATCTCACTGGCGTGTAAATATCGCTGGTGTTTTGCTTGTGACTTTAACGTCAGTTCTGTACAAAGAGTTTTTTCAATTTTCTCATATTTTTCATTGTTTTGAATTATCATTGTAACTAATATGGTAAATATTAGCTACTAAGCGTATTTTTGCAGATGGAAAAGTTTAAACAGATACATTATTACAAATTACGATGAAAAAATTTTCATCATAAAATGCTAAAAATTAAATCTTTTTGCCATATAAAGATTTATTTTTTGTGAAGAGGAGCATACATCACAATCTGCATGGACGTAAAATTATATTATTGTTGCATAGCTGATATCGGATGAAGTTATCCTCGACGATTATTTCTCGCGTCCTTACAAGCAATTTATGTTTTTTCTATACTGCTCAACAATGGAGAAGATGTGCTAGAGCCAGGACTAGAATGGAAACAACTATATGAAGCCTAAGGCGCGTAATGACTGATCTATCTGTTCTCTAAACATTTACAACAATCTTTTTAGTAACACACAACCAACCATTTCGTATTCTCACTCACCATGAAACACGTTTCTTGAACCACTATAAGACATTTTATAATATAATTCGGTAGAAGATAATATATACATCGTTTTCTTTATTAATCTAATTATGGTTTTCTAATTTATGATAAGAGATCCTACCGACAAATCCCTACATTTGGCACTAGTTCGAAGGATGCGACCCTTTGTTAATTGGCGATTAATTGTTTGAGTATACCCTAAAATATTACCATGGTGGTCTCGATTTTCATACTAGTTTCCCACTTACATATTTTTGTTGAACTTCAGTAAATCTGAGCTCCCTTCTAACAAACTGGTGCACACGTCTTCTGTCGTTGACAACCACAGCGAGAAAAATGACAAACGGAAACCCAACTTCAGTCAACTGTCCTCTTCTGGTTGGCGTTGCCGACCGATTTTCAGATCTCATCAGAAATCATCTGCTTTATATCTTCGAGGGAGAACCAGCTGTTAAACGCGATAGTGGTGTTCGGCGGCACTCATTTTAGTCCTACAATACTTATGAATACGGACTACAGCCTATTGGAGTGTGACCATATATAAGTGCATATGTGCGTCTACTTAAGGTAATCACAAATCAAAAATATAAGTAAGAATTTCAACCAAAAGAAAAGAAATAATATGTGACACACTTCAAAACGCGCCAAGTTGCATTTTTTAATACCTAGTTTTAAGTGAATGCAAAGAACGCAATGTGACGCTAAGCGCCCTTACTCATTATTCTTGGTGACTTTATTAATAACAAATTTATTTGCCTTATTATACCCACCACTGGAAGATAGGGGTATACTCATTTTGCTTCTTCCCGTAATGTATGTAAAGGAAGCTTCAGAGACTCTATAAAGTATATATATTCTTGATCGGCGTGCAATTGTGAGTCGATTTGGCCATGTCCGTCCGTCCGTGTGGCTATGTGGTATGTGTTGTTGGCACTTTCCTAGTCGCAAAAATGAAGACATCGACTTCAAATTTAGTAGAAATATTGCAAGTTTCTGCAAGCAGGTTGGAATTGAAAATGGGCCAAATCGCGCAGTGGAGCGTAAACTGAACGCAATTTTTTTTTTTTTAATTTTTTGATTTTTGCTCTTTACTCAGAAATTATAAAAGTTAGAAGGCTGAAATTATCGATATTTGCTTTACGTAGCACTCTCCTCCTTATGTGCAAAAATTGAAAACATCCGCCATGCCCATGAAAGTGATTAAATTTTGTTTTTTTCACTTTTTGAAGGTTTATTCTTACTCATCATAAGACAAACAAGACCGACTGTTTAAAACTCTTTTGTACAATCGTTAAATGAAAACACATTATCTACCTAAAGATGGGCTAATTTTAAAATGAATATGGTAGACACCGTGATTACTTTTTTCTTAATAATACTAGCGGTATTCAAATAAAAGAATTTGGAGTGTAGTAAGCGAAAAATATAGTGGTGGATATGGGAGATTCGGTGGCCGCCGAATATAATTTCCTTACTTGTTTCTATATTCAAATAAAATCAAAAATTGCTGGCTTATGTGTTTTTTCTACACCAAACCGTTCTTCCACCTTCGCATACGACCAATGGAAATAAAAGTAGACGTATTTTGGTTCTTATTAACAATGTGACATTAATCTAATTGAGTTTGTTCGAAAACAATTTCTTTACTTAGCCTTCGTGGCTTAAGAGGAAACCCACGTTGCACTCACCCTACGTTCAGACGTTAATCAATTAACACTGGTCAATTATGGTTGACTCTTCATACACGTGAACTTGCCCTTGCTGTCATTTTTGCTGTCTAATTGGTTAAAGGAGAAAACCCATAACCTGCCTTACTTAGTGAAATCAATTACAATGTCCTGCAGAGTGTCCAGGTGTTATATCCCTATCGTTTTAACTAAGAATCAGAAAATCAATCATGTAATAATAATGTAATAATAATCATATAAATATGCACATGTACGTTAATTACTATAGTTTACACTACATATAAAGGCATACATTAAGTTATATTCAAGGCCCGACACCGCATAAGCAACTCTAAGCTTGTTTGTATATAGTACGTGGCTGCTTTTTATTAGCCGAATAATGGAATAAGCCAATAAATGAATATATTTGATCTCGTGACCACTGACTTGGCAAGAAAGCAAAAAAAGAGGAAAGTTAAGTGTAAATACCTTTTTTTTTGGATAACATGGACGACTTCAATATAAAAGGAATCAAAATGGCGATAACTTCCCCATACGAAATTTTTGGGCAAATGCATGCAGACAAAGGAGTTTTATTTGTTCTATTCGTGAAAATGATGTGCGAAGCAAACGTTGTTCGAAATCCATGGGAAAGCTCTGAGCAAATACAAGCTAGTAATCGATAATAGCCTTCTAGATCTCGGCAATCGATCTAACTCATCGGAAGAATTGATTATAACTGTTACTGCGCACAAATAAAAAATGGGCATAGGTAACGTTGAAATTTTTAGTATCTGTAACCAATGAATTATTAAATATTTAGTATCTGTGATCAATAAATTATTAACGAAAATGTGAGATGGAGTCTACACTACCACATATCAATGGTGATAAGAATACCTTAAATTCCTTCGGCTGCATCTATTACTTCCTAGCATTAAATAATGTATATTCAAATAACTTATAAACCTAGGTATTGCGGAATTTGCTTATATACCCTATAATGTTTGCCCGGATCGTAAGTAGACTTAGTTTCCTCTTCATTTATTATTATTAGCAACAATGAAACTCATCATTCATCAGCACATGCACCTACAGCTTAAATTATATTTTCAACGGATCGTATTGCATATTAGTTTGTAAATGTGTACGCGCATCACCGAAAGATGATAGAGAAAATATTGATTATGTCAAAGCGTTTGCTAAACACAGAAGGAAGCTTCAGAGATCTCATAAGGCCCCCGTAAAGTAAATATATTCGAAGTCCCCTTAAGTATGCTTGTCCGCATGTCTATCCATCCATCCGTCCACCTAACTGTACAAAAACTGTACAGTAACTCTCCGTTTGCAAAAATAAGGACATCGTCTTCAAATTTGGCAAAAAATTTAAAATTCTTGTACGCAGGTTCGTATGGGACAATGGGTCAAATCGGTCAAAAGACGTGCTAATAGTGCAACATTAACCGAGAACATCTCTGCTTTATAGGTTTTTGGTGAGCCACACAAATAAACACACGTAAGATATTTCCACGTATACTCTATAAAAAACTACGCCTACAAAGTGTTATAGGGGATGAAAATTTAATGTTTTTAATTTTTGCTTCATTTATTTTTTAGAATAAAGCTGAAGGTTATAAAATATTCGGCCACAGACAAATATTATTTTCTCACTTGTTTACTTAAGTCTCAACGGTCTAGCTTTTCATTCTGGAGCGGAATTTATCAAATAAATGAAAGGAGATAAAATGATATGTGTGTGCAATTACATGATGCGGAGCCCCCTTCTATTATATCTGGTCATCCAGAATTATTTCCTCAACCAAGTGCATCCGTCCGCGTAACTAATGTCTGCTCATGAACTTTAGCATATGATTTGCTGACCGTAATTTTAGAGAAACCCTGATGAAATTTGGTGCACCAAAATGTTTTATTTCAAAAACGAATTCTATTGAAAATCAATTAGATCGGAATACTAAGTTAATACGGAAAATACATATGCGATCCATGGGTCCAATAGGAAACCATTTCTTGAAAGTCCTGCCATAAAAACATTCTTAAGAATCAGTCTTTATAAGTCAATAAGACCTTACTTTTTGCCACATAGGTTTACTGTGTTAACTTTGGACCACATTGATCCATTCTTCGAGCTTCTTTTTTTTATATAATGTATAATTTTTGAGATTTCGTCACGAAGGTAAATAAGTGTCTGCATTAGTGTTTATCATTTGTTACATCTCTGTGATGTAGCTCAGAGTACGATTATAAGTTAAAATGTTTTTTCTAATTTCATTTCTTGAACGCCGGTAAATCAATTAATTTGAAGCGATTTTCATAGAGGGGAAAAGGTAAGCATAACTCACACAAAACAAAAAGAAGAAACTGTTTTTGAACTGACTCTATACTATCTGTCTGATAGGAAAAGCTTGGAGCACAGACAATTGCTGCATACTCTAGGATAGGCCTTACAAGCGTCACATAGAAACTTTTTGTTATGCAGGAATCAGCAAAGTCCTTCGACTGTCTTTCTCTGAAGCCCAACGAACTTTTTGCTTTGCATACAGTCGGTTATTAAAGTAAAAAATGCATATTTACGTTCCAACGTCTAATGTTGCTGCTGCTACGGTCTGCTATGGTTTCTTTTTATAGACTTCCAATGTGGGAACTTTATATTGCAACTTGGACAGAATTGTTTCGACGAGCAACAGTTTGTTAGTATATTTGGAGTTTTGTCGGTCCTTAAAATTGATGTATACCGGGCTATATATATATATATATCTATATATATGTTGTGCATTTATAGTATTGCACAAGCGATAGATTGATCAACCTAGGACAACTAGAATTTAAGTGTTCTCTTATTTGCTGTTGAATCGTTTTTGTTAATATCTTTTTCTTATTCTGGATCATCTGTATACCGTATAAGTTTATTCCTTAATAATAATAATAATAATCGTTAAGTATGGAGATGAAAGTTGACTTTTTAATCGAATGAAATGCCAAGATCAACGTACGATACCACATCCTCAACGTGATGACCACCAGTTATGTAGATGTAATGAACGGAAGATGATCTAGAGAACAACATCTTTTTGCACTCGGAAAGGTTCAGCGACATTAGGTTAATTCCACATCAATATACCCATCAAAGTAAATCACGAGTAAGAATTTCTAGACAAATTTATACACAACTCCTTGTATGCGACTAGATAAGTGCGACAAAAACAATTCGACTAAACATCCGATTTGGAAATCCGATTGTTGATAGCTTCAAAGTAAGAAATTCGCGATTAACTCTGCAAAATCTCTGCTCAAATCTGCGGAAATAACGTCATTTTGATTACATTCGGACAAAGCTTTAAAAATATGACAAAGAGAATTCCAGGAGATTAGTAACGGTAGATTTGCCAGAGCAAAACTCCTTTTAGAATGGGGAAACTACTCCAGCAACACAATAGATCAAGCTATTGGTAAGTAAATTTGGTACTACATTGAGTTTAGCAATGTACGTGCAATTATTGCAGCACCACCTGCTACCATTTTTATGACGCGGTACTATATAAAACATACACCAGCGAAAATCGATACATTGAAGATACTTGCTAGAGGCTTACAAAGATTATTGGCTGCGTTTTCACCTATAATAACTAGAAGGATGAAGTATTGCCAACATGCACCTACTGTTAATTAACCATTGCTTAAAGCGAGTTTTGCGCATCTTCAGTCTACCGCATAGTCCAGTATATAAGAAGCACGACTTCTAGCTCGACGTATCCGGGTTTAACATCCAATCCGGCGGATCTATTGGGGTCTGACCGAAGCCAACGGGAATGTACAGTTGATAAAGGCTTAATAGTTATCGATTCGGCGTATACCTCCCAGACTGCGACAATGCGGTCTATTTCTCTTCTTTCCAACCTTTTTCGCCCTGACTGTTAGTATATTCATATCCATGCAGAAGGCATCTACCGTGTGTGTGATGAAAAAAGCAAAAAAAAATTACTTGATATACTAACCAAAATCATTTAAGCGAAAGTGCTTACGTCTGCAGCACGATTTTTTATTGCTATAATGCTTTTGTTTTCATTTAAATTTTGACGAATTTTCATGCTGCCGCTTGAAGTTTTCCTACTTAATTTTACTCTGCCACTGAGATTCATCGCCATCAATGGTCTATGATTATGTTCGATGAACTAGCATTTGCACAATGCCCTTTCTAAAGTTAACGACGCCACTCTTTTCAATAAAGTTATTGTAAAATTTAATGAGTGGTAAAATTACTGGTTTAAACTACAGACAAGAAAAAAAAGTACATAATAATTAAACTGAATTTTTAAACCGGAAAATGCTGCCTATACAGAAATCATTACAATTTGTTAGAATTTAATTGGGGTTTTTTCTCTAAACGTATTCTCTGCATATGCTAATACTTATATACTTGAAGATACATTATAATTACAGTTTCGACCAAAACATGTGCAACATTTTCGCGAAGTTACATTTTAATTGCCTTTCAAGCGAGTGAATTCAATCGAGTCTAACAATCTACAAATGTAAGTTCAAAAAGCGTTGTTCGTGCAAGAGATTCCTATTTTCGATACCATTTTGGTTAAACATTGAACGAAGCTACACTTTCTGAGATGTGCAATGAACCATCTTATCTGACATCATAACTTGTCGTTTCGCAATGTCGTTACAAATATTTATTTTATCAGGACATCAAGCGATACCCTGTCGGAAAGCAATAATGCAACATAATTCACCCAAGTTTATTTTATCCGAAATTTACAGAAATTTGTAAAACGTTATCTATAGTAAATAATTCCATAACTGCACGCCAAGTTTGTGTTTGTCATCTAGAAAGATTCCTTTCCTTCGAGTCAACTAATGTCTCTTTTTTGAAGAATGTGACTGTCATTTCTTTTTGTAACTTTAGCGGAAAGAAAGGTCATGTCGTCAGCGTTGATAGTACTCAGGTGTTTCATTGTAGTGCACAAGTCTTTGCTGCTGTTGTCCAATCAATCACCTACTGGATTATAATAAAAACCTGTGGTTTACCCTTCTATTTCGGTAGGTATCAGTAGACGAAAGTGTTTTGTGCAACAGGAATGCAAGAAGCGTTAACATACGCATTTTGCACTCTTTAAGGTATTTCAGTGCAATGATATTTAACATAACACCTACCAGCTAATGATGACAAATTCAATCCTTTCTTTTCATTTAAAAAGTGAAGGATGCTTCGAGTCAACTTAAATACAGCAGTTTTTAAAGTTTATGACACATGGAAACAAATTCATTATTTAACTCATTTTCCATCGCTATCTAATACTTTTTCCCATCTTTCTGGCAGTCTAACAAATCCGCGTTGAAAGAGCGCTTGGTCTTAGTGGCAATCGAAATCCAACTATTTTTGCGTTCTTTCTAGGCAGTTAGAAGAAAGAATATCGCGGATAGAGAAGGATGTCTATAGATTGATTTTGCTATTCACCATGACTTTTTTATTCGGCTTAACAGCAAAATATATTCATTAACTGAATGTAAAACTTGTGATCTCCCCTTCCAATCATATGGAAGAAAGTTGCAAGCCATTCTTTTGATTTTTGCGAATCTTTAATTTTCTTAATGTTGGGTGTATGGACATATCTCTGTCCCTTTTCCATAATAGTGCTCAAGTAGTACCGCTGCTTGTTTGAAAGTACTCTCTATGAGTTATCCGTAACTGTATATTTTATCATACCAAAGCGCACACAACGTAGTTTCTTGGAGCTTTAGAGAATGAGCTATAAACGTCCTTCTGAAAAATGACCTTTTGGAGGAAAGTTCACTTTCCTGGCTTAACTCAGAAGACAGTGTGGCTGTGTTCTTACGATAAACATTGGTAAAAGCCCAAAAGATCATGGTGCAGAACGGGCAAACCATTACGTCTGTCTCTTATACACATCTAGATGTGTATAAGAGACAGCGATAAACATTGGTAAAAGCCCAAAAGATCATGGTGCAGAACGGGCAAACCACTACGTTCGACGATAAATGATGAATATTCATGGGGCCGCATTTGAGGTGGTCGACTAGACGTGCTTTATTACGGTTTGTACCGACTGTTACCACTTTCACGAAACCTAAGAGTAATATCCTAAAAGTCTTGTTGTCGAGACTTTTCGCGATAAGGAAATTCATTCTCATATGACAAAACTCAATCAAGAAATGTTTGTCCTACCATCCCCGTTGTTATCAGTAGACATTACGCCTTCCAGTTAACACGAGTTTCATTACATGATCTACAGATTCCTAAAACGGCTCTTGCATTCTTACGACGATACCCAAATACGGATTCTTTTGTGAATTGCCTCCGAGTATCCGTTAAGAGCGAGAGAATCATTCTCTAAATAATCAAATGTATTTTGACAAAAAAGGGCAGAATCATATTCACAAAGCCAATAGAATAAACGCAAACAGTACAAGAAAACATTATGGCAAAAACGCTGGAGAGGTTAAAATAAGTACAGTCCATGAAAGAAAGCGTGGACTATAGTTGCGATAATGTGAACGTATTACTTAACGTAAACGTACTTAGCAAAAAAAAAAGTCTTGACATTTGCAAGGAACGACATACAATTTCGACAAAAACAGTCGCAAGTTTTTTTCTAAAAAAGCACGTGCCCTAAGGTTTATTTATCTGATATCCCTATTATTCTTACTGATTACTATAATATATAATTTAAAAGTGAGCTTTTCCTAAAAAAAAAACATTTTTTATAAACAAACAGACGCATTTACAAATGCAACATAATAATAGAACATTTATAAACAAACAGAGCAAATTGCCGTAGACGGTGACGGAGTAGAATTTTCGGAGGAATATAATTTTTGGAGGAATAGAATTTTGCCGTATTCCTCCAAAACAAAAATTTTATTCCTCCAAATATTCTATTCCTCCAAAAATTCTATTCCTCAAAAATTCAAATACATACTTAACCGTCTACGGCAATTTTCTCTGTTTGTTTATAAATGTTCTATTCTTATGTTGTATGTTGTATTTGTAAATGCGTCTGTTTGTTTATAAAAAACGTTTTTTTTTTTAGGAAAAGCTCACTTTTAAATTATATATTATAGTAATCAGAATAATAGGGATATCAGATAAATGAACCTTAGGTAGGGTATTGGAAAAGAGGGCACGTGCTTTTTTAGAAAAAAACTTGTGACTGTTTTTGTCGAAATTGTATGTCGTTCCTTGCAAATGTCAAGACTTTTTTAATGTATGCAGAAAATAAATTTTTTTTTTGACATAAATAAAATTCTCCTACAAATTTCATTTCTTTTTCATCGCATAAAAATTTTTAACACAAATATTTTCCTCTTATCTTGCTTGTGTTTACCAAAGAAAAAGTAGATATTTGAGCAATTTCTACGCTTTCCCAGTGAAATTGCCGTACAAATGTTAACATTAGCAAATATTTACAGTTTTGTGTTTTCCTCTGCTTGAGTAAAGTAGCATGGCATAGCTATGTGGTATGCCTCTCCTGCCTTCGTCAAGAGTTAAAACAACCCAAGCTTTTATTCTTACTTAAAGCGAGTAAATACTTTTCTCGACTTTGTGTTTATTTCATTGAATAATGCTCGGCGCTAAGTGGAAATTTTTCGTTCATTATTGTCATGGCCACCGTTGTAGTGACAATTACATTATTTATCGACTCATTAAGTAACTAACGACAGAAACGGCAATAATAACATGAAATTATGGGATGTTTGCCGAAGGATTGTATTTGTTAAATGCATTGTTAATAACTGGAAACGTACAAAAGCGGTTGTTCTCAATGTCTTGCAATAATTTAAACTATTCTATTGCCTGGTGTTACGTCGATCATCGCTGTTACTAACTGTGATGAAATGCCGGGCAAACGCTTTTTTTTATATCTCAGTTGAGAGTCTCAAAAGTATTTTATCAACTTGACAACTAATCTTTAAAATCAAATTTCAATATTCACTCTACTCGTCTCTAGCTAAAAGATCAGCCTTCAAAGCCGAATACGCCCGCCTATTTGCTTGCTATCTGCTCGTCATCAGGTCAACTAACGTGGAATTAAGGAACTACCGGAAATTGTCAAGAACCCGTAAATATAAATAAGAAAATCATACATATATACATAGTGTTCTCACCTTTCAATTGTGCGCAAAACTCTGTCAAACAACATAAGTGAGTGATTTAGGATATGCTACAGGTGCGTTTCGAGATGTACGCAATGTGTCGCATTAAGTCTCTGTTAACGGCGAAAACTAGCTAAGAAATGAAACAAGTGTAACAAGTGTAAGTGCTTCTTCGATTTCTTCAATGTCTTGGAGCAATAAAAAAAGTGGGTGACTGAAAGAAAAGTTATTGGCTTTTTTTCTATTGAAGTTGATTTCAATTTTCCTTCCGAGCATTATTTCAATTTTCTTTCCTAGCGAACATATCTCTAGGTCTTCCTATGGACTTCGCTAACTTTCTGAACCATTTCAGAATTGAATAAGAAAATAAAATCAATACCCATAGAAATAGGGTAAATAAAGATATTTGAGATTCTTGCAAATTTGTGGCAAAAGCGTAAGCATTTCTTTTCTTCCAGATGATCTATTACTCGTGATATATACGACAGTGACCAGAACAGATTATAAATAGGGTCGCATTTCGAATTATGCGTAGAAAATCTAAGATTGATCACTACGAAGTTTTAAAAAAGTTTTAAATTAAAGCAGCTTTTAGAGCACTAAGAACCTCGACAAATAGACTATTGGATCATCTAAATCCAAATGCCGATTATTTAGAAAAAAAAGAGACTTTAAATACAACTTGATAGCCAAGTTTTGCTGAATGTTAAGATAAAAAAAATCCTATTTTAAACGGCATTGCGTCGCTTTTGCGAAAAAGTCAGAAAGCAGCTGGCGCCTCAAAAAAGATTGCGTTTACACGCGTGTATTCGTCTTCTATCAAAAAACTGTAATCGTCCTGTGAATATGAAAGAATTATGAAATATTCGGAGCATTGTGCGGCTATCAATAAGATCCGTCAATAGATCGTCCGTATATGTATTGGCAACACCTTTCGTACGAATTGCAAATAAACGTTAATTATAAAAATTCTTTTTTTAAAAACCACTTTTCAGTTCCAGTCAGACTATTATGAACACCCTTTGAACCGAGTGACGACGACGTTTTCAAACTTTGAACAAATAACATATATACATTTCAGGGAATACGTCTCTACGTCCAGCTAACCGCTCAGAATCATAAATGTGCTAGTAACTCTGATATGGATATTCATGTGAAGTTATATTTATTACCAGACTTTTTATACGCTACTCGGGCAATATTAAGTTCGTGTAAATGTATGTAACCTAGAAGCTTAGAAGGATTTATAATATTATTATACCGATCGAAATGATTCCGAATCGATTTAAGCTTAAAGAAACTATTTTAACTTATCTGCATTAGCCAGCCTAAATAAAAGGGATTAATCTATGTCTAAGTGAGGATTGCCCAATCCAAAGAAAACAAAACGATGCAACTTATATTTTACCTTCCCGTTTTACGATGTGTACCTAAAGATTCTACTCCTATGCTGCACGTTAAAAGCCATTATATGAAAGTTAAAACGTCTGTGCCTGCGACCCTCTAAGGGAATTGATTCATAAGCAATAATTCATATTTCACCAACGTTTCTGTTAAAAGTTTCTATCTTAAATAAAGATCCCTATCTACTCATTAATAAAGTTTTTTTATCTGAATAAGTTAACTCTCTTAGGTCAATGAACTGATTCTACTGTACTTTCATGAGCTCATTCAATTTTCAATTATTACTCTAAGCAAATAACTAACAATTAAATGATCATTAATTGCCAACATTGCGCATTGATGACACTCACAATTAAGTCAATCAAAATATGTTAATGAGTTGGCCTAGACGAGGCGAGCCACTTTACCTCCCGTTGCTTTTGTCTCCCTGCGCTCTGCAGTCGCTTAATTTAAATGTCAACTTTTAAATTTATAATGAAATTAAAATATTTTTATATAAATTAATTTGAATTTCCGAGCACATAATCGACTTTGATGAAAAAAATCCAAGTCTGCAATTCAATTATATAAGACAACTTAGCGGTGATGAATTCCAATAAAAAAAAGTGCTTTACACATTATGCGACATTAAAAATATTAATAAAAGTATTTAATTTATTTGTAAACAAAATTTATTCATCTTCGAAGTACGGTTTCCCTACAAGGTGAAAGGCATAAAAGTTCTTTTAAGCAATTCGCGGAAATTTAGATAAGCGTTACGATGCAGAAGAGTAGACCGACATAAAAACATAAAACCTGATCACTCACATAAAATACTCGTAAAAAATAAAATTGACAAAAATGTTAAACTTACAACAAACAAACAGCTTCTCAGTGTATATAAGTGAGTATTTATGTGTGGTTTTTTACCCGTTTAGCTGTAGGCTAAACAATTAATAGTAACCACTAGTAAATAATATATATTCGCAGTTAAATCTTACCTTGCGTTCAAGTCGGAGTAGCATAAAAATCATTATAAATAAAATGAAAAGAATAATGTTTAAAGTGGGTAAAGAAGAAGGAACAATAAAGGCAGCACAGCAGCACACACCAGCAGCGATAGGCAGAGCGGCAGTTATCATAATAAACATCTAGCATCAACTAATTCATTCAATCTCAATTCATCCAAAACCATCCATGAGTTTGTCTAATGTTTGATCAGTGCTTATCTTTATGTACGTTTCTATATGCGCACACTTGATGCTGCATAAGGAAATCTTTGAAGATGTATAAGGATAGGTATGCGCATACACTGAATACTGTTTTCAAGCATTAAAAAAATCCAATAGCAATTTTTCTTTTAGTGTTACATAATGAAAATAAGCATTTGAATGTTATTTATAAAATTTTTATCCGGATTTCTCATTCGGTTATTCGATTCAGCAAGTTGGTTGTAGAAAGAACCGGTTTTTAACAATGCAAATTAAATTCCATCATCCATGCAATTCAAATTCCATCCATCAATTTATGTTTGCTTGATCTCAAGTTATGATGTGAAACATTCTACTTTTCAATTTACCGTGGACTTGCCACCAAGAAGCAATGCATGCTTCAGCAATGTTTGCGAAATTAGTCTTACATAAATTATTGCACAAAATAGTAAACCAATTAGACCAACTTTGGGCTCTTATGGCGTGATTGTAGCGATTTTGAAAAATCATTTCATTAGAAAACACAATGTAAAACTAACTCTATAGAAGCTTCAAGACAATTGAAACTCTAAACTGAAAATGGTCCTATTTTGATTGCCTTCTATACAGTCGATTTTCTATAGAACTGAAAGATTTCTATATAACTTATCAAGGTTTTGCAAATGATAGGAAGCTTTTGCTTTCTTTATAAGCAAAATGATTGATAGACAAAAAAGGATTGCAAAAGGAAAAATGGAAGAAGGAGAAATTCTATGGAAAATGTAAAAAAAGTAGCGGAACAAAAAATGAAACATGTTAGAGTAGAGTTTATAGGATACTTTTAATTATTTCGTTTTTGAAATTAAAGAAATCATGTATTTTACGATACGGAAGTCAAGCCAAAAGCACTATGTCCGCGTATATAAATTCTATAGCGTACGTCATGAACACATAATTCTACAGCCTTTTATTCGGCTTTTTTATATAACGCAACAAAACCACCACTAAATATATGAAAATTGATTTGCAGAAGCGTAGTTTCTATTCTTGTCGAAACGAACTTTAATTTGACAAAAGCCGCGAGCTAAGCTCATGGATTTGGAAATGCTATTATGAAATTGCGATTTTATAAATTTTTCTTTTTAATTTTGACTTTTGCTTAATGACGAAAACATGATGTTCTGCGTGGTTTCATCTGGAATCATGAAAATACCCGAAATTACTAACATGATTGTCACCATATATGCCGTATCAATTGCCTGGCCAATAGGCAAATTTGACGCATTTAGTCAAATTAGCAGCAGAAAGTTTTAAGCAATGTGTAATTATTATCCCATTCTGCTGGTACAATAGACAGATATATAACTTTAGATTATTAAGTTGCTGACGTTTTCGTTAGCTGATTACTGTCACTTGTACGCTGAAGTTCTCGATCGCAATAGATATATACGAAGTACGAAGCTGTACGCAACCATCTGTCATGAAATTTACATTAGTGTTTTTTGCTTCTTGTGAGAATTGTACTTTTGAAATAACACATATGTTGTTAAGCGAGCTCGTGGCGTTCAATAAACTAGTACAGATCAAGTTCCATTCTTCTATCTCAGTTTTGTAATTGCAAAATTTCCGGCAGCAAACTACAAAGAGCCAAGAACCAACTTACGAGGACGTTTATATCGACGGCGAATCTTGTGCCAATTAAAACTATAAGTTATTTAATTGATTGACGTCTAATGAAAATATTTGGCAAACATACATAAAGATAACAAACGTAAAGATAAATCAATGTTCCATGTTGGGCGTAAAAAAAGGTAGCTCTACAGAGAAAAGGAAGCATAGATAGTCCCTTTTTTTTTGGCTCAAAAGGGGAAAACCGGCTTGCAGACATACACAAGCTGTAGATTTATAAGCATAAAGACTATTTGATAATTTATATACGATATAAATAAAACAAGCCGAACCAAAGAAAACTATATAAAAGTATTGTAAAATTTTTAAAACAAGACTTTCCTATGAATTAGTTAACCGTCATTAATCAATTGATAAACTTAAGAAACCCGCTATTCGAAGCACAAAAATGTCTCCTATTATTTATTGAAGGAATAATTGCAAAAATGTCAAAGTAATATTTGTATAAGAAAAATAATTGATAATATAGTTCTATAAATTATCATCATTTTTAGAGAAAAATTAAGATTAGACCAGTTTTATAATATCTCTCGCCCTTCTATTACAGACGTTAAGCTTAATGTCTTAGGTATAATATATTACCTCAACAAAATCGATAAACACCTTTATACGCAAGTTGGTTATGAGTTAAGACAATGTTACAGTCTCTTGAATTCGATGATCAACATTTGGATTATTTGGATAATTGCGTGAAGCTTGAAATATATGCAAACACGTGTGTCGGTATATATCGTCGCGCAGTACTCATACAATACATTGAAACTAAAGTTAGATTTAGAGAACCAGGAACCGATGTGCTATTTTTTACGCAATTGAAATAACTTGCAGCCGGCTACCGCCGCCAAGTAGTCACGCCATTAATTGCTCCCTAAAATACCAAAAATACTTGTACGCCTTATAAAGAATTTCTACTAGAGATTAAAAACGAAATTTAGCATCGTACATTTTTATTATTTTTCAATGGCTTTTGTCGAAAATGCTAAAAATTACAAATTTGGAATTGACTATTAACTGCTATAAGCAAACGGTCTTTTTCTGTTAAAAAGCTAGAAACAAGCCATTTTTGTGATTCAATTAAACTTTGACTGCCAGAAATCTAAATCATGCAAATTGCCATGCAACAGAGATGCCTCGGAAATGCAATTAGTCATACCACATGTTAATGCGTAAAAGCAGAGATCTTAAATTATACAATGTAATCCAATAAAAACGCTTCTACAATCATGTTAAAAACGACTCATGACCTCCAAGACTATGTTAAAAATGCTTCATAGCCGTCATTATGTTAAAAACGACATTGTCATTATCGTCATTATTATCTGCAATTGTTTCTTCAATGCATGTCTCATAGTCAGTATAGGCGATCGCCATTACGTTAAAAACGAGTCTTAGCCGCCACAAGTACGTTTTAATAGATTTTGTTTGTGTATATATGCAATATGAAATTTTTGTATGTGAAAAATGGCACAAAACTAATACATTCAACAAACATTCAATAAAAACGCAGTCAAAAGTTAAAAACTATATCTGTTAAGATATGTTTTTTTTGTAACGTAGAAGCAGAAAGTACCTAAAGCAATATAATACTATAAGATAGATAAAATGATTAAAAAATATTGTTACTTTGCTTTTTACGAACGCAAGAGATATGGGTTCAACTAAAAATACATTTATTATTGTTTCCAAAAAAAAAAAAAAAAAAAAAAATTATAACTTATTGGTTTTTTTATTTTTCCAATTATTAGCGGTTTTTAGAAGTGCATTGCTAAGATTTTAATAAACCCTTTTCACTTAACACGTAAGCATTTATTATAAGAATGATTTGCATTTTATAAAACTCAATAAACAAAAGAATACGGTACTATGTTGTGGATTTTAAGCTTGGGCAAATTAAAGAATTTCTAATAGATGGGTTATAATAATAATACAACTATTTAATAATTACAATTCTCCTTTAATTTAACGTATCTCGCGGGGAATTGGAAAATTTTTTAATAGTAAAGCATAATAATGATTTTTATTGCAAAAATTGCAAAATATTCTTTCTTTTTCGATATTATTTTAAAATTATGAATATATAAACTCATTTTAGGAGTATACTTATCTAAAAGATTTTTACCATTTAAAATGCAATTTTCTTTTACATAAGCACAAAAGCTAAAGAAATATTATTACTTGGAGTGTTGGGAGCAACTATATATATATTAACATTAAGCAATCGCCATACACATTTTGTTGAAACTTTGAAGAAGAATACTTACAATTGGGTCGGATGATAACATAATATGCGCATATATATATGAAACATTCTTTATTTTCAGCTCCATTTTACAACAATTTTTTCTTTCACTTTATTTTGTTACCGAAAAAATTGGTTAGAAATTTACTGCATTTAGGAAAACAATGAAGTTTTTGGAATGTAGCATTTTGACTCTAGACTTCTTCTCTCTCTATTCTCAGCACATGATATCTTTAATGGAGATAAGATTATTATACTTTTAACAGAGGTTACTATTAGATTTTGATATTTTTAACAGAGACTATCATTATAATTTATATTTTTAACAGAGATTACATGAGATTTTTAGCATAGCATTTTGACGGGTAACTCTAGACTTTTAACAAAAAACTAAACACGTGAATAATTTTGTTCTTCTTTTTCTTTATGACAAAGCGTTGCCATTTATTGAAAGTAAGTACATATACTTTATATACTGTCTAAAACATCATTCGACCTAATTTTAAAGGGTTAAAGTCTCTTCTATAGAATAGCATCTAAAATTTGGAAAAATTTCCTCCAAACTTCTGTTATTTTTATCTACAAAATTTAACATACTAACGGAACGGTTAACTGAGATATATATGTATAAATAGGGAAGGCGAGAGAGAGAGAGAGAGAGAGAGAGAGGCAAAACGAGAGAGAAAGTATAAAAATTATCTGTTAGACTTGCTCTGTTCAAACCCAAGCATTTTCTTATTGTAAACTTTTGTTGCTCTGAGATTTAATTACTTCACAATGTTGAGTGCATTTTGTTATTGTAAAATCTTGTTGCTCTGAGAGAAATTTCTTTAAATACTTGATAGTATTGAGTCTATGGCATTTTGTTATTGTAAAATTTTATTTGCTCTGAGAGAAGATTTTTTCACATACATTTCAACCATTTTCCATCTTTTTTTATTTAGTGTACTTTTGAACATACTCTTAAAAAGTTAAAAGCGGGTCTTATAAGAATATACAGCGAAATAAATTTTACTCTCGAAAAGACAAAATTTTAAATAACAAAACAAAAACATATATATACCATGCATACGTAGTTTTCAAATTTTGAAATTTTGATGCTCGCCGTTGTTGTTGCTCCTACTCCATCATCAGTCAGTCGCATCAGTTGTTTTGCTCACTTCGCATTTTTGAATTTTGCACGGTAAAGACGGATAAATTTTGTTTTCGCGATGTGAAATAATATACGTAAACTCATCGCACAATAAATAAAATGTTACAGAGCCTATGTGAAATTTTAATATCGCTTTGTATCTCTACGTTGATATAAATCTGTAAGCCAATAAAAAACGTACGTAAACGTACATATGTATGTTTTTGTGATATATAAGGTAAAAAAAACGAATAAATTGGGAAAATCTAATTTAATGTCCACACATTTATTAAAACTCAATGAAAAGGATGATGGATACGCTGGATACGCAAACATTTTAGCAGTAATCGAAAACCAACGGGTTTTTTATTTGTGTGTATAAGAAAAAATTATTTATGCTAAACCAGAATAGCAATTGCACAACAAAAAGTGAAGTGTCTATTGAAATGAAGTGAATATATCGATATCGCAAGAGCGATTAATGTTGAAAAATTGTTTGTTTTTTTTATAAAGGAGAAAAAAAAGTAGGAATTATCTTCTCAGATATATTCTAATATGAAAAGGAAATTCATGTGCTTAAGGGTTCGTACATGTGTGTGAGTTTTTTCAAAAAAAATATATTTGAGACCAATTGGAGTAAAAATGAAAAGTCAAACAGAATGTGGAACATTTGGGAATGATACGAAGAACTATTAATAACCACTTACGAACAACGGCAACGAAGGTAGCTAAAGAAAGAGAGAGAGATTAAGAGAGAAAACAATAAATAAAATAACAATAACAACCAATGATATAATGGTTTCTTGGTACTTTTATTAACAAATAAATCTCTTATGAATAAGAAAATTATTAATTTAACAAGACATTCATATCTTTTGTTTATTATATTTCGTAAAATCTGTAATGTTGCACTTCGTGAAAGTATATTTTGTGTTGCAATTTTATATTTTTCATTTTCTCCTTATTACCCAGTCAAGCAAACTTTTTTCACGAAATTGTAACAACAACAATCAAGTTCAACAAATTTAATAAATTTATCTTGCTATGTTAGCTAAAACTGAGTTTACTTAACTCGTTATAATTTTGTTTTTTTTTTTTGAAAAAATTAAACCAAAAATTACGGAAAGTTTGTAGTCTCAACCCTTACGGCAGGTAAGTCTTTTTTAATCGTATTTTTAATATTAAATAATTATTCTAGATTGTTTAAAAATTTTTTAAATATGTATGTGCGTAGCACGAGGATGTAAGCAATTATTTAGTTTTTCCGTTCCACATTATATAAGGATTATAATGCAATTGATTCCGAACTTCCCCCAGATAACTTTAGAATAGAAGAACTAAGAAGAATTTGTTAGCAAATGGTTTTCAAGTATCAAGCATATATAACTGAATTATACATTAGATCGTAATTGTATTGAAATATTGTTAATAAACTCCATGTGAACGAAAATGCCGTGGCGACTTCAAATGGTTTGGTAGTATTCTATAATCGATTTCTTTCACCTGAATAGTGAGAAATTGTAAGTGGGCAGACTTTTCATAAATTCACCGCAATAAAGTAAAATAGCAGATGCCACGTTTTTTGCTAATTTAGCAAATTTTAAGAAATCACAATAAATATAAAAGTCAACTAAACAATTCTTAAACTCGTTTTTAGCCCGATTATGGCAAGCTTTTATAAGAGTATTTATCAAAAATGATACAATATATAGTATAAATAGAGCTAATGTTAATTATAGCCAATTTTTTAAGTTTACGGAAAAGTTGCGCTATTTTAAGATGAATTTGAAGTACAATAGCTTAGATTCGGTCAAATACCATTTTAGCTTCAATTCGAATTCATTCCAGTGATCGTAGGGAACGTTGCGCTTCTATCGCGTAAAGCGTTTTCTCACGTTTTGATTGTCTTATTATTGTTATCGCTTTTAGTTTATAATCCTTACTGGAATATCAACTAAAGGTATCTTTTCTGAATGTAAATTCAGTACCGCCTTCTGTTGCTGCCTAACCATTTCTTTACCTATTCCTACCGAAAGGGTTCATTTTGATCCTTATTTGCAAGGCATGTCGAGGTTTACCAATCTTGACCAATCTTATCAAACTTAACCCGATCAAAATTCATGCAAAATTTTTTTTGTTTTACATAAGATACTTGATTTTCTTCTATATTCTTCTTCTTCTTCTATGTCCTTCCTAGTACAAAAATTTTTCATTTGAAATCTTAAATCCGTAAAAGTTCACAGATATAGATCTATGGGAGCGTGTGCATGCAAGTGATATGCACTGCTTACCACTGCATAAATTATATGAAAACTACTTCAAAGAAATGAAGAAAATTCCTGTCCCGTTTCAGATATATTTTTTATACAGACTGAGATCTATTGATGAGAATAAAGTGTTTTCAAGGTGTAGACAGGTTAAAATCGATTGGAGTGAGATTACTAGACAGCAGTTGATAAATCAGTGAAAATTCCATAATAATGTACAGCAGCCCAATGAAGTTTGCACACAGTACCGAAAATGGTGGTTCCTCTTATTAAAAACTGCATTTATGGTTTGAGGGTCAAAAAATGTATTTCTTAAGAAACAAAAACTCATATTAAATAATACTTCACGATTTTTTTTGACTTAAAATGAAGTTAAGTAACAAATAAACTTTAATCCCATAAAAAACATAGAAACGTTTACATAGAGCGAAGACATATCACTAGCAGGTTGGAAAAAAAACATATTTAGTTACCGATACCGTTTGTTTTCATACATTTAAATAATAATTTATCAATTATAATGAATTTCTTTCTTTCTTTTCTTTAAAATGTTACAAGATATACGAAAACGCAAAAAAAGTTTATCTAGGAGGTAAAAATGTAATGGTAAAGTTAAGCAGTCGAGAAAAATCGGACGGAGAAGTAGCAAAACCAATTGGAATTAGTCGTGCTACTATTCAAACTATTACAAAAGTAGTACAATAACTCAAATATCCCGGAAAATAAGCACCGTCCAGGCCAACCAAACAATCTTCCAGAGCGTAAAAACTTATAACTTCATTTTAAGTCAAAAAATCTTGAAGTGTTATTTAATATAGGTTTTTGTTTCTTAAGAAATATATTTTTTGACCCTCAAACCATAAATGCAGTTTTTAATAAGAGAATCGGTACTGTATGCAAACTTCATTGGGCTGCCGTATACCACTTTTAATTTACTCATAAATTCTTGTAATAAAAAAAAATTAATTCGTCCACTTCCTTTGAACACAACAGCTTCAGCAATTTAGCTGACGCTTTAATCCAATTTATGATTATATCACTAGCTTATGTGCCTTTAAATTTCTTTATATTCTAATAATAACACATTAGCGTTCCGTTAATATTAGAAAATGCAAGGGAAGCATTGCTCCCTAATTTAAGCGTCATAAAAATAATAAGGGGTACTAACAGTTCGTTCAAGATAACCAAAACATATCGGTGGGTATAAATATATGTTTGTCTTCAACTTCGTTTTGGAAACGCAGACCATACTCTATTATAAAGGATATGCATAAAATCTAAGAGAGGCAAAGAGACGAAGCAAGGGAGAGAAAGAGAGAACACCCGACAAAGCGATTAAAAGTTTGAAAGGAACGAAACATGGCATTCCTTGATGTGAGAGAGGGAGATACACAGGGAGAATGTGCAGCTAGCAATAAGCATCTACTATTAACTTTATTTTGTTTTCGTATAAGGCAAAGAAATCTTTCAATAGTAATTTCTCATTTATTACTAAAATAGTTTGAAAGTTGTATTCTTCGTAAGAGTTATACGTTTTCCACTTTTGTACATAAGTTTTTTGGCTATTTTTTGGCAAAAAAAGTTTAATGAAAAAATTAAATGAACTCAAAATTTCTTGAATCCGTTCCTTTATTTCTTTTTAAATTCGTATTCTTAGTTTACATCTTTTTTTGTCGCAAGCGTTCTTTAACTTTTTAATATTAGGTTTCTTTCATAGTACAAACAAATTTTAATATATCTGTAGATATTAATTAACAAAACGTGCCATTAATATAATTTAAATATAACTAGAGCACCACAACTAAACACCCAAAAGATACATAAATATCAATACCATTCACTAAACCTCAAACAACAGCTAGCTAGAGCTACACCTAACCCTCTTACCATGTAGAATATTGTAAACAAACATTTGCGTACACAACAGTACACACATATATATATGAAATGGAGAAGGAAAGGTAATCTCTGTGTTGTGTATCTGTGACTGTTATCTGTTGTTGTCATAGTTTTCAATGCAATTTGAATAACAGTAGTAGCGCCAACATGTGGTAACATTTTATGAAGGCATACTAATGTTTACGTACACACTTATTAAACCAACCAATGGTTGTGTTACATCTTAACATACTGAAATGTTTGTTACTATTTATTATCACATATTGTAACCTGCTATCACAGTTACGTGTGCATATGGGGTAAAACCAGGTCTCGTTTAGAGAACATGTAAAAGTTTCGCACGCCAACAAAAATAACAATAAAAAAATCTAACTTTTTTTTATTTGCGTGACAGTTGAAGGAGAATAAAACATTCGTTTTTGAAAATCCATCAAACAGGGTACATCTGAATATAGATGAAGAAAAATACGAACTAAGTTTGATTAATCAAGTGACGGAAGGCAACAGTGGACGAGTTTAAATATAAGATATTCATTGCACTTAGCAAATATGCCAATAAAGAAGAATACAATTTTTTTTATGCAACCTTAGATCTACCTCAAGAAAATATGAATTAAAGCACCAAAAGCATACACATATATACATTTCGTTTCTTTGGTCCGGGGACTTTTGCATAATAAGGTATTAAATAGTATACTTTCGGGATCTATAGTTCGAGGTAAATCTACCCGGCTCTCAATTTTGCTGCAGTAGAAGCTAGTCAACTAGCACTTTTCAGGCTTCTGCGGACGTTTTAGACCATTTATCAACCGGAAAGTTATTGACACCCACGAGTTTTGATGGGTTTTTAAGGACATTTGTTGCGATTCGGTAGAGAAAAATATAATTGCAAGCACAAGCAAAGCCGAATTCTTTCATGGATTGATTTTTCCATTACAAAGGTAGCAAAAACGTTTAAGAATATGATTAACAAGAACACCACAAGAAAACTTGCAGCAAAATTTTTATGCTCGTCTTAAAGGTTCCACACGTATATATTGAGCAGCTTTCCAACATTTTTTTTTATAGTTTTAAGCAATGTGGCGACCTCTTCGTAAGGGTACATGTGCACCGTTTGTAATAATTTTAAAAACAAATCTAATTTTATCGAATTATAAGAAGTGAGTTACTTAACAATTAATTATCGAAAATAATGAACATTCCATGAAAATGGGGATTTATTCGTATTTATCTGCTCATTTTCAAATAAATTAGATTTTTATTACACATATTTCACGGTTTTCTTATTGAAGCAATTCATTCATGCTCCTTTTAAATTGAATTTCACGCTATTGAATGAAAGTCTTATTATAAAATACGCAATATTTGTTTGTGTATATATGTGTATTTATCTTGCTCTCTTTCTTTTTCCTATGTCTGACGAAAATTCATAATGATTAATATTCAATAAATAATATTTTTACAAAAGCAAATGGTAAATGAGAAAGTTGTAAATCTATTTAAAACGAAATTTGTTGTGAAGAACAAATAAAATGAACCTTCTGTGTGCATATGTATTCATCGCATCATTTTCAACATGTGCTTCTTTTGAATTTATTAAACAAACGTTTAGCGTAGATTGTTCGAGGTCGATGATTTCTTTAATTTTGCATTTCATTTTCGACTACTCTAAAATATATAGGTCGTAACGCGTAAGAATGCGTATCTGCAATCATAAAATCGTGTACATATTTACTTTTAATATGAGTCGCATATTTACTTGGCGAAGTCACTGTGGAGACCACGACGATTTTGTTAGAGAAAAAACAGTCGTAAGTCTCCCCTTTCAATTGTTGTCAGTTCAGGTTCAAGAATTAATATGCAAGTCAGTCGAAGCCAACACAAGGTTCCCATTTTGTTCTTTTTATACATAACTACTTGTTGTACAAGGGTATATTAGCTCTAAATGACTGAGCATTTGATCCCTTTTTATTTCGATCTACATGAAAAGATCTTTAAATACCTATAATCAGTTCTTTTCTACATGGTCGAGTTGTCGAGATGCCGATTACAAATGCCCCCCTTTTTTGCCGACTTGCCACAATCACAAAAATAGAGATAGAAACCTGGAATTTAGCACAAGCATTCCTTGATCGATTAAGAATCCGACGATAAAAGAGCTTTTGATATCTGCCCATATACACGCCCACAATACATAAGAAACTGAAACAGCCTGAAAGAAAATCGATAATTTTTTCATGTTTTCATCTATAACCGATAATGATGATAACTTTAAATTATTCCCGGCCTTTAATTTGGAGCCTTACTCACGTCCCCTTCAAGATAATGTAAACATGGTGTTCATTCCATTCCCTGATCTTAAATCAAAATAAATCTAAGAAGTTCTGATGTCCAAAGCGAAAACGCATTCATAACGAAATACTTTTTGGTTCTTACAAACTGCAAAATATAGATGCTTTCCTAGATTTTGGTGTTCTGTTCGACTATAAACTTCTTTTCAAATTACATATTGAACGCACTGTAACCACATTCTAGGTAACCACATTCGATGACCCTTATGTTGCGCAACGACTATATACGAGATTGGTGCGACCTATACTGCAACATTGCTCGGTCGTATGGTCGTCTTCTTATCGTTGTCATGTTGATTCAATTGAATACGTATAAAGACTATTGCTGCTCTTTGCGGTACAAATTTTAGGTTGGGAATCACTCGTGTCCTAACCCTTATTCAAGAAACTTCAATTTTTATGTCTATCGAAGAATAAATGCTAATTAGATTTTCCTTTCCATTCTTACTACGCGTTACCCTTATTAATATCCTCTAGAGATATCTTAAAAAAATATACGTGGGAGTGGCGAATTGGATTCTTCGCCTGCTAAAATGCTGTTTTCAGAATCATTTGCAAATTTATTTTATATTAAAAAACATATTAATTCAATCGAAAGAATCGTTCGCCTGTAAGAAATTCATACATTTCTACTCGAGCGGCGAGCGTTATAATGCGCCTTCACTTCTCACAATTTTCACTTAAGTAACCGACTTAAGATCCTAAGCCGGTCTCTCTGTCTGATCGTCTGTCTATTTGTCATTTTTAAAAGGTTCACGCTCGCAAAAATTTGAGGCATGAAGGTTGGCATAGTTAATGGCCTCGGGTTACGTTTGAAAATCGTTCGCCCCATTAGCAAAAATCTTTACCTTGAAATTCATAGTAGATATTGGTCTGAAAGATGGTACAAAGATTTTACAAAATCCTAACTTAGAGTCTAAGCGACATGTTGATCAAAGCCTTAGAATAGAAATATTTGCTCTAAGTTTACTGTAAAAATTTGATTTTTATCGACTAAAATAAGACACAAATAATTCAAAAAATGCTTCGCATTATAATTACATCTGTGGATTTCAGACAATAAGCATCACACATTCCTTCCGAAGGCAATTAATTTCCTCTTAAAATCTTCATATAAATGTAATAATCAGCTAAATCGGCCTAATAAAAAAAAAAGAAATTTTGTTGCATAACGCAAATTTATCGCGTAGCGAATACCAAGAAAATCTCAAACCCCCAATACGTCAAGACAATTAATGGGTCGATGGGAACGTTATGTGCGATGATGGTACCTTTAGAAGGTTTTTTTTACACAAATGTGTCTTATATCGGGTATTTGAGAGCATTGTTCTGCAAGTAATATTCCGAAAAGCGGTTCTTTTTAATTTTATTATTATTAAAAATTTATTCAAAGGAATCAATTCTAAGACTAAACTCTTAAAGCATTAGCATCTAAGGCTATCGGCTTTGTTGAAAACTCCACCGCACTCAAGATTTGAATCCACGACCATAGAGTCGTCAGCCGATATCCTTTGTCTACCCGTCCACTCAGGCAGATAAGGCGAAATAAGGTTAATATAGTCCTCAGTAAAGAATATGTCCATTATTGAAATCGCAATGAAATGCAGTATCTTTTCCTTGAAATGGAAAAAGTATGTGCCTTTCTTCTTCCTTTACTTATGTCGACGAATTAGATCAAATCTTTTGCTAACTTACACTTGCTGTGATCCTCAACTAGCAAGCTTAATGCGTGCCATAAAGGATATATGCGATGTTACCGCGAAGGCCCGCGTAATTGACGTACTATTGTAGTACGTATATAAATGTGATAAAATAATAAATTAGCATAATGAACAAAAACTGCGTTTTGCCGAATTTCTTTCAAGTTTTCTTCTTCTTCTTTCAATTCTAAATAATTTACTTATTTTTTTTTATTAAGAAAAACAACAATATGCCTATAAAAGCAATAATGCAATCTTAGTATAACGAACATTTTATAACGAATTTCTCGCCTTTGAGAATGCGTATCGCAAACGCATGCCCAAGTGGTAAGAGGAGTAGAAAAGTGGACGTCATGAAATTTATTAAATGTTTCATTCTGAGCAGATTTTAAAAATTCAGTTTACATTGTATCCGGTATTTCTAATTTCAAAAGTGCGTTTTCGTTTTTATACCCACCACTGAACGATGGGCTATAATCATTTTGTTTTTTTCCGTAATGTATGTAACACCCAGCTTCAGAGACACTATAAAGTATATATATCCTTGATAAGAGTGAAATTCTGAATTGATTAAGCTCTGTCTGTCCATCTGTATTGCTGGGTGCTGTTTGTTGTTGGCACTTTCTTCGTTAAAAAAATAAAGATATGGACTTCAAATTTGGTAGAAAAATTGGAAGTTTTCGCAAGCAAGTATTGATATTGAAAATTGCTAAAATTGGTCAGAGCACAAACCCGCAGTGAAACTGAACGCAGCTCCTTTTTTCTGAACACACATTTGTGCGTTTTTGCTTATTACTCACAAATTATAAAAAATAGAAGGCTACACATTTACTTAACGAAAAGCTCTATTATTTAAGCATTTTCGTCTTTTAATTATGGGCTAGCAAGCAGAATCTTTCCTACGGGTTAATGAATTCATAATAGTCCCAGATTTCTTCTTAAATACAGTAAGGAGCTAAAGAAAATGTAAATGATTTGATAAAAAGCGCATGTACGAAGAATTCTCTATCGCTGAGAGTGAGAAATGAGGTAAATTACTCTTTCTAAATGTGCTCGTAGTCCACAAAAACTTATGATTGCTAACCGCGTTACCAAGGCCTGCCAAATCAACCAGATTTAAAAGTATAAACATTTCAGCCCAGAAATAATACTATCTTGGAAGCATAAAATTATGAACCATGTTTCATGTTTGTGAAACGCTGGTTGATCATAACGTTTTGGCGAAAATTTTTTACTTAATAAAAATTTTGAATAATTATTCAAAAACAAACTAACCGGGTATTAGTACTGGCAAAACAGCTGTCTTTTAGATAGCCCATTACTGTTTCTCAGTGTGCAATCGATTGTCTTGTATTTTCAACCACAGCTTGATCGTCAAATTTTCTAATGGAAAACCACGTTTTGTTACGTCTTTTTAGAAGAAACTTGCGTAAACGCAATTTACAAACTGTCGTTACTCCTCAAAAATTAATGCCGGCGATCGTCTGAAAGGCCAATGAGCGATGACAATCTTTCACCAGAGCACCTCGAAACACGAGGCGCCCTACGGCGCCCGATGGCACACGGATTGAGACAGCGTCACTCACGCCCCGCAGGGAACAGGGAGGCCTCCATGCAGTTCCAGATCAAGGGCGTGCGTATGGCCTGTCCTTGGCTATGACCGGGGCGGGGCCTGTCTAACACCTTAAATATTTAATGTTCTCGCGATTTTAGGAACAACCACAACCACCACGATACTCCACTAATGGTCGTTCCCAGCCGCCACGTCATTACGCATATTCAGCTGCAGCAAAAACTGCAGCTAGCAGTTCCAAACAGAGAGGATCCTCTGGGCAACCTGACCCCCCTGGTACGTTAATTATGTTAAAAGTCTAAGGTCCGAATCTTGGTAACATATGGCTACATTCCTCTCGGACTGGAAGCCTAAGTGCCAATAAGAAACAGGTTGTGAAGTACCGAAAGCTGAATCCACTCAGACGCTCAGTTGATACGCTGACGCTCACCAAAACGCGGGAAAAAGTTTAAGCATTCTCCCACTCCAATACCCAGGTAACCGACCTCCGAGACATATCTAATGCTATGTATGCCAACTCTTACAGTAGGATGAGAGGTTGCTTTTCAACAACATCATCACCCTTTCCTCCACTGACAAGCTGACACCCAGCTCATCTCCACAACTTATTGCAGTATTAAGTAAAGCTATTGATTGACGCCCGAGGGCAACTCTTGAATCAACACTTACCAAAATGAGCAGATCATCTGCATAAGCACAACATTTACATCGCCCTTCAAGCTGCCTAAGAAAACAGTCCATCATTATGTTCCATATAAATGTACCACAGATGGAACCTTGCGGACAACCGCGCACAACATCCATCCAGACACTCCCTGTCTGGCTTGAAACGCAAGCCTTTCTTTCCGAGAAGTAGCTTGCCCAAAGAACTAACTCTAGGCAACTCAATTTCCTCAACTTGCGCAAAACACGGTCCCATTTTAAGCAGTCAAAGGCCCGTTTAAAGTCGATAAAAAGACGTAGAACGTATCTGTTCATTGATTCACTTGAAGTATTTGAAAGTGGAGTCAATCATCAAGAATGCTACGCCTCCTACGAAAGCCATACTGTCTATCCCACAGGCTCTCATTCAAACTATTCTGACGTCACTTAATCTTGTCTCTCTCTGACACCTTACCAAGTGTAATCTTGTCTCTCTCTGACACCTTACCAAGTGCAAGTGCTTATACCATGATAAAATCGTGGCTCACTACGAACTTTATCTGGAGATTTCAGTAGCACAACGACTTGTGCTATTTTCGGCTCAGACGGAAAGCAACTTTCAGACAAACACTTACTATAAAACGCATGTAAGTACTCAGGAATAACTTTCCAAATGACCTTAACCATGTGCCCATTTATACCGGCTCCACCAAGAGATCCTTTCGATCTTATTTGAAAGATCCCATACCCAACTTCATTCATTTCTAACGTCGGAGAAACAGACACCAGTTCTGCTGGTACAACTGGTCCCTCTACCTTACGAAAAAATTCAGACATTAAAACACGCATACAGTCATTCCAGTTAGTCAAGACTATGTTATCCTCATGAAGACAATATCGGAAGGCCGTTTGCCTCTCCATATCCGGTAGACTTGACCCTAAGGGTCATCACATCTGCGTAAGATAAAGGATCTCCACTCTACTTCTCTAACTTGATCAATCTAATTAACTCAATCAATCGTTTGTATTCGCACAACTTATGCAGGTAGGCAGCTCTAGAAGGATTTCATTCACACCACACAACGGCCTGGCTCCTTGGAACTTCCTCCTGAGCTGCCGGACGGACCTACGCATCTCTTCCAGACTAGAAGTCCACCACTCAACTCCTCTACGATTAACCCTATGGCTATGTGGAAGGAGCAAGTCATTGAAACCATCAGGTTATATATTCGACATATCCTTCCCTCGACAAGAATCCCGTTCCAGTCAATATCAGACGTACACCATTTTTTAATGTCAGATGTCAGGAATTCATTAATTTGGACAGGAGACACGCCAATTTTAATTAATTGTTGGTCAATCATTCCACATCCACTCATTACATTCTAATTGATTTCAAACAGCCCCCAAGGTGTGTGTATGTCACTAACACTAGCTAGACCATTATATGGGAACTTTACACTTGGTACATTAGCAACATGTACTCCCGCGGAGGTACACCATTCCACTAGCAGCTCATCCCTTATGTGGTTTCTACGGCTAACATGAATGGCATTTTACTAAACCAGAGGGATGAGCGAGCATTAGCATCGATACCTCGGATAGCTGGCGTGCCGCCCGCAAACAACAGAACCGAATTCATGTATCTCTTATAAGGACCCAACTCTTTGCTAAATGTACAATAAAGGCTAACAAGGAAACACCCTCCTTCCAATCCATCTACACGGTAATCGGAGCAATTGACTAACATGCAATGGACATTGGCATCATTGACAATGACAGCAAAGAAGCGTCTATCATCCGGAATAGTAAATAATAATAAATTAATAATAAATAGTAATTTCATAAATGCGGGCAAGCATACAATACTGTGTTTACCCCTACAGTGCTCCTGAATGAGAAGCTACTGCCAAACTCACTGATGCACTGTCTATTTTAATGTCTAGCGGCCACCCTCGCAACCATGGCACTGTACCTGGAAACATCAATCGTTTCCGTACGATCATTTTCAATTACTTATAACTCTAATAGCTTTTACCTTGTGTATGCTCAGTTCAAAGAAATGTTTGTCAGCCGTATCGTCTAGTAATATGTAATGGGCAACGTACATAATAAATTACTTTCAGTCTAATCGTACACATTTTGTACAGATAGGAAAAACATTTTTTAGTAATTTCATTATGCACTTATCAAATGTTTTCTTTGTTTTGCTTTGCTTGCGTTCTGTGTGTTGTATGTTAAATTTTCAGAAAAGCGAAAATTCAAACGGTTATTTGTACGTTTACAATCATTTGAAATAAGCGGTAGGTGTCTCATGAGACATATTACTTGATTACTTATACTTGTCATCAATGTCGCAATAATTGCGATGAAAAGTTCATATGAACTTAATATAAGAAGTTTGAAATTACATTGAAAACACTAATAATTTATCTGACATTAGCTAAAACGCTAAATGGACTTTTTGCGTTTCTTATTCAATAAAGAATATATATCTCAAGCTTTAGTTTTCTAATGCTTTCTTGCTCTTCTCATGGCTAAATCGATTGGGATCGTAAGGCTAATTAACCCTGATAGGGTTATCAGCTAGTTGGGACAACACATCCAAACCAGTTTACCGCCTCAAAGACAAACAACTACATCTTTCAAGTAGCTTTTACTAGGCTAAATGCACATGGACATGTAAAAAATTGATTGAATGAAACATGATTAACCCTGTGGAAATAGGTAAGAAATGCTTTTCTTAACATTTAAATCGACGTCGCCAAGGCTCCACATTGTCTCTTTTTGTAACAAATTTTTATTCCTGTATTTAACATTTATCATAAAGATTTAACGGCGATTACAACTGTTTTACCAGTTTATTATATTTCTTTAGATTTCGTATTTTTACGAATTGGTCCCTTTCAAGAAAGCAACCATTTCTTATTCACCTCTGGAAGAGAAAAGTGCGGTTTATAGCACGAGCGCATGCGCAGAGATCAGACGCTTGCACTTTCTTCAATATTTTTACACAAAAACTAAAAATAACTATTCCCCTTCAAAATTACATTAGTTAATCCTATCTGAAACATGTTTTGAAAAGTCAGACTGAATTCTTTCGGGCCAAATGTATGGTGATTTGTGTGTCTTCGTTGCCAGCATTCATAGGTTTGTTTTTTAATATCTTATTATCCAATATTCGTGTAATCATGTATTTAAGCAGTGCTCAACCCATCTGTGCGCTTCGTTTGGCTTGAGTCGGAGCCGTGAGAAGATTCATAAAAAGGATGTTTACTAAGACTTGTAGTGTCATAAAAAGATATACGCGACAATAACTTTTGAAACTTATTCGAATTTTTTTATTGAAACAATCGTTCTCGTATTGCAACCTCCCGAAAACTTTTCTTAATTTATGGTCGTCAAAAACGTCCACTATTCTTCCTCTTATTGATAAATTTGAGCGTAATTTTTCTTTGGAGGATGTCCGTGTATCAACCGTATATCAATGCTCCACATAGCGAAAGTGCTACGGAAAAGTGCAATTCATGAAGTCTAAGTCGTTGTCAACAATCAACATTGTTTGTCAACTAATATTAGGGTATCTCAAGGAAAAGTTTGGGCCTTCATCTCTATAAAAGTATCATTTTAGCTGCGTTATTTCGGGCCATATACGAATTCTGTGTTAATGAATGTCAATAAGGCGATTAGGTAAAAACCGTTCCATTTGCATGCGTGCGTATACATTGAGGTGAAGACGATTCAAGAATGGACTTAATAAACTTACAGCTTTCAAAAGTATCCATCCTAAAAATTGCAACTTATATATCTTGAATTAATATAAATATATATAATTTTTTTTGATTAATCGAATTGTGCTCCTCGAACAAAGCAGTCTTTGTCGAGGTATGTAAATCAATTTTTAAAATCGTTCTTCTTTCGGTTTCGTTTGATTATTTTTTAATGTTTTCTATTTTACAAGACGTTTTTAACCCAGCAGTCATTTTATTATTGTCACGGTCGTTATACATTGTAATTTATATTTGCTCTATTCGTTTTGGCTCACGTACGTGTTGTGCGCGAGCTTAGTCATCCTAGTGCTTTTTGGATTTCCTATTAAAATTATTATTGAATATATATGCGAAAGAAACGAGTGCCAAATTATTTGAAACTTTTTTTTTCTGGCCATAATTTATATTAAACACGTTTTCTTTACCGACATTACGTACATATCAATAAAGAATTTTCATTATATAAAACTTTTGAAGCAACGTTTAATAACTTTACGTTTAATAAATTTGTTTAACGGTTGCTAAGGTCACTGCAGGTGACATTGATGTTATGTATTCATATACATAGCTTTAAACTTTATCTGTTTGCATTTCATTGTTTTCTCGTTGTTTTTTTTCTTTTAAATTTTAAATAAATTTACATAATTTTATTAAAACCGGCAAACAGCAGGTAGCGAGAAAATACACTTAATTTAAAATTCTTTGCTACATATGTTGCGGGCCAAACTCTTAACTTTATGTCACTTGACACTTAGAGGCGAACGGGTGGTGGTGCCGTTGACAACATACACTTAGAATAATAACAGCATATGTAAACTTGTTCAGCAGTCCATGTAGGTATACTTTATATAAAAAAAAAAAAATAAAAAAGATACGCTAGATAGATGCTGTGCACTACTCTGAAAGGCATTTTTAAGCCTATTGTGTGGGTTTTATTTTCTATTCTTTCTCTTTGACTAGCAACTATAATATACTTACGAGCGAAACTTTAGGTAAAGATTTCTCTATAAACCGAATAAACACAGGATATAAAGCACACACAAATCTACTACATGTCACGTTTAACAAGCTCGGAAAAGAAGGAGTGAGGGGCAAGGCAAAAAGTGTTTATTGGCCCAATGCCAGCACATATGAGCACAAATGCTTATGTAAATACATATAACCACATATTAATTTTATGAGAGTTAGAGAAACTAATATTGAAAGTTCGTATTCGTATCTGTCTGCATCTGCAGTTTCATAATGCAATTTTTCTATCCTCTTCAATTTCCCTTTACCTTTTATAGGAGCTATAGTTTATATTCTAATGAACAATCTAAGAGGGATTAGATGCAGCATTTGACTTAGCAACACTTTTCGCTTATGTTTATTCGCTTATATATTTAGGAATTTGTGTATTAACCCAAAGAAAATTCCACATTTTTTTGAAATATGTTTTTAAAGCCGGAAGCGATGTTTTTTAAAAAATATTGAACTTATAGTTTGTAATTATTTACACAAACGAAATTTTTATTCAAATTTGAAAAAAAATTTTTTTGTTGCAAGGTTTGCGATAAAGATAAGATCTACAAAGTTTTGTAGCAACCGCGTAATTCTTTAATATCGCCGAACGAAAAAACCTTTAGGTTTCATAAAATATATTCTAACAAGATTTAAAATAGAAAGCAAATCTTTTGATTAAAGAGCTTTGGTCACGAGAATGAAGCAAAGCAGAACCATTATTCCCCTATAGATTCGTTCAACATTTTGCACATATCAATAGACCGAATTGAAGTATAAGTGCAGGGAATACCCTTCTTTGACAAATATTTGCAACAAAATTTAAGCCAGCATTTATGAAAAGCCACAAACTGTTAATAAAAAGCTATAACTTTTTAAGTTTATTTCAGCATTCCACTTACTGTATTCATTTTATCATCTCGAGCAATTGATCTCTGGATTCAAGCTCATGGAATAATATATATACCGGTTTTCACTTTATTTTTTGCCATTTTCATGATAGCAATAGCGAAGATGAACACGAACATGTGCATAAAAATAGCAAAATAGGCAAAAATACTCACGGTCACGATTGGGAGTTACCCCGTGTTGTTCTGTCTATCATTAGGGGTACATAAATTTCTATAAAATTTCGCAAGACATTTATGGAAGTTATGAAAAATGGGATAAGCGCGCAGATGCGCGGACCTTGCTTGGTTGTTATTCCCAAACCACAAATATGCATAGAATTTCCTTGACCAATCTCATCGGAGCATGTATATGCACACAAAATGTTTGTGATTCGTAGTAGCCGCACATATGCAAATAGTCAGAGAAGCGACGTAACTGCAAACGCATTAATGTCTTAACTGCAATGTTGAGCACTCTAACTACCATTATACTTTGCAAAATTATTAAACTTAGTTCTCCACATTATTTTCAATACAGATATGTATCAATTTAAAAGTTAAATAAAACCAAGGAACACAAGTTCGTTGCTCGCGTTTGGTATATTTTCGTCTTTATTTGATAAGAAAGAAAGTAGGTAATAAGAGCTAGTCCTCGATTTTCCCAGGTGAAGCAAATGGGTTAAAGCAATGGCGAGCAACGCCTTTTGTTACTTCAATGAATATGTTACTTCAACGAGTATACAGACCACAATTCATTTAAACAAGAAAAAGAGATATATGCAAGAAATGTTGTCAATAAATTACAAACTTCGGCGATAGTTAATTACTGTTAAAAATGATTAAAAGTTTCAATTTCCAATATGTGGTCGTCATAGCTTAAGCGTGGTGAGTGCTGCAGCAGGCACACAGTTGGCTGGGCTTGCGGTTAAGCTATGTCTTTCTACTCACTTCTTTCCATCCGTCACCTTGTTACACTTATAAGGAACATCCGCCAATAAAAAAAACAGAAAGCCCATAGGTTCTTAGTTCACGTTGCAAAAAAAAGGGCAAGGAACGAGAAACCGGCACAAGCCTATGTGGATTTTACAATTGACTTCACCGACCAAACACCAGCTGCTCAAATTAAGAAATTGTTTTCCAATTGTTATAACTGCTGCGCAAGGATGCAAATACCCTTCTCTTTCTAACATCCAAAAAAGGACAGAAGAAATTCTCCAAAGCAATTAGGACAAAATTTTAGTTTTACTTGGCTAAGCCAATCTACGCATTTTTACAGCGATCGCAATAAAATTGAGATTGTTAGGCGATGATAAGTCGAAAAATTTGGCGTACAGCAAGTGCTTCCATGTCCACAAAAAACAAATGCTGTAAATTTCAAATCAGTTACATCTAAGACACGGTCTTTGAGCTCGTCTTTAAGCTCCATGCGAAAATTTAAAAAAAAAAGTAACTAAATAAAGTAGATTCGATATAAATACAAAACTGTGATTCTCAACCCACCATAAGTAATAATCTACCACATTTTGCCCGAGTTGTTCTATAAAATTCTGTATAGAGATTGTTTTATTGACACATAGTCTATGGCGACAGAAACAACCATAATTAACGAAATTTGCATGAAATTTCGGTATTAGATTGAGATGATGATGGCTTTCAAACATTCGCCCTGAGACGTGAGTTTAACTTTCTTAGTTGTTGTTGCCAATTCGATTGGGTTGGTCGCCACACTTTCAAGAAAGTGGTTGCTTTTAATATTTCATTAAATATTATTTCAAAGTCTTATCATCTTTTCTATATTAGCCTCTGCGTATTTTTATACCCTACACCACTTGTGGTACAGGATATATTAAGTAAAACAAGGTATAATTTTCAATGCTTCATGATGAAAATTATGCCATAATAGTAATTTAACATGAAAAATGAACCGCACCAAATTTGAACGATCTCGATCTACTTTTTGTATCCTACCCTAATAACGCTTTCCACGATCCTTGTTGATCAGAATAGTCCAAGTTTTAATATGTGGTGATGAAAATTGGCCCAAAGCACTACAAAATTTGGAGCATGTACACCTATTTTTAGATGCTACCCTATGTAAGAATTAAACTTATACTACATTACGTTGCGCTTTGGGTCCGCTTCCCCATAAATATGCACATGAAAAATATGCTTTATATATAGAAACATGAAATGGATATAATTTTTGTGTTCTATAATAAATATAAGAATTTTGTTAGACCATGTGGTGGAGGGTATTGAAGCGTCAGCGTTGCGCGACTGTAACGTTCTCACTTTTTATAATTAGCTCCGCTGTCTTAAACATATTCTTTTCTAACCAATTAAAAATCTATGGCTCAAATCTGCAACTTTCCTCGCAGCTAAAAGCCATATTTAAGTTTTTTTGTTTTTATCCTTTATCTTGTTTTTCACATTTAATCTTAGTTAATGTTTCTTTTCTGCGGAAAAAATTAAGGTAATTCTCTTGTCAGAAGGATTTGTGGGTTATGCAATAAATCCTGGCTGTGTACCGTTTTGTTATTTTTCGTTTTTGCACAAACAGTCTTGGTATTGTCACAACACCTAAAAGTATGTTATGCAGTAGTTTTTTCATAGCCGGCTTGCCAAGAACAATACGAAAAATGAATGTTTTTCATTTTCGAAGTAAAATGTAAAAAAAAGAAAGTAGAAACAAGAGCACAAATAATTTATGCAACATTCTTTTGTTATTTCTACTGCTACCGATGTTATTATTTAGACAAATTAAAACTGTTTTTTATTTTCTTTTTTTGTCAACGACCAAGGTAAATATAAAACTAAACATTACAAAACCACTACTGCCACGCTGTCTATTGTTGTTTTTGTAATATTGTCGCTTTGTAATTTTAAATTAAGAAGAAATGTTTTAATATCTTTTCTTCTATTCTTTTTAACTAGTCTAAAATAAATAAATTAATGTGTGGCCACTAGTTTAAATGAGACTCACATAGCTATGTGCTTAGGTTCGGTTGGCTGACTGGTGGTGTTGCTGGTGTGCAATGTGCAAATAAAAGTGTCTCTAGAGTCCTTGACCGAATTACATGTCATCAACAGCCTGCTACTGCTGCTGTTGTCACTGTTGTTGCACAGTGTCCAACGTGTCTTAGCTACGAGTACTTTCCAATCATAGGTTTTTTACTTATATTTTATTTGCTTTCTCTTTCGCTTCTTTTATGTCTTTCGCTCTTTTGTTATTTGTTCTAGCAAATTTTGACTTTCTGATTTTTATAAATTTTTTGTTTCCAACTTCGTTTCTGTCAAATTTTTTTGTTTTGCTTTTGTTTTTCTTAATATCAAGTCTGTACACATAAGAAGAAAAAAATGCTGCAATGCGGAAAAATATTTTCAGGGAAAGAGTAAAAATTACGACAAACTTCTCTTTTTCTGAAATTTAGGAATTTCTAAATTGCAATTCATTTGTAACGTCTTTTATATATCTGAATGAAATTTCCAATGCGAAATTGTTTTGCAATGCTTCCTTAATTTCATTTGAAAGTATTTTGAATTCACATCTAAGATCACTTTCTTATCTAAAAAAAAAAAAAAACAATTGGAGCTATTTTGTCGCTAAACTTTTAGATAACCTGTATCAAACTTCCGACTTGATCGTACTAACATTAGGGATTTTGCATGGTGCAGAGCATTATTACAAACATTTCGAGCGGACTGGCCAACCTGGAAACTGTAAAAAGCATTTGAAGATGAAGCGATTTTTAAGCACAACTTCGTCACGCCAACTATATGGTTCAGCCATCGTGCTAAAGGCAAAACAGAAGTTCTTTGAAATCAAGCTTTAGTTGCATATTTCTCAAAAGCACTTTCTTCGAAATTTTATCCGCAACTTTGAAAATCCAGTTTTCTAGCAATTTTCGAGGCTTTTTACAAATATTAAATACCCATCTTCCGACCGATTTTAAAAAAGAGACAAGTAAGAAAGTTATATTCGGTGGGGGCCGAATCTCGCTTACCGATCACTATGCTTCTCGAATTGTACTCTCCAAGTTCTTCGATTTGATACCCATCTCGGTGATGCTATTAAAGAGGAAGTAATTGCGTAATTGTCTATCGTATTCATTTTAGAATTAACCCTTTTTTTAGGCAGATAATCCATCTTCATTTGAGGAATGTACAAAATAGTTTTAAACATTTCGTCTAGGTTTCGTTATGATAAACAAGCACAAAACCTCAAAAAAGTGAAAAAAAGATTGTAATTTTGCGTGGGCATGGTCGATTTTTTCCATTTTTGCACGTAAAGAGTGTTTCGTAAAGTAAATCTGGAAAATTTCAGATTTTTTTAATTTTTTCTAATTTCTGAGTAGCGAGCAAAACCCACAAATTTTTGATAAAAAAATGCTGTTGCGTTCATTTTATGCTCCACTGCCGATTTGGCCCATTTTCAACACTGACCTGCGTACAAAAGCCTCCAATGTTTCTATCAAATTTCAAGTCGATATCTTTTTTCTACGACCAGGTGAGTGCCAACAGCATACACCACACATACCTACATCTAAATCTACTCAGAATTTCACACTAATCAAGAATATAAGATCTCTGAAGCTTCCTTTTGGGTTTTACATACGTTATGAAAAAAAATAAAATGAACATATGCCCACCTTACAGTGGTGCTTATAAAAAAAGGGATAATTGAAATCGGAATTTTTAGTTTGCTTTTGTGGCTAAAAACTTTAACCCGCCGGATGCGGCAAGGCGGACAAATAAATGCGGTAGCTGCCATATCTTTTAAAACAGTCATTTTTTTTTTGTACCTAGGAAGCGGAAATTTAATCAGACCGTTGATTGTCAGAAAATAAATATAAAAAAATGATCTACGTTTGAGTGGACACATAACGATATTAACCCTTAAGGCACTGGATTAGAAACTTACTTTTTTATTTATTTTTTTTTGTTCTTCTCAATGTTTTAAAATGTTGTAATTATGTTTACCATTGAAGGGCTCTGCCGAAGGGCAAAGCTGATTGCCTCCTGGGATCACCTAGGCCAACGAACATTAGATTAACTTTCCAAACAACTGAATGTCTATCCATGAAATGGAAACGATTCCTTTAATTATATGAAAAATATCGGAAATAAAGGGACATGTCGAGCCACGGTGTTCGCAAAAGACTGGAATACGTTGATTTCGACCCATATATACGGCGTTGATAGTACGAGTTATTTCACCTCTCGCTCATTTTGTTCACCTAACAACGAATGGTTCACCGTTCGTCTTTAATCCATAGTTATTTCCTAATGTTACCTTAAAAAATAAAAAATTAAAGAGTAGCAAACAACACCTGCCATGTGCATGAGATCGATAAACTTCATTGCCTGAAACTTGTGTACTTTGGGTAAAGGAATGCTTGCAGTACTAGAAATACTTTTTTTTTTTTCTTCACTTTAGCTGCATTGATTATTTTACAGTAGATGAGTGGAGGGAAAGACAAAGCATGTTAAATCAATACAAGACCTGACGATATATTTGTGGATATATATATGCTAGTATACAGACTTTGCAGGAGGTCCTCTCTGCCTATATCTGGCGGTGTTACAAGCATTGAAAAAAAAATTATTTAATTGCTTCACAGAGCACAGAACTATATATACATACAATACAACTTCTTGTGTCCTGACACTCTGCTGGCTTGGAAAATAATTTAATGCAACTAAACAAACATAAAACACCCGGACTGAGGGCAACAGACAACAAAAAAAAGAGTTCAAATTAAATGAAGTATTGTGGCTTTTTGTTTTGCGGTAACATGAGTTAAAATATTTATTAAATTTTGCATTGTAGTTTTTTCAATTTAAATTGTGTTCGTTCGTTACCATGATTTGTTTTCGTGAATCATGCCTTCAATACAATTATTTTATAAATTTAGTTAATTCATTTAGCGCAAAAATTATTTTATTTATGTGTAAATCTTATCGTCTCATACGAGTTCTTGTTTGGCGGCATTTTTTGTTATGTTCTACACATTACGTACGTACAAAGTAGCACCTGCGTCTATGTGAGAGTACAAATCGTATCAACAAGTTAAATGATTAAAGTCGTTTCGGTTCAGCGCATAAAGTGAAGTGAACGACACAATGAATTTACTATTAAATAGAGAAATAAAAAATTGTAAAAGTTTTTATTGTTTAATTAAAAAACTCCTTCTTTTTGCGATTATTGGAAATGTACTATAATATTATCATAACTATTGTCCGCAAAAGCTTTGCAAGTAAGTAGGACTAATACGCTCAAGTTACAAAGCACAAATGCCAAAAAAAAATTTGAGTGCATTTCAAAATTGATGACTTTCCTCATTAATTGAAAATATGTTAAAAGAGAGAGAGGTGGAGGAAACTTCTCCCCTCTTTGCTTATATCACAATATTATCTTTTTCAAAATTATACAAACATTGATTTATCATAAACGTTACGCAAGCTATTACTTAGGAATTTGATTACATCAACTTTTCTAATTAAGAAATTGTTATGATGTTAAGGATAAATATGTTATTATTTTCTTTTTATGCTCATATAATTAGTTAACGCCTTCAGAGAGTCGAATGTGAAAATTGATTATTGTGAATTCCAAAGCATAGGTGCGTACGTATTGATCTCCTTTTCCGTTATCAACATATAATTTGTACGTTGATCTTATTGAGTCTGTTCGGAAATCATTTTTAAGGCTTGCATTTCGTAAGTTGGGTTACGATTCCCAAGGAAATCTACCTCCTTATGAAAGTCTCTCAAAGCTTAAAAGTCTGCAAACCTCTTTAAAGACGCATTTAATTAGGTAAGTTCTTTATGACGAAGCTCTTGGCAGGTGAGCTGATTTCCCCTTCTCGAACTAAATGATATTTGGCTTTACTCAAGCTGTCGCACTGTCGAACCAGTTGTAAACTGTTTCACCTTTCAGAGTTATCTGCCGAACTTTAATGAATACTATAGTATGAACGATGATTCTTCTTTATCCATAAATTATGTTAAGAGTGCTAGTCTGGGGTAACGCGTACCGGCGCTGTTCCAAATCAACTCTTGCACTTCAACAAATTTAAAATTTGCTAATTGAACACAACCATCTTAAAATCCAATATGTGCAGAATCTTCTATCGTGCTCTTTACGTGACGGTGTATATCGCGATATCAAATCCATTGCAATTTATACCAATTGAAATAATTAAACTTATACAATTTAGTTTTAAACAAATTCAGTTAAGTTCAGACTTAGTTTAGATTACATAGAAATTTAATTCTTTGATTTCTTTCAGTCGTAAAAAAGCACGGCCTTTCCTGCTGAGACGTCTCGCTGATATATTCATGTCTAGGTTAATGGCAAACGCGCGACACCTATCTTCCTCAAAGCTTCCTCATTTCCAGATTTTTAAGCAATGAAAAGTACTTTCTCATATACTTAACAGATCCCTTAACCCACACATTTTCAGGCGACGGTCATCCTATATTGTTTTGCGGTTTTCTTCTTCCCTATTTCTGCGAGAGTCATATGCTAAGGTCGCCCACTGCGCTGTTCATCTGGATTGCTCCTACAGACTTGCTTAAAGTCCGACGTCCAATCGGTAATTAATATAGACGAAAAAGCAAACTCCAAAGTGGAATGGATACTTTACCCAATATTAGGTAAAGTAAAACTTTTCAAATGAAAACTTGGTCGAGAATCTTCCTTACTGCCGGCCGAACAAATATTGAACAGCATAGTGTCTGAAGCTTTACAAGATTTTCAAACTAAGGGTGACATCTGTATGTTAAATCGGGTACTACTGATGAATGCCCTTTTATTCTCGGAAAAGTTCGAAGTTTCCAATAGACTTTTATTGAATAAAATCGTTAGCTGCCGGACTGTAATATAAGAAATCAAACCTGAGATTATAATATAATCGACCGCGGTATTCTGTACTTATCACAGACAGTATTGGGATTTCGCTTTAAAACGAACACGGGTTTCTTATTTCATATAAATTCCATTATTCATTGAATTTCTATCGCTTAGTCCAATAGTCACCATTTGTGCACACAAGTACTTACTTTACTTTAAAGGCATAAGAAAGTCCATCGCTGGCCACATGTCTTAACTGGTTTAAATTTCATTTAATTCTCATATTTCATTGTATTGGAGAATGTTGGCTTCTCTTACACCTAATGACTTAGCTTGGTGATAAACATTTGAATCAAGGATTAATTTGCCTGCATTATGACATAATCATGCACGCATGTGTTTAAATATGTTTATGTCCCTATAGATGAGCACAGGAAAATATTTACAGTCGTAAATAAACTTAAATAAATACAAATACGCAAAGAATATCGATTATTATAACAATTTTATTTCTCCTTGATATCAACTGATATTTTTAAATAGAATTGTAAAAGTTTTCATAACATAATTTTGGTAATGTTTGTGGTAGGAAATTGTTTACATTATTGGAGATGTTAAGGCTAACTATTTTAAAACGCTTTAAAAGGGTTGCATTCTTTGCATACTCCACTTTTATGTTAAAATTGAAAATTTACATTTTCTGGCAAAGGAATTAATTATTGTCGCATTTAGGTTTGTGGTTTTCCTTAATTTAATTGACTTAATTTAATTTCCTTAATTTCATTTACAGCTTTCTCTTACCTTTTACTTATGCTCATTCAGTTTGTTTCAAGCGTGCACGGATTTATTCTAATCGCAATCTCGGATAAATATAAAAATATATATGCAAATTGGGAGATGCGTCATGCTTTTTTTATCGGTTTTTCTCGACTATTTGCTGCGTTTAAATAAGAGGATTCCTATACAAAAAAAAAAGTCCAACCCTTCCTGCACAGTCCTTCCGGTGAGGAGGGATTCCCATGGCTAAGCCTTCGAACCTATCGGAAGTTATCTGTCAAAATTTCATGCAAGCCTGTGACCGCATGTCCGAAGACCAGGGAAGTAGTAGTAGCTAAGACATATTATTATCTGGGTCCATACTTCTCCTTTCGCACGGTAGACCCACGGAGAAAAACTGGATGGCAATCCAGGATATATGAATGGTTCGCCCATTCAAAAAGTGAATCGGGGTAGAAAATTCCATTAGTTAGAAATATAGTTTTCACCATTTGCAGACTATCTGAGTGTGAGCGACGCAGTCCTGACAGATGGACCAAACCTCTTGTCACAATGGCTGGGCTTACCCCAAAGTTTTCGGAATGCCTCGTCTTGTCCAGAGTGGAGAGTTCACCACACATCCAAATCCTTTCCAGGGGCAGTAGGACACCGTAAATGGTATGGGCCTATTCTGCTCATTGGAAGTGTTGGTTACCACTTACATTTAGGCTGTAAGCCGTCGGGATTTGTCTAATTAATCCACGTAGGTAGGTGAAGACGTTACAAAATAGGGACAGGTTTTGTACAAAATGGCGATGATTTTGGACGAGTGACGGAAAATGGCCACGACACAAAAGCGGAAGACCAAGGTGTTGGTCAGAGCAACAATTAACGCCGCCAGTAAACAATCATTTAAGGCAATTAGGTGGATGTAGCGCGTGGTGAGCAACTCCATCTCAACTATAAGTCGGCAACAAATGATGTAATTACGTGGATCCTTAAAGGAAATACATGGAAATGCATCATAGCACGAAATCTTTACGGGAAACGTTAGCACCACTGAACCGGTAGTTGCTACCACCCATTTGTATTCACTAGACCTCCCCCCTTCTGATTAATATCCACCTCAGTCAATAAGTTTTTGTCGGTCTGACCATCACTTCCATTCTTATGAAGATTGAAAAAATTGGTGGTGTTAGCGTCCGTACGGCACGGTGTTCGTATTTTATCCGAAAGATGGTGAAAACGTCCAGAGCTAGCGATAGGCGAAACTTTGAATGAATATATCAATATTTTACCGTAATCTTGAAATTATAGCGTTTAGGTTAAAAAACTCGTGTGCACGTATTTGTATATTTCACATGTGTACGTTTTTGGTCACCGTGACATCAGACAAACACTGCCTGTTTCCATTCTTTTGAAATTACGATGACTTCTCGAAGACTGTGTGAAGCCGAGGAACTAAATCTGTTTATAGTTTCGCCTAAAATTAATAAAAGTAAGGAAAGTGGGTATCAATCTATGGCAGTAATTCGTAAAATAACCTTTTCATTCGTACATTCGCACATGCTTGTACTACGACAATGCATGCAACTGCAGCTATTACATTAAAATAGGTCCGATCAACAGTAAGCGGATTAATTAGTAGAAGCGTACATAATAAAAAAAGAAAATCTGTAAACAAGATGACGATACCAACAAGAACAACGTTTAGTATATTTTTTCGTAAAGTCTGTCTATGTTCATAAGTAACTATTAGGGATTAATGAAGGTGTAGTGGGAGCCGTCCAATGTAAATATTTTGCACACTTTTCCACATCACCATTCAAACAGCAAACATATTCATTTCCTTCTTCGAATATGTGAATTGTGCGCTTAGCCAGTAGAGAACAGAGAACAAAGCCACTGCTTTTTCACTATTTACAAAAGAAAATAAAGAAGCTTTCGCTTCGAATATGAAGCAAAATTCTATTAAAGAATCGCATTATTAAAATAAGAAAACAAACATAACTCTAAATTTCGATGCTTCTTAATATTGTGCGGCGGGGACATAATTTTAATCCATTTTTCTACAGGTACTGTAGAATATACGTGAAAATTATCTGTTGTAGCTTATGAGTGAGAAGCAAAAAATGCAAGACGTGTCCTTAGGTCAATTTAACTCATTTGCAATGTCAACTTCGTTGAAAGAATCTTCCTTTTTTTTTTCCAAATTTGAAGCCAATATATTAGTCTTTCTCTGAAACTTATTGATCCTTTTGTCTTTCTTCTGCGCATTGCAAGCATTTTGACAAAATCTGTACACACCCAGCTCTTAGGGTGTTAAGTCAACGCCTACGCATTGTTGAATTTCTTTGGAGCAAAAAAAAAAAATTAAAATGACATTTTTCACTTATCCGATATCTAGGAAAATGGAGAATTTGTTTTGACCTTATTAAGAAGAAGAATATTATTTTTTAAAACTAAAAAGAAAATCAAATATTGTAAGATTAGTTATATATGTCTTCAAAATGTTTGAAACACACATATTTTAATTTAAAAAATAGTAACACTCTGTGGTGTGAAATGGTTATTTCGCTTTCATTATATTCGTTTTATAAACTTGAATGTATTGCATTTTCATATTCATTGACTATAAAAGTAATTGTAGTGTTATTTGACTCTAATGATTTCCGGTTTGCTTGAGTCTTGCATGCGTGCGTTTGTATGTGCATAGCAGCTTTCAAAATAATATTTCTTTGGAAGAGCACTTTACTACACCACAACAAAATAAGATAAAACTTGTATTCAGTTGTGATCGGATTTCTTGATGACTACAATGTACTCATTTTTATATATATATCATATATGTATATATATATATATATGTATATATAATATATATATATATATATAATATATATATATATATATAATATATATATATTTAGTCCCAATTAAACTCGGCTGAGGATTACGTTTCAAACCGTTCACAGCCAAATTTTTTTACAGTCTTCCTCGTAATTTCACAATTTGTTTGTCAATAATGACAAACAAACACGGCTAAGTGGATTTTCTTATTCATTCTATTTAAGAATTTATATAATTTACGGCGACCATGAACAATGTGTCGTTAGATTGCAAACGTTTTGAAAAATCTAATATATTTTCTATGTTAAGTTAAAAATAAGCAAATGTAACATGAGTTTCACAGTCATTATCAGCCTTCACAAGAGCAATATATGAAAAGATTATGAAATGTGGGATTCGAAAACATACTTCTTTACAGTTTTCTTTTTGTTTGTGGAAAAGTTTAGAAAAGATAAGAAATAATAAAATTTCATTATCATAAATAGATTTGAGTTTCTGCTGTAGTTTTGATTACATTATCACGTAAACATTTATTAATAACTATGTTATATCAAAAAAATTTTTTCAAACTTTTTATAAATTATGTTAATTAAATTCTTGTCATTTCTTAGGTCCTTTTATTTTTCCTATCAGCGCTTGTTGACAATCGGTAGTAAGACATTAGCGTTAAATGAAAAAGAGAAGAAAAAGTTTAATTTTAAAGAAGAGAAAATTGAATTTAATGTGTGAGTGAAATCGATTATATAATAAACCCAGGTTGGAGTATGTGGCAGTAATCTAAAACTTTACTTTCCATGATACATCTTTTTTGGTCTCTTCAAGAGCAAAGTGAAGAAAATTTCTTACGTAAGTAAGAAATAAGAAGTAAAATAGGACACTGAAATTAGTCTCAAGGCAATCAGATAAAAGATTTGCAATGACTATACACATACATGCATTTACTAGGGATCAACTATGTGGAGAATAAAATTATAGAATTTCTTATTATTTTAATAAGAAATATTGTCCATATATAACACAATGCAGTCAAAATATTTTTCTTTAAATTAAAAGCACTGCGCAACGCAGTTTGACAGCAGTCCGTCATTTAATGCGCTTACATTTTTTGTTAATCATACACTGTAGCGTTCTCTGATTATTACGACCACGATCACGACGCTTGCGACCAGGGAGTTTCAGATAAAATTTCTGACAAATGAACTCACCCCGAATTGAAATTTAAATTGAATTGGATGTGGAATTGGAATTAGATTAAAATTGAACTGAATTGGAATTCGAATTGAAAATGAGTTGAAATTAAATTGAACGGTGGCAGGCACTAAAAGCACCTTGGGGTGTGAGAGTTGATTTGTCTGTATTCTGCTGGATCTTTCATTGCTGGGAACGAAAGTAACAATGAAAAAATCGAAGAGTTGGTATTCAAAAATTGCCGTGCGAGTTCAAAAGGCGAACATATTTTTAAGTCCGTTCATTGTGTTCTGGAGGACATTTTCGACATTGGGATAATGGAGGATCGCACAAATCGCGAATTATGTTGAGGAGTCGTGTATTTGCGTTACCAACTATAAATTCAAAGTTCAGCAAAGGCGTTTTGGATCATCTGAATAGAAAATCTGCTAAAGCAAATCAACGTCATTCTCAAGTCTGCCTCAGAAAAATTGGCAGAGAACGAGATCGAGTTGTGCTGCAAAGGGTGTGGCATATTTGTAACGCGATTGATTACATTTTTATGGTTGAGTTATAAACATTTTCTTTTTATTTCCGGATACTTTTTTCACAAAATGAATTTTCGTGTCGCTTGCTGTGTTGATCTCGAGGGTATATTATACTAAGCCATTGCCATTGGAGAAGGCGAGTTGTAATTGATGACTATTTCTAAGTAAGCCTTTGTGCAACAGCCAGTCATTTATTGTAGCCATTTGTGGAATTAATGCTTCCGTCATTTCTTTGGTTTATAAAAAAATCAAGGCACATAATAAATAATTTTAATATTCTCACGAATTCAAAATGTTATTTACCTTCTTTACTTGTTTTGTCCTCTCCCATGTCCTTGATACCCATATCTGGCGGTACATACTTGATGCCAGCTGTTTATTAAAGGTGTCCTTCAAATTGAATCTAAATTCTAGAAGTCCAAGAGAATGTTTCTTACTTTTTCTTAAGTCCCTCCAAGTCTTGAATAAAACATTGTCTATTTTCGATTCGATAATTTTCACTGAAATCTTCAAGATTCATATTTGATTCCAACAGCTTTAAAAGACTGTCTACACTATACGTAAGTCGCACGAATAGTAGGAGGAAATAATAACTCCATTTCGAATTAGTGGTTGGTTTTTAGAAAATATATCGTAACCAAGTGAAAACCCACAAACAATAGTACCTGTTGTTTAACATGCTCATACATATGTACACACATGTTGTACGCTTTGCTTTGTTGAACAATCATAAAAAACTTTTGTATTGAATAACATTGAACATCGTTTTAATGTTCAGATGTGTGTTTGTGTGGGCGTGTGTGTATTTGTGATTTGAAGTGTTTAGCGTGTTAGTATTAGTTTTCAAGAGTTTTTAATTGCTAGTATATACATATGTATATGTATGTATATATAATATACATAATAAATTCTCTTTAGATTAACGGTAAAATGTACACAGCAGTTCTCATATTTTATGCCCTTTTTTTTATACAACTACTTTTTTGTTTTCCTTTTTTTATGTTTTATAAAGCTTGTTGAACACGTTTTATACATAATTGTGCGAATGATTAAATCTGGATCTACATGATCATGGATATAAATAGACGTTGAATATAAAACGCATTTGTTGGCTATTTTCCACCACACTACCACACTCTTATTACTTCTACTAGTACTACTCTACTAGCCCTACTATGCCGAATTGGTGTATATGTTGTCATAGGCTTCGTGAGTTACATGTTTTCGAAATTTTTATCCCCATGCCGTGTGGGCGACGGTTTTTTTTTGTTGCTCGAAGCCACAGAAACGCTTTTCATGTATATAGGACAGTATGCAACTCGTCCAATCCTTAATTTCATTCTATAGCTCGAATTTATGGGAGAACTTCAAAACTTCACTTTGGAAAATGGATCGACTTAGACAATTGGTTTGGCTATTTTGAAGATCTGGATCTACGGTGTGCTATGAGTTTCGTGTGCAGCGGCATAAAGTTTTCAACCTTGTTACACATTTGCTTAAAGTAAAAGGTACTTAGGATTCGTTGCGTAGTTTTCTTTGCGGTTTCCCTCCTCTTTTTTTTTGTTCAGTTTCTAAAGCTAGGGCGATAAAGTGCTTTCATAATTTTTTATGCCAGAGAGGACATTTTATCAATCTAGAGCATTAATTCAAAATAAAAAATATAAAGCATAGTTTCTGAAACATAAATGGAAATGACAGAAAGCATAATTTAAGCAAAAACATAAGCAAAGGGAAAAACGCAATTGCAAAAATAGGTATTATTTGTATATCTTTTTAGATACAACAAAAGTTGATTGCAAATGTTTATTGGAGCACATCATAATAATAAAATATTTACTATTACCTGACGAAATTCAATTGAAGTTTCACGGAAATCTCAAAAATTGTCACACATGCTTTAGCGTAAAGTGTAGAAAAATAAGAAATACATATATACATGTGCATGTGCAATCTCTTGCGTTTGAATCCTTGCTCCTTTCGTTATTTTTAGTAAATCCTTAACTGCGAGCATTTGACTGCTACTTTATGCATATAAAAAACGACGAATACGTATGTAGAGGTATTAGTACTTAATTTGCATAGTATAACATCATCTAATAGCAAGGGTATAGAATGTTTACAATACAAATATGAACGCATACAAGCACTAGAATTTATTCTGCTCTCTGCTTCTGTCGTAAGCAAAAACGTTTACTGCCTGTTCAATACGCTTTATCGAGTAGTTCCCAGGTCTGTTTATTGAATATATGTAATGTATGTATACTTAACTTTTTTGCCTCTTTTTAGAAGTACAGAAGAAGATGCAACTAAGCCTTTTATGGTAAAATATGTAAATGCATGCGTTTCTGCATAAGTGTGGAGTAATATGAAAGGCTTCGAAAACCAAGCAGGAGGAGAGAAAAAGAAAAAGAAAAACAGAAAAGGAGAGACGGAAAACAACACATAAACAAATTTTGTAACTGAAGATGCGAAATTTTACAATTTTGTATAGGCATACTCTTTCACTAGCATCACACACTTGAGTGTTCTTAACTTGAATATTCAGTTAAATAATATGGTTTTTATGGGTCATAATATGCAGAATGCATTGGCATACATTGTTTGCCAGGTCAACAATCTGTTAATTTTATGAAATACAGTGCACTTTCAACTCCCATAAGTGTGTTTTCGAGTGTTTTTTTTCGAGATATCTGTAATTATTTAATTGTTTTAACCTTTAATCTTTACGAGCATTTATTTCATACACTCCAACAAACCTTACGTCAAGTATGTAATTTGCTTATGCGTTCTCAAGCATCCTCATGTCTAAAGCTTTAATAACCTAAGAGGAAGTATTTTCTGTGTCATTTTTAAACATTACAACATAATAACTGTGACTAGAGACGTCAAACAGCTATTATAAATTATTGCCTCCATATTTTTAACATAAAAGTACTATAACAAAAAATTTCATACAAACATAAGGCCAAAAAAGAGGCACATTGTGCTTACCTTGAATTTTTGAAAATAATACCGCTGTAGAATGTTTACCTGAATTGCACATCTTTTTTTTTTTTGTCAACTCATGGCTAGTGTTCCCTTTTATTAGATTTCGGTAAAAAGCAAGACATTTATTTTCTGGCTTGGCTTAGGATATAAGTTATCCACTTTTACAGTGTGTTCTCAGTCAAAAATATTAATTATACATAAAAATAAAAAGTTATTATGGGCCTTTTTTACACATCCAGCGAACTTTAAGTTGTTAATTTGCTGAATAACAGAAGAAGAAGAAGAATAAAAAGTTATTATTGAACATAGTTCATTACAAAAATGTTTTCGTTTTCAAAAATATCGCAAAAGTGTAAAATTTTTAGCATAACATAATTGAAATAAATTATTGCTTATTTTCCAATCTTTATACTCACCATCACTTTGTAACTTGTTTGTAATGTCGGGAAGGATCCTACAAATTTTGTTTTAAGCATGTCCGCCTATTCACCGATATAATATTTGTCGTAAACATTTCCGCTAGCGCAAAAATGAAGATGTCGGCTTCAAAGTTGGCAGAAACATTTGAAAATCTTGCGTATATATGCCGCAGCTTGCGTGCCAAGCCCTGTAGCTTCAGTGTAACAAGCGATCGGCGAAATGTCTGATCTCTTAGACATTGAAAGAGGAAAAATTGTTAGTGCTTGATTAGCCAGAGCGTCTGTGGCGAAAACAGCAAGCGTTGTAAAACGTTATCGGCAAAGAGGAATAGTGTATGAAACCCAAAGTTCATTGGATGAGTAACACAGTTTTGGCAGAAATATCTTCCAATATTCATTGAAGAGGCCATCACTAAGCTGCGAAAGATGTAATGTCACGACCATAAACCTTGGAAGAATTTGATATGGTCCGATGGATTGTCATTCACATTGTTTCCTACAGGCCTTGGTTTGAAGAGACATTTTCTCTGGCCAGCAAAATCGCCGGACATCAGCATAATGGAATCATTACGCGCAGTTTTAGATTCATATTATTTCGTCCATTCGCTTTAATCCAATCGGTCCACAGACAAGCCTCACATAAACTGAGAACACATTTGCTTTCTAACTAATTTGCTCACTACTTGTAATCTACAATTGATTCATAATAAAAAGCTCTATGTTCTACAAAATGGAAAAATCAGCCACGCCCCGCCAATATTTTAGAGCGTGGAAAATAAGTTTTTCGTTTTTTTAATCTTTTTAGAATAAAGATGAGGTTCGTGTGCAAGAAAATCGACCACAACTGAAGACAATTTTTTTCATTTGGAACAGTTGCAAAAGTAACATACACAGATGAAAAAAAAAATACTTAATAGAAAATGGGGGAATAAGAAATTGAAAATTGGACAAATTGGCAAAAATATGTGACTATTGAGAATGAACTGCAGATCTATTGTCATAACTTTATATAAGCTCACATAGATAGCATTTATCTAACCCGGGGTCATTTAAAGATGAGTGTAACAAAAGTTCCCGATTGACCAATTAATGAAATAACTTACAAATTTTATGCCTCGGATTGAGCTGATGGATCCTTCACTTCGCATTATATAAAAACATCAGAAAGGTCTTTGATTTCGTTTTTTTTTATTTTTGTTTCTTGCAAACGGTGATTGCGTAATGATGCTGCGATAGTTATCTTTCCTATCTCTTTACCTTTTTTTTTGCAAAGTGGAAAAATTTGAATACAATTGGTAGCACTACAAACAATAAATAAAGCAAATCCCCGATTGCATTAAAAATTGTTGTCTCGCGTTGAAGCACGTCTTGTGCAGGGTATGGCTGTTTTATTAATGACATCGCAAGGTTTCTTACTACTAACTACCTAACTATTAGGGTCCACATTCCGACAATTGCTATATCTGTTAAAACTCTTTAAGCGGTCGGAGCAGTTCGCACTTCATACCATAATCATAAATGGTTCCCAACTTGCAGACCAGGTTTTGTCACTGGTCCTAAGAGTTTTTAATTTTTTTTTGATTTGATATCACCAATCACTAAATGGACATTGCCTGTTTGCGTAACGCGACTTTTCTATTGTTAATGTTATCATGAAATTTATGCACCATTTGTTTGCTATCAGAATATGAATAACTCCGAATGACTATAAGTCTAAGAGATGAAGAGGAGTTAAAAGCGGCATACATATAATTACTAAATATAATAATCATGGTTTGTTTTCAATATTGCCGTACTATTAGTAAGTCTTAGCTCCATAAATTCCTCTTGTTTTTTTTTTGAGATTTCATTTGTAGATCGGCATTTGAAATACAAGTCACATACAAGTATTTCTGTTGTGATTATTTTTGAATTAAGAAAATTATATAAATTCTGATATTAACAGTTTATTATTATTATTATTATTATTATTATTATAGAAATTTAGCCAGAGAATAAATTCTAAGACTAAAGTCTTAAAGCACTAGCATCTAAGGCTTTCGGATTTATTTTTATTAATATTATTATTATTATTTTTATTCTCTACTATTATATGACTCTACCGCACTTGAGATTTGAACCCACGACCATTGAATTGCTAGTCGAGACTCTTGTCTACTCGGCCACTCAGGCGGATTAATCGTTTAATTTTTATCACTTTCAAAAATGCCATCCCGCGTCAATAAATGCAGATAGATTGGCTTTAATTAAACAAATATTTATGATTGAGGAATTTATTCTTGCTGTTAGCATTAGGAAAACCAAATATTTCGCAATTATCGTTAAATTAAATATGTAAATAATAACAAAAAGATAAACAAATATCCTTTTTTCAAAACAAACTTTGATGCCTCTACTGCAAATGAATATATTTTGTAAAAATTGCCAGACATTTGGTTAGTTGTGGGAGTGTGTACGACGGTCAGACAACCATATACGTTTTGCTAGATTAGTACCTATTATATATCGGAACTTACAGTTTTTGGATAAGCTGTGAGCGCATATGAGGGTTTTAAAGCCTGATACAAGAGATATTTCGAAGCAGAAATGGGGAGGAACAGGCAGCCATAACTAATTCAGCTCAGAATTTTACGCTAATCGAGAATAAACAATCTTTTGCACTTGGTAGCTGCTGTTTCTTTATATTAAAAAAAAACACAAATAAAGTTTTGGTTTCTTACGAAATAGACCTTTCATATCCGCTATTATTTGCATTCAGATTATATTGTAACGCACCGTTTTTATGTAACTTGTTTTGACATTAAGCTTGTACAACCACTAGCCGACTAACGTAAGTTTTATATACAGCTCTAAGGAGATCTATTTACAAATTATTTGCAGGAACTTATTTATGTACACAATCCTTCCTCTAATTCAACTTTCTTGCCTCGACTGACTTTGCTTTCCACAAATATTCTACTTATGTATCCTTTTAAAAGCCATTTGTCGGTACCTAATTACATCGCCACATTTTTTGCTAATCGTTTTTTCCGGTAAACGTTCTGTTGATTGTTTTTCTGACTAGCCGCCAGCTGCATGAGGCAGGTACGCCGTTGCGGATGTGTACTTGGTTTCCCCTTTCTTTGAAACGGCAAGATCTCATGCAAATTCAAATCATCAAATGCGGGATCTTCGTAACAATATTGTGGTCTATTTTGAATAGAAGATATGTGACTAATCCGAAAGAAAACTGTAGTGAAGGAGTACTTTTTTTTAACTTTCCTAATTTCCAATGCATGTATTTTTGACACAAGTTATCCATTTCCTGATTACATAGATGATAAGACATTATATGTGTATGATCTAAAATCCATCTTGACTGCAAATATATGAATATACAGATATATATATGTTGGGTCTCAACCATGAATGTTGTTTAACTATATGCAGTATATTAAGTAGTAAGGCCTCCTAGTCATCTCTTACGTTTTACTATTATATTAGTACAATTATCTGCTATTTTATAAGAATACTTTTAATTGAAAAGTACAAATAAGCAAATAAATTACAATAAAATACAATGAACAAGTGTATATGTACTACCAAAGTGTACATAGCCCACCAAGATAACCCACATTTTGCAAGGGTTGTCTCCTCGCTAAAAATGTCTTTGCAAAGTTACGATTTATCGCGAAGTAAAAAACAAACAAGAAAAATAAGTACTAAAATTAAAAAATATTTGCAAGCGTGCACACATAAAACAAACAAGGCCTTTAATTACGATAACAAAACCAAAAAAACTATGCATCGTACAATTGTCTGATTGCTGCAAGTCAATTAGAATAGCGGCTCCCAATTTCAAATAAGCCTTCAACAGGAACACATACTAACAGAAAAAAAGTATTGACATTGTAACAAAAACGCGCAATAGCGATCAAAATATATACGATAGCTCACCTTTTAGCAAAGACAAAAATGTGGGCTACGTATAGTAGACTAACTTCACGTCAATTATATACTGCACAAGTGTGCAGGAATGAGACAACGAATTGAGAAGGAGATGGGTAATACCCCATATGGACGGAACAAAAGTCTAAAGTTGTGTTTTTTATTTTTATAGCTTGGACATCTGGCAACAATAGTCACTTGTAAGAATACGTATGGCAATGCAAATATATTTTCCACAAATATTTTTTTTTTTGTTTTGTTCCAAATAAAAAGCATTCCCCGACATCATGTTTTCTTTGCTCAAAATATACGAAAAAAAGTCTTTCTTGCATCGTACCGTCATTGCAAACGAAAAGTTATTCCATTTTGAAAATCCCAGTTGCAAAAACAAATGCACAGGTGTGCAATCCACATCGACGGCAAGATCGGAATTCATGGGCAGGGTGGTCTGTTACTAGATGTTTGTGTCGTGAAACGGATGATATTAGACGCTATTAACAACAGTTAATTGATTTTCCTTTTGTAAGAAATACCCACAAAAGGTGTTATCCATCCATCCACCTACAGACGGAATCGTTTCGCAATGCATTCATTGCGAATTACTGACCAAACTCGTTTTCGGCTAATTATCTTTTATTTACATAGATAGGCCACGCGTTTACTGGAGAGCGGTTCGTCTCTTACGAACTGGTTTGATGAACGTTTAATTGTAAAAAGGGAAGATTTCTAAAGGCTTTGCATAACTAGCGATGGAGCGTATTTACATTGACAATTTGCGCACGTGGCGCTGCGGGCGTGTCCTTCGACCGATTTGGCTCAGTTTTAGTACCAACCTGTGTCCAAGAACTTCCAATGCTTCTGAAAAATTTGCAGTCGACACCTTCATTTTTGCGTCCAGAAGGCTGTTTACAACAGAAATTACACAGACGGACATGATTAAATCGATCTAGAATTTGATGCCAATCAAGAATACATATACTTTGTGGTGTCTTTGCTGCTTTCTTCTAGGCTTTGCAAACGTTTTGACAAATAGAATATACCCCTCATATACTACGGTGATGGGTGGAAGAATGGTTATTTGTATGCGTACATATATACGTATATAAATGTCACATATGCAAGGTTTCTGCATAGCTGTAATTTACAACGGATATAGGAAAATCAGCATAAAACAAGAGAAAGACTTCGATTGTGCTCGCTAGAGAGAAACTGCTACTTAGTCCAATCGGTCGGATACTCTCGAAAAATATATTTTCTACAACGTCTGAGCCCAGTGAATGATGTTTAAAATTTCCTTTCAATACGAATTGCTGGCTGTGCTTACCAAGTTACCTAATGCACTCAAAATGGCTGCAACACGGGTCTTCGTCTATTTTCAGAAAATTCATTTTTTGGATCATTCGGAGTTTATCTCTCTTCATAATCATTTTTTATATAACTTTTTCGATTGTTTTTTTTTTTTTTTATTCTCTTTGTTGGCTGAAGTATTGTTTAAAAAAGCTCGACAAAAATTGAAAACAAGCATCGCAATAGCAAGAATACGACACAATGCAGCAGCGGGACAGTGGTTGCTTAGTCAAACTCGTGTATATTTGTATTTTAGATATTTAATTAATTTACACACACAAATTTTACGTAAACGTACTTTGTGATGCAAGCATTTAAAATTTGTTTTGCCAAACACAATGCATAATTACTGTTTTTATGGATATTTGAATGGATTTTATCAAACACAAATGAAAGCCGAAGCACGTTTAGTGCATAAGGAGGATTTATTGTTATTAGTTTTAAAATTAATTGATAGCATGTTTAGCTAATTATTAGAAGAAACGTTTATTCACAATTTATTGAAAATTTTTTAAAAACAATTTGTAAACATTTTATCATGAAAACATTGTTATTGAAGCCACTAACAAATGCTGAACATGTGACATTTTCTAATTTCGGTTTTATGGTAAGGCGCAAGCCCCTTCGCGCAAAAACAGTATTTATAGTATATAGAAACTATAAGTGAGTCGTATCCATCTGTTCGTCCGATAAACTTAAACATTAATAATGAACTTTTTATAATCAAAGGAAAGATGAGATATTTTCACTTTTCGAAACGAGCGGCTTTCTGAACACAAATGTCAAGGCTGCTATATGTAATCAAATGTATAAGAAAATTGTCGTAACTGCTACCTTATATTTTCTGTTTGGCTTGACCTACCGTCCCACCGTATAGAAATGTTAGCAATATTGAAAAGCGAGATACTGGGACACTGTTGGATTTTATGAATCTTTCAAAAAGCCGTCTAATAAATTGTTATACGAAGAAATGGGTCTCAATTTAAGTACGTGGTTAGATTAACTGTCAAGTTTTTATTGAAGATCCCAGCAATAACGCATTAAAAAATTGTTCTATAACTGATGATGGAGCCGAAGATTTAATTAATACCAACGAACATGTCACACTTGTTTTTTATTATTTCTTTTTTTATAAGTATTCTCTCACTCCGGGGATATTCCCTATATATGTAAGCGTGCTGATGGTCGGGAAGGATGGAAGTAGAGGAGGAAAGAGAAAGGGAGTAGTGTTTGTACGCGTTCGATATCTCGAATATTGTAAACCCACAGCGATAATTATTGGCTTCCAAGCTACAATCAGTTCCATACAATTTTCTAAATTGATCTACGAGTATGTATCAGATCAATAAGCTTAAAGTTGGCCCTTAGGTCAATTTAGACCTTACTAAATTCGTGTATATAATTTGCATAGTTTTCTTCTACAATCAGAGAGTCTATAAGGAATAAACTGATATGTCAACAACTGGTCATAAGTTTTCATCCATCACACATTAAAATTTCTGCCCAAAATCAAGGGTAAGGAATATGTTTGTGCTCGTGATAAGGTCAATAAATCAATCTTTTTTGTCTGCCGATTAAGTCAGGGTTTTGCAAAGAAAGCTGCACTTGTTTTCAAACATCTCGCTCTCACTTTTGGATGGTGGCTTAAAATGAAAAATCAGACGAATAGGTCCAAGGGATTGCATAATGTTTACTTTTGCTTTTTAATATCTATGTAAAGTAAATGATGGATACACATTCATGAATTTCTCAATGTAGTCAACAAGATAAGTTGTATAAAACGCTGTTTGTTAATATACAAAAAATAAAAAGTTGAGCATAAAAACGGAACCGCGAGCCTAATAAGAAAAACATAAACAAATAACTTACGCGACAAAAGTCTGCACATTTATTAATTATGACAACTACCTAGCACTGGTTTAATTCGATACGTTCGCTATGGATAAATACATCAAGAAATTGAAACTTTATTCGGACATTTAGTGTTCAAATGCGGACCGTCGTGGTCCATGATGGTGGACCATGAAAACTTTGTAAGAACTGCTGGAAAAAAGGAATTATGTTGGAGCATTCGCTCACTCCAATCAACCACGAACTTTCAGTCACCGTATTCACCAAGATAATTCGTGTTATAAGTGAAATAAGAGCACATTTATGTGGAAAATGGCAAAAATTATTATTGCGGGATTGAATTTTTACAAAAGCACAAAGGCGGTTATTTACATATCGTTTTTTAATAAAAATAGCTTGAGCCAATGTCTAAAATAAAAAGAAAAACTCAATGACGATATATTTTACCGATTAACTTTTGTTGCAAATTAAAACGGAAAAAAGAAAACTTTTATTTGATTTGATATTTCAAACAGGGATTTCTTCTTGTTTATCCATTTCGAATGTTTTAAATGAAATATTTTAAAAAGAAAAATTAGTGCCCTTTTGATTTTCAACATAGCAAGTAACTCAAGAAAAGGATTCTCTATGGCAGTTTGCAAAGGATTGAAGTTGTAATAGTAGTTCGTGTTTGTGTTTCAAGGCGTGTAATCCTGGGTTTCAATTCACATTTGTACCCACCGCCACATGTATATTTATTTTGTTAATTTTTTTATACGGCCTAGAGATGTGTACTCTTGGTCAACGTTCGATATCGATTTACGGATTTCTATCTATTCGTCTGTATGTCTTTGCTTCTATGTAATGCCTACGATTAGCTTCCTCCGGATCACAAAAATAATGATATCAGCTTCAAATTTGGCATAAATTGAAAGCTTTTGTGCGCTGGTTAGTATGGAAAAGGGGCCAAACTGGTCAAAGCGAACGCCAGCAGACAACGTGATAGAGGAACACTTTTGCTTTGAAAAGTCAAAAAATATATTTTCGTGTAAAGTAAAAGTGGTATGTGCCCCTTAAGTTCCGTAGGCCGTTTACACAGTGTGCTATGACAAGCACAAACCTACATTGTATGCTTTACAAATTCTGAACTACTTCTTGCGTATATATTGAGACAACCTATTACATGAGAATGTATACCTAAGTATTATTTTGGCTTTAGTTTGCTTGTAAATGCCGCATCTATGGACGGCAGCAACAATCGTCATTTTTTAATGCAATCTCTTTTATTTCTAAATTACTCAGCAGAGCGCATATAACTTTTTGTGTTTTTAATTTGCTGTTAACAATACCATCTTCCTATTTGCGAGTTATTCTTTCAATTTTTCGTTAACAATAAAATCAACAACCAAAATGTTATAAGTAAGCAATTTATATTGTCAAGGTGGCGCCATATGAGTCTCCATACAGTGTGTGTATGTGTCTTAATACTATATAAACTTAACAAAACCTGGTTGGTTACTGTTAAAATGAAAAATAACATGCACGTCTTCAGGAAACGCCTGTTTTGACAACCTTCTACTTTTTGGTTTACGTTGCATTTTTATAGTTGCTTTTAGGTTACTTTAAACCGTTGTATGTTATGTTAAAGAAAACTAGAAACAATCGGAGAGATATAGGATTTCTTTTGTATTTTCTGTCTTTTACGCTCTTCTACTTTTTTTTTCTACTGCAATTAGCTTTATGTGGCATTTTGGTTACTATCGGTTCGTTGGTGTTACCAACTTTATAAACATCTCATATAACCATTCTTATCTTTTTTGTTGCTGGCCTAAGAGCATATACTGCTGCTCATACGCTAGTATGTTGCTAACTGCAAGTTTACGATTTCCTTTATATTATTTATCTGTGTATTGTATCTACTTTCATCATGTGCCATCTATTTTTAGAAATAATTTTTTTTTTTGCATTATAGTCTAGTCAGCAGCAAAGAAAACAGAAAAAAAAGAAACATGAGCAAAAAGTACATAATAAAAGCAGGTTTTTTTTCGAAGAATTTACAAGATATATTAACACCTGAAAAGCATGAAAAATTCTAACAAACACTGCAAACTTCCTTTAATACGTAATTCATTTATGGAAAAGAAATTTTTAAATGAAGAAAAACCTGTTCTGGCCTATCTCAACTTTATCAAGTTTTTGCGTATGCGATACTCCACAAAATTGTGAGATGGAAATAAGTTGGCAATGGTGTCTAGATCTTCAATAGAAAGTCCACTCTGCTCGTTTGCGAAAGTATCTTCGTCCTTCCATAAAAAAGAAAGCAGTTTTTCTTTTCTTTTTTTTTTTTTGGAAATTAAGATCGTAGGGTTTTAATTTTCCGTACTAGTTTTTCTCTTATCACCCATTGTAATTCTGACAAGGTTTTAGAAGAAACTTTTCATTCAAGTTTAACCTGTTTATCAATTCGCTTTTAAGAACAAGTTTTTTTTTTTTCTAAATAAACTAAGATAAACAGAATAAACTAAACTGGAGTAAACTAAACAGAAAATCAAGTGTTCTGCTTTATTAACTCTAACTAACTAAACCACTTAAGTCATCTTTAGTAGCTTCCTAGAATCATTAAAATTTTTTTTTATGTACTTTAATGAATACATGTCTACAAGCGTTTTTATACATTGAGTTCAGAGGCACTGAGTCATGGACACATTTAAATTAATGCAAATGTAAATTTTAAAAGTATTCAAAGGAATGTAAAAAACAACATATTTTTAGCGTATAAATCATGGTTCTCTGCTAATGGATGTTAGCTCAATTTAGTGACATAAGTTGTTTTATTACAAAAGTCAATTCTAATTTTAATTTCGATTTTGAATCAAGCTCGAAATGAAATGAAAACGGGACAAAGTAATGCGAAAATAATTATTCAAAATGATTCTTTCACATTATATGGCATTCAGATGCTTTGGCGCTTTTAAAGATAAGTGGACATTTTTGTAGCCCAAGGCACTTTAACCGCGCGATTACATAAAAATGGAATTAGTCTTCCCTAGAGTCGGCTAATGGGAAAAATATTTAAAAATCTGTTATGTACGTAGAGATGTGTTACACTTCAAAAGGTGTCTAAGTAAAAAATGATGACAAGAACTTTTTGTTTCCGGCAGTACATTTGTTTGTTTAGACTTATTGCAGCAACACGCTTGGTTCTCTTAAAAGAATTATTTCCATTGATAATTTCACAGCTTTACCATAGGCTTTGAACTTTGAACTATTAAAAATTGATTTGCCACCAAGTCTCCAAGAATTAAAAGTTAACAATCGTACTTTTCCTTTTTATATTTGACTACAGCATACAGTCAGTCTTCTTCTCTCTTTTTAAAAGTCCCTCAATTTCTCTACAATACCAATACCAAGTATTTGATTTATCCGGATACTTAATTACTCACATTATTACATTCATAGGCTATTACTAACTTCCTAGCCAACGTTGCTACCAAAATATGTAAGCACATAAAACTCTCTACTTGAAGATCTTCTAAATAAACGAGTAAAAATAGGAAAAAACAAAAATGCTTTATTTGATCAAGGACGAATTTTTGATAGCCGCCTCTTGAAACTGATATCTTACAATTGCAAAATATTTCGTTAAATAAGTACATCTCAGCCGATCGAAGCGTGTAATTTTTATTATTTGCCTTTTAGTTGGCCCCAGGAAGTATTTTTACAACCCTGTAGATCAAAGTATTTTATAAGCTGCAACTTTCTTCGTTTATAATTTGGTCTGTCTCAGCTTTTGCTCTCAACTGTCGTAGCACTGAGTATTCCCTGGTATTGGACAAAAACAAATGTTACCTTCTTTTCTTCTATTTGAACTAAGCCCTGGTAAGCCAAAATGTGGTCGTTTACGGATAATCGAATCACTGGTCCTTACGTCCTTGAAAATGCGTTTGAAAAACTGATTAGCGTAAATAAATATCAAATTAATTTTTATGCGCCATGTTTACAGAAATTGACATAAATGACGTTTGCACATTTCAAAGACAATATACGTAAAGAAATTAATAAATTAAATGAGCTGATATGCGCCTTCGATTTTCGTATGGATACTCGTAAAGGCAGTCGTCGCGTATATTGGTGCAGTATACTTTTTCACATGTAATTGCAATGCATCATGATTTTAAAAAAGAAAAACGTAGTTTTCTTCTGACAAATTTTTGAAACCAAAATTCACTTTGATCTGGGGTTTCATAGAGTATGCAATCTGGAGGCATCTACCTTACTACAACTGCAGGAACCTACCTACCCGAACACAACAAATTTGCGTAATCCTTACATTATATATTATTGTACTTATGACCCAAGTATAACGAGTACATTCATTTTGTCAAAACGTTCGCAACACCTAGGATGAAGCTCCAAAGACCCATAAAATATATACATTTGACTTAGGTACGTCTATCTGTTCGTCTGTGTAATATCTGGTGTGACCACACCCCACAAAGTATGTATATCCTTGATCTTGAGCATGAAGTTCTAAACCGATTTAAACATGTCCGTCTGTGTAATGCCTGTTGTAAACGTTCTCCTCGCCGCAAAAATGAAGCTATCGACCTCAAATTTGACAGAAATATTGGAAGTTCTTGCACGCAGCTTGGTATTGAGAACAGGCCAAATTGGTGAAAGGACACGCTCGCAGCACCATGTAAACTGAGAACACCTCTGTTTTTCAAAAGGATTAAAAAATTGGTTTTTGTTCATTACTCAAAAATATTCAAAAATTTCAACGCATATCCCATGTGCGATGTAGCACCTGCACAAAAATGGAAAAAAATCATCACGCCTACCCAATATTGCAGCGTATCAAAATTAAAATTTTTTTTCAATACTTTTATAAGGCGCAGAAACAAGCTTAGCAAACCCAATAAAGTAAGAATGCAACTAAACATGCCCGTAGGTTTCTCTGTCCATCTATATGTCTGTGCAACTGTGCAGTATGGTAAACTTTCCCCGTTAGCGAAAACGAAGATATCGCCTAAAAATTGCAAGAGGATTTGGATGTGCCGTGGACTTTTCAAAGGACACGCCTACAACGCCCACGCGGCTATACGACAAAAACTTTTATTTCGGAAATAAAAAAAAACAGACTTGCTTACTCCATATTATAGAGCATGAAAATTTTGTTCTTTTACTTATTTGTCTTTTTTAGGACAACAGTGATGTGTATGCAAGATTCGGTCACGATAACGCTGATGGATTCAAGAAAGATTCAATCACAGCTGAATGTAATTTTCTTACTCATTCTTTATTCCTTTTTAGTTAATAACCGCAGTTTTTGCTTGAAAGTGGTACGCAAATAATGGTTTTCCAAATCTTTTTACAAATAATAACGGGCGCAACTCAACTTTACTTTATAGTTTAAAGAAGTCATCGAATTCGTTGACTTTCAAGTCAAAAAAGTTATTCATTTTTTTTACGGCATTAGTGGATAATCGCTTTCATTGCGTTAAGATCATTTCCTAACGATTAATATTCTATAGCAGGGGTTGGCAAAGTTTTGTGTGTCTCAATTTTTATCATAGAATATGCTACCAAATTTTTATGGATGTGCCTGCTGGTAATAATGCTGCCTTTGGAAAAACACAGGTGTTCTCAGGTCATGTGGTGCGGTAGGCATATCCTTCGACCGATTTGGTCCGTTTTCAATACCGAGCGGTGGGCAAAATTTCGACAATTTCTGACAAATTTGAAACCGTTAACTTCACTTTCAGCCAAAAGAACGGTTATAACGGACTATTTACAATTACGCAGACCGACAGGCGGACATGCTTTTACTTACAATTTGATGCGAGTCAAAAACATATATACTTCAAAGCGTCTCTGAAACTTGCTCTTGGGCGTCGCAAAGGTTTTTGAATTCTACCCTGATCCCTCGGTGATGGGCATAAGAATCGTGATTTAGATGATGATTATTTTATCGCCAAGTGCCACATAAAACCATTCAAATTTGAAGAAATTTCCATTCATTCATAAAACATATTTGACAAGCTTATATGTTCAAATGTTTTTAGCATATCCCGAAAAATTTCATTGACAGCAGTTTGAACGCATTTTTAAATAATCTTTTCGCCGTTCAAATTTCATTTGTGATATCTTTGAAATACAGTTTTTGTTTTGAGTTTGCAATGATTTCTTTAGAAAAATGTATTTACGACGAGCCGCGGCTTCCCGACTGCTGCTTCATATAGTGCTACTGATTTCATGGAAGATTTCACCCTGACTTTGAAAATCAATCTTCATTACAAAACATTAAACAGGAAATGGCTTTTGTTTTTTTTTTATTACCACTGTGTGTTAAACAAACGTATCTAATACTGGAGGCAATTAGTGATTTGAACACAATAACAATTTTCTTTGTAAATTTTCTTGTCTGCTTTCTTGCTAAACAAAAAAAAAAACGCTATCGAATTTCTAAAAATTTCAGCAAATAAATATAATTTAAAAAAAAAATGTTTTTTTTTTATCCAGCAACATTTTCTGCTTGCCAAGGTAAAATTGTCACTATCATTATAATCATTTGTGGTCAAAGCCAAGGTTACGTCGTACCTCGAGTATATTTCGCAAGCCATAAAGAGAAGCTATTAAGCTTATTGTAAATAATTTAATTAAAAAATTTTATATATTTATAAACAAACATTGACAACTTATTTTTAGCAATTAACTCCAACAACGTTTATTACAAATGTCAGAAACACATGTTTTTCATAGTAAATGCAAAAACTAAAGGAAAAATTGAACAAAATATTTTCTACCTAATACGTTTTTGTAACGCGAGAAATGCTTAGATATGCTTAGTTTCGCACAATCATTGTGGAAACTGGTCTTTGCTCACACAAGTAGAACAGAAACAACCAATAACTGCAGGAATAAAAGCACAAGAAATAACAACAAATATAAATTTAAAGCATTGCATGCCATAAGCTGTCATACGAATATCTCTAGTGGCTGTTTGAAGAATGACTTCTACAAGTCTTTGATGTCGTTCCATATGTTTTGCGTTGTCCTCTTTTTTCTTTACGTTTTTCGATTTTTTTAATAATGTTCTTTCTCTCTGCAAACTGTAGTCAACTACTATCCCCTATGTCTTCGGTCCTCATTGACTTCATACATAAATATGTATCTGTGTCATAGACAAGTTTAACTGGATTGAAAAGGTGCATGAACAACAACAACAATAACAACAACAAACACAATACCAACGGATCAATTGACAAGTGGTGCTTTTCATTTTTATAATTCAATGGGTACACGGTTAACATTGAAATATAACTGAAAACTGCTATAACCGCTCTTATATCGTTTAAAGCAAATTCCACTAACTTTGATTTTCGTAAGTGTTAACACAATTTATTGTAATACTTATAATAATCTGGCACTCATGCAAATGATTTGACTTAAATTTGTCGAAAACACATTAATAATTGCAAGGCAAAATACTTCTATAATGATTTCTTGTACGCGATGGGTTTCTCTCGCCAACTATATTCGCTCGTAAGTATAAATGGGAACATCGGCTTCGATTGTAACAGGAGCATTGGAAATTCTGGCACGCGGGTTGGTACTGAAAATGAACCATATCGGTCACAGGACAAGCTCACATTCGAACGTAAGCTAAGCGCTAAGCCCTAAGCTCTTTTTGCAGAAGCAAAGAAAAAAAATTGAATATTTTGCTTACTACCTACAAACAGTAACAGATACAACGATAACTTACAGCATCTGCACAAAAGTGGAGAAAATCGACCACATCCAATGTTAAAGAACATTGAAATTTAATTCTTGTTGCGTTTTTCAAGGAAAAGATAATGAAATAAATTATCAAACATTAGCAAAGAATTTCATGTTCATTCGCTCTCAAACGAAATTAAAAATGTACAGGACAGTTAGTGGCTCGCTTTCAATGCGCAACGTCCTACCTCTCTTCTGCAAAGGGACGAATGAAACATCCTCTCCTTTTGTGTGAATGCAGAATCAGACACTAGGTGCTTAGCGAACAAAGAACGTGATAAGATTGTCAAGAATCCTTAAGCAGGAAGTCTAAAAGAGTGGGCAAGTGCAATAAACATTTCAGCTCGTAATATATACAACGTGCCTATAAACAACAACACAGTAAGTAAGTGTAATAATTCTAATGTCTGTCAAATGGCATTAAGATCCCTCTGCTATTCGCATGGCTTTCGCCGACTTCGGAGAAATGCTTTCATGCCTCAATACTTTATTAGTTTTCTTAAACGTTTCAACGTCTCAACATGTGGCGCGCACACGCTCGTCTGCTGGCCTAAGGGTTTTTCTTTTAAACCAGCTTCTTTGATCGTTTTGAAGACGGCCAACGAGGCAACATCGAGAAAAGGCATTGAAATAACTTTCTGTTCAGAGCATTCTTAGCGCTTTAAAGTCCAGAAATAGCATCTGTATATTCTGACAAACAAAGAGGCGAACGAATTAATAAATAAAACAATTTTTCAATTCTTTTAATAATAATTTATTTGCTATTCATTGCCAAAAGCTCGCTAACAGAAAAGTAAGTACTAACCGCTTAATACATGTTTCCAATAATAGTAAACATAATACGACGTAATAGTTTTCTGTTTGTTCCTACGTCTACTCTCGATTGAGCCAATGTAAAGAAACGACAAGGCGAGTCAATATTTCCACTGCGCGAGTTTTAATTGGTTTTTACATCTCTTATAGTCATTTTTCTCGTTCTTCTCTTTTAATTCGATACAAATGTCATTTGGTTCCATTACAACTGAAATTGATCACTTCATACCAGTACCGATTAATATTAGGAGCCTTAACTGCTTTTCATCTTGGTCGTACTTGTATACAATTTCATGTCTTTCCTCTTCCTTTAAACGTAGAATTACACTTGAATTCTTTCTAGTTGCACATTTTAATGATCCCTTCAAAAAACTCGACTTACATCACCAGTGCAGTTTTCTTTAGAAGGAAATAATGAAAATGTCTCCAATGAACGTTTTTTAAAACAACTCAAATTTGTAAATCACAAATTACGTACAATATAAGTAGGCCGGATATATCCTTCCCAGGCAGATAGGAAGTTTTTAACGCACGCATTTATTCAAGTGACATTTTACTAGTTAAGTGAATCAAAATCGATGATTATAAAAAATAATGTATAAAGTTATATATTGCATGTAGTCTTAATAGGAACTAAGTTAGTAGAATATGAATAATAAATGTTATTCGAATCAATTCTCACCACCTCTTCGTCGGGAGATTTTGATAATGCACTCCATTGTGGTTATCGCTCGTATCTTAGGAGTCTTTACAATACTCAACAAATGCTCAAGATATTGCAAATATTATCCAATGCAATCAATTTCTTTTCACCTCCTTCTTACAAGATATGAGCTCAATGCAAAAAAGAATGACTAGTCAGTCTCTTGAAGCTATGACAACAAGAATGGCGTGAAACCACTAGGCGGAATCTTAACTAGACGACGATTGAAATAAATTGTAATCAAAGCGAGTAACGTCTGGCGAACAAGTCTGAGAGAGCATTTTGCGTCAGTGCTGCCAACGTTTCTTGGATGGGTTTTGACTTGTCAAGTTGAAAGTTTTCTTGTCGTATCACTGGGCTACGAATTTTGGGATGGCATAGATTTTTTAAACAATACTTAGATGCTCTATATACAAAGGAATTACTTGCAGGAGCTTATGTTTACAAGCTTTCAGTTCTTCTTTCCATCTTGTTCGGTCGAATATCACAATTCAACTCTTTTAACCCCGCTGTTGGCTAAATTGTTGTTAATCTTTTCGTCACTCGTCAGCTGCATAGAGCTACCTTACTTTATGACGTTCGCAGCTAAAGCATGATGAATCTGCATATAGTTTTCACATTTTAAAAATCTTGTTTCTTCGAAATTCGGGTGCTTTTTATCAAATATGTGATTGTCGTTGAGACCGAAAATAATTAATATATTTCAGCTAATTAGAACTTCAACTCATGAAACTAGTGAATAATTTTCCTACACTCACTATAATGCCTCCTATATTTCAAATTGATTCCCGCAATACTTTCTTGGGCAGCAGATTATTTCCGCATGTTCGTGTTAAAACTCTTGCAGCCCAAATAAATTAATAGTTTAATATGCTTAAAAGTACAGTTGGCAATGGATACGATTATTTCACACAATAACCAAAACCTAATAATTGAATATTTTCAAATACTGCCGCCAATAACTTCAAACTTATGCCTAACATCAAATATAATGAAGTAATCGTTTTGGTGCAATAATTTTACCGATTAACTAACCGATTTGCAGTTACGAATTTTCAGATGTTGCCTTACGAGATGTGTGGGAAATGTAAGTGCAGTGTTTGCGTAGTATCTCTCGTCTGTTCGCTGGCAGGCTGCTAAAAAAAAAAAATTATTTTGAATTTTAAACAAAACATTTTTAATGAATTTTTTCCTATATATCCCTTGTTCAATTTTTTAAAGAATTTCTCTAACGACCAGTCTTTAGACACTTTCTACAGCGCTTTACTAAATATGAGTATTTTCAAAAAAACATTTTTTTTCAAATATACATTTATTCAGCGTGTTTCTCGCTAATCAATAATCATGAAGTTAACCCGTCAAAAATGATATGCGTTTAAGAAAACTATTTTTAGCTATAGCTAAAGCTTAAGCTGTATTAACTGAGGTAATTTGCATATATTTAAATGACGCGTCAGCATTTGTCGTTTGCATTAAAATTACACCTGCTGTCAGAGGTACCAACAGTAGCAACGACCTTTCATAACAATAAACCATTTAATTAAACAGACAAATAAGTGAACGAATGGATGGTTTTTGTTTGCTTGAAAGCATTCAGAAAGATAAAACTAATCAGAGCTTATAAGCGTCTGTGCCTTTTCATATGTTTGTGTCTGCGGGCTTGCAGCAAAATAATCATAAATTCCCAGATATACGTAATTAGTCACAATATTGAGTTACTAGTTCGTTGAATCCTAGAACTAGACTTTACAACCAATAATAATGACTTAGATATTAATAGTGTATATAGTGCATATATATGGATATATACACGCACAACTTTCATGACATTTTTACCTAGGCATTACATTTATATTCGATCTTTTCGTTAATATGTTAAAAGCTACATACATAAGCGTTCGAATCGCGTGTTCGAAAGAAGTTTACTACTTTTTGCGTTTTTTTCTCTTTCTCCCTTTGCTCGTGTATTTGGGTTTATAAAACATTTATTAGTTCTTTTCTTTTTTCTTTCTTTTTTTTGTTGTTTACAGAGCATACTTCTGCAGTCCATTTCTTTTTGGCGCTTAGCGTGCTAAAGTATCTGAAAATTTACTCAAATCAAGTGAACACGTAAAAACAATAATTGTTGTTATTTTCGCTGTTACATTACATTATGTTTTTTTTTTTATTTTTCCCTTCTCCATTTTGAGGTCAAAAACAATCGATTTTCTTTAACTACCATAAAAGTAAAATGAGGTTAAAAATTCTTCATAAAAAAAGCAAATAAAAAAGTAAAAATTGGAATAAATGCATTTTTTTTTTAAATTGATTTCACTTGCCTTTAATCCCCTAATAAACACTTATTAACCATTAAGTGGTTTACTCCCTATTTAATATGTTCTGCTATCATTAAAATCCTAAATAAAGAACAATATGCTGACGTTATTGTTGATGAGTGCGTGCTCGCTGCTAATTAAACTTTTCATGTTCAAGTGCTCTCTTACATTGTGTTTTTGCTCTTGTTTTTTTGCGATGCCGCTGTTATCATTGTTGTCGACATTTGATAATCATACTGCAAAGAAGAGGCATGAAATAATGCCGTCATCTGATCTCACTGTCTGCCTGCCATCAGCAGAAGTCGTCATCATCATCAGTAGCAGGCAGTACCCTCAGAAACAAGCATTCTGCACCGTAAACACAAAATAAACACGCATACATACTCATACATATATTGTGCAAAAATGAACAAATTAGAAATGTCATGATAAACTTAACATTCATAAAACAAGCCATTGCTTTAGTTAACTTTGGAAAATATAAATTATTGCTTTGTCGCTGCTGTTTGTCTGTTTCTTTCTATACGAAGTGACGATTGGTGATGCGTTAAAAAATTTCAACTTTTGCTTCCCTTTTTCATCCTTAAAATGAAACACTAGTCATATATTTGGATTCGGATAAAAACTGGTTGTATGTGTTAACATTTTAAGTTTGCGTATTTTAAAATCACGTATAATATTTTGCAAATTTTTCCTTACTAGTCATTCCGCTACATTCGTCCGGTCTAAATTTCCGCCGAATTTTCTTACAAGTTTTTTCAAATTTCTTTAAAAAATTTTGTATTGCCGCGATTATCAAAATTTTTGGATCATCGTTTAAGAAAACCTTGGGCTGATCTTTTTCTTTATTTAAACGGAGCTCAATTTAACTTAATTTAATTTTCCCAATTGAAAAGTGTGTATGGAACGCATAAAAAAAATCCGAGTACAATTTACGGGTTCTATTTGATCGAAGACTACGTTTTAATCTGCACATTGAATTAAATACAACTATGTCGTCTGGGTTTTGTTAAACGGTGGTCCAAAGAGTTTAAAGATCATTACACTACGAAAAGGCTGCACCTGTGCTCAGTCATACCGATACTTGAGTACTCCTTTATTCCTATAGGTGCTATGTAGATGCAATAGAATCCGTTCAACACCAATTCCAATTACGAATTTGGGTTAGAGCTTGCTTGACTCCAACCATTTTGTTGGTTACGAAGAATTGATCTCTTTTCTGAGACCTTTGGTAATGGATTAACTCCGACAACTCAGACTTATTCGATCGTTTCAAGGCAATTATTCAACTCAATATTAATATTCTAGATTCCTCTTGAAAGATGGGATTTATCTAACTTACACGAAATTATTTATTGTTTGTTCTACCCTCTCGTACGGAAATGCTTATACCTATAAAAGTTATATTCTGAAACTTAAATAAATCGGATTTACGTTGGTCTCATATAAGCTACCTGAGGCGTGATATATTATGTTTTGTACGAGATTAACTTAATTGTCTCTTCTAATGCGTAGTTTGTATTAACTTAGCTGAAATGTTTGTAGATCCAGGCATTGGTGTTGCCGAGCCGGAACGCTCCGGAACGTCGTTCCGGTACTTCCTTTTTGGACAGGAACGCGTTCCGGAACTAAAAATGATTTCTGATAACGAGAATTTATAATAAACATTAGAAGACGGGCGAAAATTGGGGGAAATCCCCCCCGTCGTCAAATTTGGACATGAGACCACACAGAGCGGCCGCCTACCCAGGATCGGTCCTGTCTATATAATTATATATACGCGTTCCGGATAAAAAAAAAAGTAAAAAAAATTAGCGTTTCGGTAAAAAAAAAAATTAGCGTTCCGGTAAAAAAAAAATTAGCACTACCCCACTAGATCCAGGTTAGAATCTGTAACTACTTTTCTAAACTAATTTTGTTATTTTTCAAACAGGGATATCTCTTATGCCAAATAATATGCAATTTCTTCATACGCATATGCACGGACTCTGCCTGTTTTCATCAGTATAAACTATAAGAGGTATCTATAATAGATTTCAATCTAAAAATCATCTCGAGATTTAAAATGAAAATGGGCATGGTAAATGATAGACTCCTAATTAAAAAAGTTAATTAATTAAATTTGCAGATACTGGCTGCTTAAGAAAAAAGAACGAATAAGTATCGTTTTTCATGGACTTTTGTACAAGTGCGCATGAGAGATCGTATAAAGGAGCACAAATCAGAATGAATCACGGACTTGTGTTAAATATACTATTTTTTCTGCGTTCGTCAGTCATCTGTCTGTCCGGTTACAACCTCGAAGAAGGATAAGTTTAGTGTAAAATTTGTCCTATGCTGTTTCGCTAAGTAAAATGCTGAATCTATCGAAATCTCATAATTCTTGTCTTTCTTTTTCGAGCTTAAAGTGAAGTCGTAAAATCTTCATATATGCATTTCGGTTAAGGGATGACGCCAATAAACATTTCAGGAAGTTTCTCATGTGCCATCGTTAATGATGAAGTCCATATAATTACCTATAGAGAGCTTCCAAATTATATGTTTTCGTGATGAACAACAGTATTCTGATGGTGTAGGTGATCCTAAGAGAAAACAATGTGCTACCTTGTTATAGGTTTTTTGACTTTCTGCCAATTTTATAATTCGAAGCATTAGTCACAACAAAACTCGACTGTCAAGTCACGAAAGCCATACAGTAGAAATGTGCATTTTGGCTTGTGATGAAGTGAAGAAATGTGATGTTGCTTAGAACAATGCATTTAGAATGTATTCGAAATACGATATATATGATACGATATACAATATCAGGTACTAAACTTTTGTCATTCGATTTATAATGCGCAGCGAAAAAGTGCTTGACCTATCTATTAAGTCGCTTTCAAATGTAAAAAATTCACTAAAAGCATAAAGCGAACCTCCCCGCGAGAGCCATCCCAATCAGTTTCAATTATATACAATTTAAGTTCAAAAATTAATTTATTTGACATACAAGCAAATTCAAAGTACCGCGCTTACTAAAGGACCAATAGATTAGCGGGGATGGGTGTTGTTATAAGTACATCTATAAATATGACTGCAATTTCTCAAAAGCAACTGTGTTTTGTCAAATTAGCTAGAAGCAGAACTATTTTAAGAAGGCTCTGTTCCTTAACATGAAAGCATGGTGACATAAGATTAAACGTTCGGAAATTTCTACGATCACATCACTTCCAAGTTATAGTCAGAGTACTTCCCCAGCGTAAGCCTCCGCGTTTATAAAGTATAATTGGGCGGGAAACAAACATTTTCTTAACAAAATTGCTTCGGCAAAGATAACTGTAATGATTATCATAAAAAAAAGATAGAAATCGTACGGGATCGTTTTAAGACTTCAAACTATGTAAACTCGAACTGCGCTCACTAACGCCACTCAGTGTGGACTTTCTTTTCTTGTAAAATAATGGCATTATAATCATTTTTTAAAAATGTCAGAAAGAATTGATTTAAATATATATATATAACTCTGATCTCTTATGTTTATTACAGAAACCATATTTGCCTTTGTTTTTCGTGATGCTCAAAATGTACCACTGATGGTAAGAATTTCAAACTTAAAATTGTGGTTTTTATTTCTAAAATAGATCGATCATTTTCGAATGCGATGGACTGAACGCCGTATTTATCGAATAACGATTTAAAAAAGAGTGACTTCTTTTCTGTGAACCTTTATGGAATGCCTCGAAAAATATTAAGGGAATTCGCTTCATTACAGATATTGTTATAATTTTTGATATTTTAGACCATCACTTTAAAAGAAGTGCTCAATAAAGCGAAAGTCGTTACGAAAACACACACAATCTCAATGTGCAATTGTGGTCCAAGTATACCATGAATTGTATTTAGCACAGTCTGGATCTAAGAGATATGTGTCCAAATTTTATCCTACAATAAATTTCGTTTTCCTACTTATTTCTATTTTCCGCCTTTTTTGTGTGCCTCTGTTACAGGAAAAGTCACGAAGTTAGTATAGTAACTGATGGAATTATAAGTTAGTTGTGCAGTAAAATCTTTTTAAACATGAATATATTTATAGCTTGCGTCACTTGTGCCAAGATTTGAAATGGACTCTATCTTTAGTAAACCAATCGATAGAAAATCATTTTCCGGAGCATGATTGTCAGCCTGGTGTCTATTAGCATATTTTTCTATTCAGGGCACCTTGAAAAAATTTCAAAATAGATCGATATGTGCCATAAAATATCTCGAAAATGTAATGCAAAGTTTTCCTTTATATCTACTCCACCATAAATAAGTGAACAATTTGAGCATTATGGGAAGTATTCAAAGTACATAAACTCAAACCAGTACCCAGCAAATGGAAAATTCTTTATTTTTTGGCATATGGTGTACGATCAAAAGTTATTAGATCTTACACAAAACGACATATCAAGTGTCTATTGAGAATTTCTAAGTAATAACAACGTGAGGTCAAATCAGCTAAGCCTACGTTCTTTGATCAAGAGAGAGAGAGAGACAGAGAGAGAGAGAAAGGGTTTAATAATCGGAAATGTACGCTTTTTTTCGCGAAAATAGTTTAGTATTGTTTCCGTTTATACAAAGAGAGTTTGTTGTCTAACATGAAGGGTCTGGTAATTCGTTTATCTATCTATAAAATTGAAACAGTGCCGTCAAGCGTGCATCACGCTAAACTTTGTTATGAAAATAATTAATAAAGAAACTCTTTCCCTTTACCGACAAAATACCGATTTCACTTCCAGAGAGTTAATTTTTTAAAGAAATGTAGCTAATATCGCAAAACCCAAAGCAGGAGGAAAACTGAAATTGAGTTATTTGTGACGAGCAATAAGCAGCAATGCCTGCAATGAAGTAAAGTAACGCATACATCTGACAATTACGATTTATGTGAACCTTCTTAAGCCCTACACTATTTAATGTACAAGGTACATTAAGTGTGTGTGGATGTATGTAACATCAATAAAGGCTTATGACAGGCCGAACTTTCATGATACCGATTGAGTCAGAATCATTTTCTGAATCAGTCTATTCATCTGTTCATATGTTCATCTGTTCGTTTGATGTCAATCCATGTATTCTTGTGTTCAAGCTATAAGTCATTGAGGACATTTTGATGAAACTTGGTAAACTTGAGCATGTTTTGGCACAGCAGCGCTGTTGAAAATGGTTTGGATCGGACCACTTCACAACCACTGCTCATATAACGCCTTTTTTTGATAAATTGTTGCAATCGTGTTTCAATATCATAAATTGGTGTGAAAACTTTGAATCAGATGGGGCAATTTTTTAAACACCTTACCATATAATGTTCTTACTGAAACGGAATCTTAATATTGGAAGAATCCCTATTTTTCGAAATATCTTCTTCGAAAGTCGCTCATAGAAATAATTTCACATAAAAATTAATCTTACCGAATTTGGACCACCTACGTGTATTTTTTGAAATCCCAGTCCATATGAGGATTTTAATGAAAAATAGTCCTTGGAATGGCAAAAAGATATAATTTCTAAGATTTTATTGCGAAAACTTCCGCTTAGTAAATGAACCATTGGGAATTTGAATCACAAACATCTATCTTTAGAAGCTCAGATGAAAGCGAACCTTTCTAGGGCGACAAAGCCTAATATGTGGTTTGTTATGACAGAAGCAACTGGAAATAAGCAAATTTTTAGCAAGAAAATGAAGTTTTCTAAATTTACACCACATTGACTTTTGACATATAATTTTTGATGTATTATTAATTAAACGAAGTGGTGTAGAGTATCGCACGGTCGCCCTTGTCAGACTACAGAATGTTTACATGTTTTTTTTATTTTTCATATATTTTGCGAAGTTTTTTAGGTAAAATGTCAATTAAAAATTCTTTTTATAAACGCAGACAAATGACAGGAGCAACACAAACTATAATAATTGAAGTCTATATAGATTTCGTCATGCACATGTAATATCGATATAAACGTTGAGTTAATTTGAATAGTTGTCCGGATTATCGTCGAGACTTTATAGCGATAGCGAAAAATAATACCCCAAAACAAAACAAAAAACTGCTGCTTAAACGCCATTTTTTGAAAAAAAGAAATCAATTGCAATTCGCAATGAAATAAATAGAATTATGGAAAACCATGTGAAAGACGGAAGAAAAAAGTTGCGAGTATTAGAAAAAATTTTCTAAAGTAAAAACAAATGAATTAAATATAATCTATATAACTAGGTTGTGCAAATCGGGCACACTTAATATAATGTTGGTAGCAGTAATTTTATATGCAATTTAATATGTTTTTTCTTAATCTCTTCGTAGCATAAAAGCCAGATTAATAGCTTGCCATTTATTTATTTATTTCGTACGAATAAACATCATATGCTTATATTTGATAGTGCCTGCAAATTTTGTTGCTGCTATATCTACACAGATTTTTCCCGTTTTAATGGAAATCTTTTAAGCAAATTATTAGACAAGTAGATTCGGTCGGGACCGAATCTTTTATACCCGTCACCGTTATCCTAAAAAAGGCAAAAGAAGTAAAAGAACAACATTTTCATGCTCTATTTCCAAAATAAATGTTTTTGTCGTATAGGCATGTGGGCGTTGTAGAAGTGTCCTTTGAAAAGTCTATTTCAATTCGAAATTTTTTTGCAAATTTACAGACGATGTCTTCATTTTCGCTAACGAGAGAATGTTTACCACAAATACTGCAAAGTTACGCAAATGGACATATGCACAGACGGATAAGTTTAGGTGCATTCAAGAGTTGTAACTGGCCAAGAATTTGTATACATGATGGGTTTTTCGAAGCTTGTTTCTGCGTGTTATAAAGGTACTGGAAAAATAATTAATTTTTAATACCCTGTAATATTGAGTAGACGTGGTCCACTTTTTCCATTTTTATGCAGAAATGCTACAGCATTTCCCATAGAATATGCGTTCACATTTTTAAACATTTATTTGCTATATAATGAGCAAATAACAAATTTTTCATTTCCTTTGAAATATGAAGTTGTTCTGAGTGTACGTGTCCTTCAACAGATTTGGCCCATTTTCAATATCAACTTGCGTGCAAGAACTTGCATTGTTTTTCAAACATTTGAAATCGATAGCTTCATTTTTGCGGCCAGGAGAATGTTTGCAATAAACAATACACAGACGGACAGACGGACATGCTCAAATCGATTTAGCATTTGATGCTGATCGAGATGTCTGCAGACACCTCTTCCGTCAACCTTGTCTTTTTAATAAGAGATTGAATATACCAAATACATTTTTGCCATTATGGTGTTCTAACAAAAAATGGGCAGTCAGAGTGATGCACTTTAGTAGAACTTTTGAAATATTTTGATGAAATTTGGCACAGTGAGGTGTTTGACCCAAAGACGCACGCTATTGAAAACCTTTTGGTTCGATACTGCTTCTCGATCACTCCCCATATAACGCCCTGTTTGGAAAAGTCGCTATATGGAAAAAAATTGTAGTTTTCAAAATTTCTCGGCAAAAATGGCTAAGTAGTGGTATTTCGGCACTCTAAATTGGTGCGAAAACTTTACACCGACTTTAGCAATTTTTGAACCCCCTCTTATGTAACCGTTTCTGCTCAAGCGTTATATGGTGAAAACGTCGAATTTCCAATATTTCGTAGTGAAAATTGGTTCATAATAGTAGATTGACAAAGAAATTGACCTTACCGAATATGGACCACTTAGGTTCATTTTCTAGACGCCACCGCATCTGAGGATTCTCATGAAACGTAAACCCTTATACGCTAAAGAAGGCTATTTGCTAATTTTTTTGTGATGACAATTTGCTCATGATGCCAGTTAAATAAAAAAACTAAGTGGATCTAATATGGACCACATAGGTCTATTTCTTGCACCACCCCATATAAGGTCATCATATCTTAATAATTCATAGGAGCGTTTCAGCAAAAAAAATTAACAGTAACTGTAAGGAATTTGTTTTTTTTTACTTACTACTTATATAAGTGCTATCACGAAACGCAAACTCTTATATCCTATATTTAACCTTCCAATATGCTGGCTTTCATAAAAGTTATGGATTTGCATGAAAATAACTTTTTGGTGTATTGTTACCAAAACGTGTGAATAACTGTACTAGGCAAACTGGTATATAGTATATAATCGTCGGCGTCGCCCAACTATGATGTTCTTACTTGTTTTATATACTTTATACTAAGTTGGTAGAGAAACATGTGTCGCTTAAAAAATTTATTTATACTGTTACGAATTTCGCTTTTCTAAGATAGGGCTCTAGGGCACTAGATCGTGGATATTCTTTTCAAGAAAAATACACTTCAAAATTCTTTTGTTTACAATTTATTTTCCTTAAAAGTAGGATTATTCACAATTTATTTTTGGCAATAATCTCGACTGCTCCACTTTAGTATTCTTTTTTTACTAACTCTGCCTTCCGCAAATATTCTATTTATAAATATTCTATTTACAAGCATATTCATGGCTTTATTTTTAATTCGCTAACATGCGTTTCCGCTAATCTTTTTCGTCGGCCGGCAGCTGCATGACGGGCCGCGAATGTGCATTTGGTTTTTCCCTGCCTAGGAAGTTTATTATGTGGGAAAATTAATTGGCTGCAATGAACTAGATTTGGGATTTCCGTAACAATACGTTTAAATTTTCCCGAATCTCGCGCAAGATTTGAAATTTGCGCCATCTTTGCCATGAATTGTGAAGAGATCAATTAAAAATTTTGGAGAGACTGGATCAATTAGAAAGAGTGATCTTAAATACTCTGAGCATTCTTCAACACTAAATGTTGAAGCAGCCGGTGACAATGTCGCTAGGAGTCCAGAGATATTAATGCGGTACCGCGGTGTACGTTGGAAACTTTGGCAATCTCTCTACAGTGTATTTTCACGAAAGATTTATGTCTTCATAGTTGCCTTTGACTCATGAACTGACCTCTGAACCTAATGACCATGCACAACCACATTTCTTGGGGAAATTTAATGAAAATAATGTTTAAAAAACAGCGCACCTTTGAACACTATTTACCACATATGCATCTGCATACATAACTCTACACTGCATCCTTTAGGAGTCGCTAGCAAGTGTATAATTATTAGTTATAAACCTGTGCTTGCTATCGAAATTTGTATCGTGGATGAATGTTGGGACAGCCTATGTATGTAATATTCACATAATGTCGCAGCCAACTCTTTTTTTACTCGGTCGATTCGGTCCTCAGAAAATCCATATTACACATTTATGAAACAAAAACCATTCAATTTTATTGCAAAAAACAAATTAAAATTAGTATACAGTCTTAGTCAATTTCTCAACTATACATCGCTACTTGACAACAAGCGTGCACGTTTATTACGAACTGGATCAAAAGAGCTATCATCAGTAGATATATCAGATATGTCTAGCACAACTGCCAGATTTGATTTAAATAAAGAATTTCAACCGTTATTAACGGCCTCTGTTAGTTTTTTTTGTTGTTGTAAAATTTGTTAGTAGCACTTCTTTTCTAGTTTTTTTTTTCTTCGATTCATCGAACTCAATTCATTGAAATAAATTTTTTACACGTTTTTCTAAGCTTCTTGAGGGATAGGGTGTCTAGGGTCAATTTTAATAGCAAAAATGTGTTTTTGAAAAACATTTATCAAAAATCAACTATAAAATTTGCCAAAGTCTAAAAAATATTGTTATGACCTTGCAATTGCAATTTGAAAGCCATGATTTAAGAGATGACGTAGGTTAATGGTACGGTCAACGAGAAATATATAATTCCCTGAAAAAAGTGATGAAAGACCTATTTAGAGAAATTTTAAATAATTTTCGATTGCCGTAGGAGCTTCCCCGCACTGAATAATTAACCCTAGAGTAATTGCAAGTCCAAGTCTCTTACTGTGACTTTACAATTTCAAAAAGCGAACAATTCGGGGTATACAAGCGTGTTTGTGCACAATAAAATGTGACAATTTTCAAGCATTCGCACGTAAACATGCACTTATGTATATATATATTCATGAGTTACTCTATTCAAAAAATTTCATCTTCCTCTTGACGTTTGTTCTTCTTCCTATATTTGCGGTGTTGTGTGTATTTGTTTATTTTTCACTGTCATACACTTTACATGTACAATTTCTATTGCTTCAGGATTTCCAAGAACAGTGCGCGTAGTTCATCTACGGCTCTATGTGTGTAAGTATGTACACAAAAATTTATAGAAGAATCATAAGGACCTAATAAAAAGAAAATTTTTCAAGCATTATTAAAAATATAAGGAATTACGGAATAAGGCTAGAGCTGATAAGCTTATAAAAAGATTTAAAGAGAATAGCAGATTAACTTGGCATAAATTTCTTTTATTTTTATGTTTTATATCATTTGCTTAAACGGATATAAATTGTTTCATGCCATTTCATATCAGCAGCAACCTTTACATTCTTGGCGGACGTAATCATTTCAATGATCAGTCAGTTAATGTTACAGACAGTATATAGGACTAGCGATTTTATATTTCATTACTACAAAAATTAATTAGAACGCGGTGTACAAATAGGCCCCGACAGCTTGACCGCTTTAAACAAAAATAAATGAAATGCAACAAAAAAAACAATGACTTTCGCTTTGAAATAATCAGTCTCACATCTAAACCGTAAATTAATTTTGGAACGAGCGATAACTTTGCTCTACGTTTTGGGAGGTAATACAATTATTATGTATATTTTATATCAAAATAAAACACTTTATTATTAATTAAGACTTCTGTTCACATCAACCTTTAAAACCGAAGGCAATGTATTCAAGAAAAAAAAAATGGAAATCGCGTTGTCTATAAACGGGAGCAGAATAAAGTTATGTGCTACCTAATATATTAAAGAAATTTTTGCTCTTCAGCAAAAAATAATTCAAAATTTAGGTAATTCTTGAAAATTTTCAAACTGTTAAATATTGCGCTCCACATTTAAATTACATGCGTGCTCAATGCTTACAAAGACATTCCCCAATCATAACAATTTTTTTGAATGTATGGCGCTGTCATGTCTACCCACTTGACAAAAGCTGCAATTTAATGTTTCATATCTTGCTCTCATATTTTATAAAACTCGTAGTCTTTCTTTGGGTCAGAGAGGAAAATAAACAAGGAGAGTTAAAGAAAAAGACGTAAGTTCGCTTCAATTTCTCTCAAATTTTTCTACCATTAGTGGTTCGATATGCCAATTAAAAGTTCTTATTTAAGGCCCTCTAAAGTCCTCAGAATGCACTAATCGATCAAATTTGTTTTATTATTCACAACGACTAATAAAATACTAAAATACGAAAGGAAAATCAACAAAAATTATATTCGGTCCTTTTATACCGATAGCCCGTTATCGTGTAGGCGTGCCCTTGGAAAGGTTTAAATCACTTCGAAATCCTTTTGGAAATTTGTAGACGATATCTTCACTTTCGCTAACGGGCGAATATTTATTACAAATTCCACACAGTTGCGCAGAGAGACAGATGGACAGATAAAACAGACGGACATGTTTAGGTGCATTCTTTCTTTGTGGGGTTTGTAAAGCTTGTTTCTGAGCTTTATTGATATTGAGAAAATAATTAAAATTTGATACACTATAATATTGAGTAGGCGTGGTCAAATTTTTCCATTTTTGTACACAGATGCTACAGCATCACCCATAGAATATGTGTTCACATTTTTGTACATTTCTGTGCTATAGCTTATAAGTAATGAGCAAATAACCAATTTTTCATTCCCTTTGAAAAACAGAGGTGTTCTCAGTGTACGTGATGCTGTGGACGTGTCCTTCGCCTGATTTGATCCATTTTCAATACGAATTTGCGTGCAAGAACTTCCAATATTTTTGCTGGATTTAAAATCGATAGCTTCATTTTTGCGGCCAGGAGAATGGTTACAATACACGGACAGATACACGCACGGGCAAACGGGAATGCCTAAATCGATTTAGAATTTCATGCTGATATATCTGATATATATCTGATGCTTCCTCCTGGGTGTTGCAAATGTTTTGACAAAATGAACACCACCATCTTTCGGCGATAGGTTTATACCTATATTCGGCTTTGGCACTGAACGCAATTGGTACAATAGCAATATGGAGTGATGCATATGGTTATGAGAAAATTTATAACTCATTGTACGTATCTGAATTGGCAAGCAACATAAAGAGACGGAGAAAGAGAGAGAGAGAGAGAGGGAGAGAAAATTATGATTGTATGAAAATAAAAAGAAATGTTATTAGAAAGATACCACGTTTATGTAAATTAATGAAACACGTCTCGTTATATTGTTCAGTTTATTAGAACTAAAAATCTCTTACATCCTAACTTAAAAACTAGTTCACGCAAAAATGGTATTTAATAACATGATAAAAGTGCTGAGTCTCTGGATTTGTCACGCCAACAATTCAGACATTGACTCAGCGTTTTTATTATGCTGTGGCACTGTTCAAATGTCAGCGTTTTGTTGCACAGTGTAAACTGTCCCCGCACTTAAGTGAAGACCGTCGTCGATCTTCTTTAGGACAGATTCTATTGCAGATTGTAACTTGCTCTGCTCTCCTTTTTTCACCCATCGTTTCATCAGAGTTATCGCAAGACAGCACGCTGAGAGGAATACGGAAACAATGCAGCTGGCCAGAATGGATCGTGTTTTCGCTTCCCTTTGTAGTTCACCGATGTAACGTAGCCTTTCCATATTCATTTGGTACAATAATAGTAAGCTTAGAGTTTGTCTGTGGTCTATGACATTGATTGGAGGGAACGTTAGGTAGCTAGGTGCCATTTAGAGTCCGCTTTTCACGGTTATCTTCCTTTTATTTTCTCAAAATCGTCTGCATCTGACGTACCGGCAATGATCTTTAACACGGTGTCTAAAATTTTCTTGCTTGTCTATGATGAATGTTGACAGCCGACAAAAGCGTACTTATGTGCCTCGTATCTAAGTCTAATATCATCTTTACGTGCGATGGTGAACACGGTATTCGGTATTTTTGACTCACTTGCGATTTCATAGTAAACACTGAGGTTGATTGTCTGAGATATCCGTACTCCTCCCAAACTATGGCGTCCTCGTCCAATATAGGGATGTAATCTGCGTGCGAGTTGTCTATTATCATTGCTGAGACGGTGGTCGGTGTGAGTAGAAATTGTAATGTCAACCTAGGTGGTAAGAGAAAATGAAAAATAATAAGCCAGAGTCAAATTACCGCAAATTGTCCCTCCCCTTTATTAGCACTGTTGTCCCAAATCGGCTTCTAGTACGGCTGGTTCATGTAATGGGCTCAACTTATTCCCCAATCTTCTGCTATTTCTCACGAAAACCTTTTCTCCTGGTTGGAAAGCTCTATTTTATCTGTGTTTGTTAAAGTGTTTTGATTGTTTAACTTGCGCGTTACTAATTCTATTTTTAGCTTGAATTCACATGGGGCACAATGAATAATGTCAATTGATCTTTTCTTGGTCACGGAGTAGATTGTTTTGTTATATTCTCTGGTCGCTTGTAACATAAGATCGAACCTGTCGTCAATCTTTCTTGCAAACTTGGGGAATTTCGCTATTTCTGCAAGGGTATTGTGAAATTTTTCGATCTGTCCATTAGAGATGCTTCGTAGTGGTGGGGCGTTAATTATTGGAACATTGACGTGGTTTATTAAAATCGTCTTAGTGGTTTCCGGGACTTTTACACAGAATACAACGTTTGTCTGGGGGGAAATAGTCTTTAACTGGAGGATAGGTTGTTTCATATCTACTATCGTTCTTGATTGTATCGGTTGCACGACAGCCAATTTGGAAAATTTATCCACGCAGGTCAGAAAAAATTTCTTGTTCGTGGAATAAGTATCAATATGAAGGATCTCGCCGGCATAAGAAGGTATAGTAGTTTCCCCGGCAACGTGTTTTTCTGGGTGACGTTTATACTTAGCTTTCGAACAAATTTTGCAGTTTGCAACTATATCGGTAGCTAATTTTGCCATCTTTGGGAAGAAGTAATCCAATAGGATTTGCTTGACGTTCCCCTGCGCTGCTCTATGAGCTCGATAATGTTCTGTTACGCTTATTTTCTTTTATTCGTTCTTGTCCAATAGGCCTATCATAAACTTGTTCCCGTATCGAAACTTTGTTGCGGGAAAAGTTGGACTAAAATTCGTGTTGAACGTACGCTAAAAAGAGAAAACTGTACAATGTGTTTGGTCTTGTTGCCGAAAAGTATAAAATTGCGAGCAGTAGGAAATCTTACCTCTTCTACGATTATTATTTGGCTTGTCCATGGTCTCATGGTATAAGTACGCGATGCCTCATTGTGTGCTGTTGCTAAGTTGGAAGTATTTTCATTTTCAAGCGCACAAATATGTTCGCGAGACAATGCGTCAGTCACATATTTGCTTTCCAGGTTTATAAAATATTTGTGCATTGTGTTCGTCGATAAAAGTTTTCCGACGTTTTCTTTTTGCGTTAGGGTTACGATCTGAAATTGCGAATGTCAGCGGTTGGTGATCTGTAAAAATGTTGACGCTTTTTATACCGTAGAGGTAATATCGAAGGTTTTTCAAGACCCAAACGAGGACCAGAAGTTCTCTCTCGTTTGTCGCGATACATAATTCTTTATCTGCCAATACTCTTGAAATCATTGTTATGCGCGTTCGTCTGGTGATAAAACAGCCGCCAAGCCCATGAGACGATGCGTCAGTTGTAAGTGTGGATAGCGTAGCGTAACGTCCTCCGACGTTAGAATGTCACAATGTTAATATGTGGAAAGCTCGTAGTCCGTCTTCTGTGAGATTGATCGAAATTTTTTTGGATTAGGTAGCACGCATTTTGGCGTTTTCTGCTTTTAGAATATCGGCTAATGGTAGTCTCTTACGAAACAGCGATAATAGCTAGCCAGACCCAGAAATGACCTGATGGCAAACAGTGAAATGGGTACAGGGTAGTTTTTGAGTGTATTAATCTTAGACGGAGCTGCTTTTATACCTCCCCTTGATACAATGAATCCTAGGTACTCAACCACTGTGTTACAAAAATTTGATTCTCTTTAGTTTCTAAAAAAAATATAGCATCGTCGACGTGACAGGTGTTATCGATTTGTTCTCAGAGGATGTCGTTTATTGCCCTTTGGAAAATACGCCTGGCATTTTTTAACCTAAATGGTTATCGACAGACCTCAAACTTGCCCTAGTCGTTTTTTCCCTGTCCCTTTCGGCGAGTTCTATCGGGCGTAATCGAGATTTTAAGTCTAATGTGGCAAAATAATTTGCTTTACCTAAATGCGATGATATCACATTTACGTTTGCTACGGGATATTTATGATCAATTATTTTTTGGTTGAACTTCCGAAAGTCTATTACTAAACGTTTCTTCTTATTGCCCAACTGGTCGATACCTTTTTTGTCAACATCCCGGACTGGGCGACCTGGAAGGTCGGATAATGCCGTTAACCAAGAGTTCTTTTATCTTGACATTCACAAACTCAGCTACGCATTGGGTATGAGGACAGTTTTCAGTGAACAGATTCCTCGTCGTCCTTGTGGATAGATATTGTAAGACAAAATCTCATTAGGGTAAGCAAATACTTCCACCTTATTTTTCATCATTTTTTGAAATCCTATCCTCACGAGAAAAGGGACATTAATTTCATTGATTTTAATGCAAGTTCCCTATTTTTTAAATCGATTTTAGCGTCTACCTCTTTAAGTAAGTCTAAGCCGACAATTGCATCGAAAGTGGATAAGGAGAAAAGAATGGTGTATTTTCACCGATCAATTTACAAAACATTTTCGTTTTACTAGATCCAGACCATGGATAGAATGGACTACAAAGCGTGTGTTTGTACACCATGGACACGATGCTTCAGTTCTGGTAAAAGTTTTATATAATTCTTCGAAGTCCTAGTATGAATTAGGAATTTTATGTGTCTCCTTGCCACTCCTCGTCCTATGAACGGTCGCAGAGAGTTTTCTCTGAAATGTTAACGTAATTGGTAGGTTGGATAACTTCATCCTCTACTTTCTCCGACTCTTACTCAGCCCTGTCGTAGTAACGATTTCCTCGTGGATATTTTTGTGAAGCTTCTTGACAGATATTATTGATATTTTGGCGTTTGAAATTCTACTGTATTGGTTTCTCGGCGATTTAAAACGCGAAGAGGATGGGTCTGCATCCACAGGTTTGGGTTGATTCTGTGCAGAATTCTGCCAATTTGGTTGAAACTTCTTGGCGTAATAAGAAAATTTCTGTCGCTAAGAGTTTTCTTTGGCATTACTATGATCTCCGGTACAATTCTGCCACATTGAGTGAAAGTTTTTGGCGTAATAGGGATTCTTGTGTTGGTAGGTGTTTCTTTGGTCATTATTGCCGTGGTCGTTAGGTTGATACATTTTCTTTATCGACTTATTTTCATTCCTGTTAGCGAATATCGTCCCAAAAATATAGCGTTCATGGTTAACTTCGATCTCCTGGGCCAGGGCGAGGGCGGTTGGTAGATGGGACGGACGAGCAAAAAAAAGTACGTCAAAGGTGGTTTTTAAGATCGGATATGAAAATGCCAACGTTCGATCGCAGGCCATTAAGGTTTTACTTGTTAATCGTGAAAGCTTACGCTCGACCTCGTCATAACATTGAATGACCGATTGTGCACACTCTCGCAAGATATTGAGTTCTTTCTCAATCAAGTAAGTAGGACGCTTGTCGGCATACGTAAAATCTAACCTAGGTACGATAACTGTAAAATTGAGTACTATGTTGAACGAAGGCCACACCGCGTCTGCAGGACCCTTGATTTTATTTGTAATGATGGCCACTGCCCGGTAGTGTTTAGAACTACCGTCATAATTTTCGAAGACTTTATGGGCAGTGTGGAATGCCTGTCTCCTCGAAACGTAATTTTCTATTTTTCCCTCAAAGTCCGGTAAAGATTTTACTACATCCAGAGACTCGTTACAAGTAATCGAGGATAATAATTTCGCTTCTGGGTATGTTTGTACTTCTGTGCTCCCCAAAGCCAGACACGTTCATTCGTCAATCTTCCTATCAAATTCAGTTTTCTGGGCTTACGTTGCTATCCGCACCGCAACGTCTACTATTCTCGACAGTTCATCCGCATTCACTGTGTTTTCGTTTTTTTTCTTACTAATATTTAAACGGCAAAACACATTATCTAACTCCCCCACGCCCATAGATTATCAAAAGGAAATTCCCACTACACTTTCCCATTGACAAATTGGCAATTCTTTTTTTAAAGCGAAATGGCTCATACACTTACATAATCTCTGTTACTGGATTTATTTCTTAATGATAATAATCAGACAGGCTAAGCCCCGTCTGGCTGCTTGTCGACTGGTTTCAGGCACTTTAACGATCGTTTCCAACTCCATAAATCTTAAATAAGATTCTTTTCCCTTTTTTTTTATAAATCGGCGATTAGAAAATTTCCTTTTTAATATTAAACTTTAACACCTTTTACTGTAATTATTTTTCGATTCTTAATTCAGTTTGGTTTTTTTTATTATTGCTGCATTTATTTGATTTATTTTCGATAATTATTTTTCTTTTTAATAAACTTTTATAGAATTTCTTTTATTATTATTATTATCATAAATTTAGCCAGAGAATAAATTGTAAGACTAAAGTCTTAAAGCCCTAACGTCTAAGGCTTTCGGCTTTTATTAAAAACTCTACCACTTTTGAGATTCGAACCCACGACTACTGATTTACTGGTCGAGACTCTTGCCGACTCGGTCACTCAGGCGGATAGAATGTCTTTTAATAATATTCGTTGTTAATAATTTTCATCGGTAGTTATGTTTGTTTAGTTAGTTTATATAATTGGGATTTTAATTAATTACAGTCTCTTTTCTATTTTTCTAAATTTTCGTAGATATCTTGAGGACTGAATTTTTCCCTCAATTTTATCTTTCAAAATGTATTTTAAGTCACTTCCGTAGCATTTCGTTTATTTATTTAGTACAAAAACAGGCTGACCTTTAATTGCTAACTGTGTTAATTTATTTTTTGTTTATTTCTAAAATAAATTTCTATTATAGTTTTAATGATCTCTTTAGATTTTCAGGGTAGCTTTTGAGCTTTTTTTTTGCTTTTCGTTGGGCGCCAATCAATGAAACACGCCTCGTTATATTAATGAGTTTATTAGAACTAAAAATCTCTTATATCCTACCTTGAAAGCTAATTTATCCAAAAATGATATTTAATATAAAGTGATATTTAAAACCAAAATAAAAGTGTTGAGCCCAACAATTCAGCCATTGACTCAGCGTTTTTATTGTGCTGTAGCACTGTTCAACAGTCAGCGTTTTGCTGTACAGTGTTAACTTGTAATGTAAAAAATGTAATCGTATGGTCGTTTTTTCAAACCACACAATTTTGTTGCATACTGCTACTGCAAATATTGTGTTCATCTTCGCTTACAATTTCTCGGGCTCGGTATGCGGTTGTCATTATCTCTCGTTCGCATTATTGCACGTTACGATCACTTTTTGGGTTGATGGAATTCGATTTCTTTCCTATCGCATTAAGTTTCGCGTTCCTTGCAATCAGAACTAAATATTTGTGATATTATCGGTGTACATATAACAAAACAATGGAAAGAATGGGAAGAAAAATAAATAAATACACAAATGTAAGAAGCACAAAAAATTGGGAAAAAATCTAGTAAACAAACACATAAAACACAGTTTAATAAATTGAATTAAATACATTATTGTTTATTTAACTTGCCTAATTCTTTTTTCTTACTACCTAACTTAACATTTATAATTCCCGAATTGAACTTGTCCGTCTGTACACAGCCTTGAATTCACATTTCCAGAATGTTAAATAGTTTCTGGTAATGCATTATTCCCACTTTTTGTTATTCCTAGAAATTTTTTCTTCGTAACTCCGTATTCATGTATTTCAGCAGATAAAAGCGTCGAAAATAATTGTTTGCTTTTATTATGTTTCCCAACATTGTTTTTTCAAATATGAATATATATTAATTTTATGAAATATGTGCTTCTATGACAATATTTTACTGTATCTTTTCTTTGAACATGAATCTCGATAGTCTTTTTTGGTATCGGTATCGAGCAAACAATCATAGGGTATAGAGTACTGCTGCTCCTTAAAAATTGTTCGATAACGAGAATCGCACTTTTGCCTTTGCTTTGTAGATGTCGATTATCGAGTCCATGTATGAAACAGTGAGTTTACGGCAATCGATAAAGTATACACGTTTCTTATTGGCGAATGAGAGATTTCTTGATCATATTCAAAGGTGCGTAATGTAAAATATCGTTAGGAAATGCACATATTTTATGCAGTTAATGGATATAAAGATTACTTAAAGCCTCATTAAGGACAGCAATGCCACGATGTTGTCGCCTGTGCTTTTTATCTTCTAGAACCATAAAAAGACTCTAACTAAAAAATATTTGGGAAATATTAAAAGAATAATTAAAGGGTTATAAAAATAAAACTAAAAAAAGAACAATTTAATGGATTATTGTTTTGCTTATTTAAGTATTTGCTTTCTTCATCTTCACACACAGATGATAGCATAGATACAACGCCGCTTATGTATCGGTTGAAACACTTTTTCCGACTTAACAGCATTCTAGTTCGAGTCGAGTACATGCTCGGTATTGAGGACTGTAAGCCGTTGCCTAGTTCTTATCACCACAAATTTTTGTTTTGAAAAAGGGATTTGCGTTCAGTTTACGCTTCACTGCGGGCTTGTGCTCTCATCAATTTACACCATTTTCAATACCAATCTGCGTGCAAAAATTTGCCAATGGTTGCATCAAATTTGAAATCGATCCTCAATTTTACGACCAACAGTGTCAACACTACTCGTCACACAGACATACAGACGGAGAGATATGGTTTAATCACATCAGAATTTCATCCTTTTCAGAAATATCTAGGTTTGTACAGTGTCTGAAGTTGTGAATATTATTTACTCTGGGGTTTACGGCTTTATATAACTCACGAATATATAATTCATGGAATACCCAAAGTGGCATGTGCTTAAGCTACGCCTTGCCTTCTTTAACTGTACGAAATAGAATTTTTTTTTTTACTTTATTAATCTTTTCTGCTAATGTACAAATCAACAAAGTTTTTAGCTGTACATCGACCATTTTCTTTTTGGCTTCAACTCCTAGCCTTTCTCGATGTGTTATTCATCGTCTTCGAGGCGATCTCTCCTGAACTTTTTCAATTATTTAAAATTGTAAAAATGCACGCTTTTAGATGAATTTAAAAAAGCATTAGTTACTGAAAATGCGTCCATGAAATTTAATGACAAAAAGGAAAAAAAATTAATTTGGATAAAGCGCAACAAAAATGGAAAAGTCTTACTACAATTTGATTTCAGCTTTATATGCCATTAATAACGGGTAACACGTAATTTTTATATTTTTGCTGTTTCTACCTATCGATTTATGTGCCTGATTGTCTTAAGAGATAAAGGGAGGGATGCGAAGAGAGAGAGAGGGAGAGAAGAGCGAGCCCTCTGGCTGCTGAACTTCACAAAAATTTTACAGAAATATTTTTGTTTTAAACATAGCCGGACACTGCAGTCATAAATAATATCAGTTCATCTAACTAGAAATCGCACTAATGTAGGATACATATATTTCGCCCGATGTAATCGATATGCCTATATCTGTGCTTCATAGATATCAATACCCAGAAGAAATCTTCAGACACTCCACAAAGTACAAATATTCTTAACCAAGATTCGTCTTAAGATTTTCTTATGTGTTTTAAAATCGACAACATTTGTTACGCAGCTAATACATAAACACATAAAGTATGTTTGTAACATGTAAATAAATTAAAAAATATAAATCGTTAATATTAGTTAACCGCCACTTCCTAGCTTAAGACCGTAATTATCAATACATGAATTGAATCATCGAATAATGAAACAATGACATTTGTGAGACTAATTTGGGTCTGTAGTTGACTCTTACCAACGCCGCCGCTTTCAAGCTAAGTTAATTTGCTGCTCGGTTTCACAATGCTTTGTAAAAACATGTGGAAAACCCTATAGCAAGCTACGGCCATCACGAAACATCCTACAGCAATCTGCAAGTATTCATATAACGACATCTGAGGCATTATATGGAAAGTGGTTGAAACTTGTTCTTCTTTTCAAGTCGTTTAAGTATCTTTAATCTTTGGTGATCATTTTAAATGCTACATAAAACTAGCGTGAAGTTAACTCGCTGTGCGCACTCCACCTATATGTTTTCAGTAAAAGAGTTTACACTCGGCTCGTGCCTTTAGTAAGGTACTTAACAATTTTGGGGGCATTGCAGAAGTAACAAAGTGATTAGAAAAACTATGCAAAAAATATGAAATGCAAATATAAGTAAAAAACAAAATTTGTTGCAACTTGTTACTATAAGATTTATCTATACACTTAAAGAAAAATTACAATATACAAAGTAAGTTACAAAAAAATGTAAAGAATTAATACAATTTCAGTTTCTTGACATGTTTTGAAGGACGCCGAAAGCTTTTAGAAAAGCCTAATGTTATTACTATGACCAGGATTCATCGCCACTAAAATCCGCCATATATAACGTAGTCATATATAAAGGACACTGAATTAATTGTAAAAAATTGATTTTTAGCAAAGATATAAACCAAAATGTTTGGCTATCTTCACTTCGGTATATAAAAGCACATTACAATACCTTTTTTCTTTTGCCTTGCTCTCGCATTCCGCTCTATATGCTCCCACCTCACACGTATGAAATGTCTATAACCAGCAAGCCGCTTTAAAAATCATCGCACGATTTTATTTTGTATTCAAATATTGTACGCTCAACTATTATTTTATTAAACCGTTTTTATTTGGTTTTCTTTTTATTTAAACATATAAACCATTAAAAATAATGTAAAAAAGTTACGCATACATACGATTCCGAAGTTGAAACATGAATATAACATAGTAAATTAAGAAGAAAGAAAGGTTGAAAAAATTAGCAAGAAATTTATTATTGGCCTTCAAGTGAAGCCACAGCAAGTCAAGACATGGCAATCGTAAAGCTTTTTATGTAAGTTGCCAAACAGGGATAATTTTCATCGGTAAATTAAAAATATGAGTATGTTGCATGGTGTGTATTATAATCTAATGATTACTGAAGTTTTTGAAATGTTCGGCTTTCTTTGTATCTTAAGTTTCTTAGTTATTATAAGCAGAGTTCGGGATACCCATTTTTAAATGTAAATGACTAAAGCCATATTTCACTTAGCTATCTCTAGCTTCGCTATATTGGATACATCGAAAACCCATGCACCGACGGACATGACCAAAGCTCACCATGTCGCATATAAACCTACGTCTGCTCAATCGCTTGTTTATGGATGTTACAAAGGCAACAACAAAATTAATATTCCTTTTTCTTTCGCGATGGACACAAAAGTTAAAAATTAAATCATAATAAAATAAAGCAGATTAGATAAAGAATTCAATAGAGTAGCGTGAACATTATAAAGATTGTGTACATTTTTAGATGTACGTTAAAACAAGAATTAATCACTTTTTATTTTTAAATACGTGGTAATTATTATTTTAAAATATCTTAAGAAAAGTCTCTAATGGCCATGTAATACAATTTAGCCTGAAGTAACCTGAATTATGTTGAGTTGCTTACGTTTCTCAAAGCATTTGTTATTGGGTTGACAGTTATATTACCAAATACCTCCAACATAAGGAAAGTTTAACATTTTACAGTACTTTTTTTGAATTATGAGATTGCATTAATATTTCTGCTACTTCACAGGTTAAAAAAAAAACCTTCAAACGCTTGATAAAAAATTTTATATTTTATAACATATCTTTTTCTTTTATAAGGTGTTATAAAATTCATGAAATTTTATATTTTATAACATTTCTTTTTTATTTGTAAGCTGTTATAAAATTCATAATTGTAAGCGCTAAATACTTCTTCCATATGACGGTTGGACGTTTTATGTTAATCATATTGAAAGCAACGAGTGTGCACCCGCCTAAGCAAGAAAAGATTTTATACAGTTGCACTCTTATTCATTTTGCTTTCAAGGATAACAGTTTTCCATTCGCTTTTTCTAAAGTTACTATTTATTAATATATATATAAATTATCCACTAATCTACAGGAAGGATGTGCTAATTTCGTCGTTCCGTTGACGCCCGCGAATATAAATTTTACCCACCGCCGCGGATTCAAGCACGTTCGTCTTGTCGTGCAGGAATCTCCTTTCCGTCTTAAAACGCCTACATACGAACCAATTTTTAACATGAGCCTTACTCTCCCATAGCATACACAAAATTATAATGCTCCACCTGATGCGAACGTCAATGCAAAACCCAGTGCAACTGCCAAGGCCATCTGGAACGCAAACGCTCAGTCTACAAAGGCGTCTGATGTAAGGAAGGAATAACTACAATCCATAATAGACCGCAAAACCAATATTTTACAGTTTCAATCAATTCATTAATATTGCTTCGCTTTGTTTTCGGGAAGATTCAAAGATTCATCTCAATATAGACTAAATTTGCATGTTTCATTTTTAATAACAGAAACTTTATAAAAGCAGCAACCCTGCAATAAATATCTGTTTCATTCCGCTTGTTTTTCGCAACTGTAGTAAATGAAGTAATGTAATCTGTGAATGTTACAAAACCGAATTGGTAATCGGAAAATAAAGTATTTGTGAAAACACTTTTAATTTGTAATAGACTGCCTGCATAATTTGAAAAAATGTCACGAATGGAATTAGAAAAAGATTTAAAAAATAGTATTATTAATTTTGATCGCCGCGTATTAATTACTGAATTGTTGGAGCTTTATGAACTGGAACTTGAAGATATCCAAGAAATTTTGTTGCTCTATTTAAAAGAACAAGAGCAGATTAATGGAAGCAAATACGATAAACGCTTTGCTGTGTGGGCTGAAGAGCAATTAAATGAAGACGATATTAGAGAAGTTTGTAAGTAGAAAAAAATTAATTCAGCTTTTTGACTTAATGTTTTTATACCCTACGTGTGCGGGTAATGACTTGAGATAAAACGCCTTTTATTGTCCGTCTAATGTCTGTGTATGTGTCTTTTATTATAGGCAAAATCGTCGAAGAATCAAAGTTGGCAGAATGTAAGCTGCAGAAATTAGAATCTATGCTGTATTCAGTAGAGATTTTGGGAGGAGCCAAGTCTGCCGGGGCTATATTTAAACCTATGGCTATAGCAAAGGATGCTAAATTAAAACAAATGCCAAAACAGCAGACGAATGGTTCTTCAACTTTAGAGAAGAATTCAACGCGAAAGGACCTTGTTCGCAATAAAGTACATGAAAATATAGAAACAGTGTGTAAAACAGAAGATCGACTAAATGATAATGATGAAAAGTCGACAACAAGTGGTAAAGTTAGCAAAACTTCTCCTGCGGAATCCCAAACCAATTCTATAGACAAGCGAACTTCTAATAAAAATTCTCCTACAAAGCTTATTAAAAATCAAAAAGGGATTAATACATATTTTACTAACGGCCTTCCTAAGAAAAAATCTGATGATTCTAAAAGCATGAAAAAACTGGAAGTTGCCCCAAAGAAAAAGCAAGATTTTTTTAAGAAACAAGAAGAAAAGCCTTGCTCATTTAACAATATTACTAGAGAGGCACCTTTTAATGCGTCCATACAACTTCTCGAGGAAGAAGTAGATGGGGAGGATGACGCTGAGCAAATAGAGTCTTCTGATGAAGAAGAAAAGCTGGAAGCCTTGAAGCGAGACATAATATCTTCGGATGTGGAATTGGAAGATAAAGCAGCTCACGCGTCAAGCAGTTGCAAGAGGCGGAGAATTATCGATTCCGATGACGAAGAAGATGAACGGCCACCAGAAAAACAAGGAAAGCTTGAAGATACTAAAAAGGAAGAAGATCTTAAACCTCAAACTTTTCTTGACGACGATGGCTTTGTTATAACCGTGAAGCCAAAATCTGGCAACAAATCCTTAGTTAAAAGCAAAACTATATCGTCTCCTGAGTCAAAGAAACCCAAAATACAAAATGGCAAAAAATCGACAATTTCCGTCAATACTCAGGTTAAATCTAAACAGTCTGGTATTAAAAATTATTTTGGCAAGAAATAAATTTCCCATAAAGCCTACGTATAAATCTTATGTGAAATAAAAACATTATATTTGCTATATTTTTAATTACAAATCGTCTATTTACCCGCTAGATATTACATTTGATAAAAATTTCAAATAAAAATACAAGAATTCAAAGAACATACAAATTAGTTTCATCTCATCCGAAGAAGCAAATTTATAAAATAGGTGGATAAATTTCATGGAAGTTTTAAAAAGTTTTTCAAGTTTTCGAGTAGACATATTAGTGTAAGCAATTTTGCCAGCGTTTACTAAAATAAGGCTACGCACGGCCAAGAGAGGAAATTTATGTATGTATAGGATCTCCGAGTTAAGTAAATTTAAATTGCTGAAAACTGATGAATATAATCAGCCTCTTAGAGTTAAGTTACTGTAATGCTTATAAGAAATCTAGGAACGATTAGACAATAAGCTATTAATAAATTACTTAAAATATCCATTATATCTTTATTCTTAATTTTAGTAAAATGCGTTTTGAACCGTTGGGCCAGAAAATGTTCACGCGACGTAACTGGTTGCTGCGCTGTAGTATTCTAATAAATATTGCAGTCATTTTATACATATGCAGTCATGTAATGATTGGCGGTAATAATAATTTTACTGCGGGGTCACAATTCTTCATAGCAGAACAGCAACCGCAACAACCGCATGTTATAGCTAAAGATGGTTTAGTAAAAAATGTAAGCTTTTTATAAATAGAAAAATTAACGATTTTTATAAACTGCTGTCTGTAATATAGGATCAACAGCCATCTTCATCTTCCTATTTGCAAGCACCAACTTCATCGCCGTCCGCTCCCAGTGACGCTGGTGGATCCCCGGGGGCTACTGATACACAGCAACCGATTAAGGATCCCGATACTCCAGAAATGGATCCTAATATCGGAGATCCCGCTCTGGTTATAGGGAATATAGGCCAAAATTCGGCCAGTGAATCCCAGAATTTTGTTAACAATACCAACACTGATGGTTATATAGTAACTGGAGATGAAAAAGACTTTGACGAGCGGCTACGTAGCTTATTGAAGTGCTACGATCGTCCTTTTGAACCAGAAATTCTTCAAAGAGGAGATTTTTGGGTTTTAAGCAATTATATAAGAGCAGATCATGGTGTTTTAAAATGTCATGAAGCCGTGACTTATACAACTCATTCAGATTACACGTTTTTGGATAACCTAGTGCCGTTACTAGAAAGGTAAGGAAATTACAACGCATACACCTAACTCGTTTTTACCTGGTAACGCGTTCCTTAGAAATCCGAGCAAAAAAAATACATACGACATATGGTATATTTGGGGATCTGTTCCACAACTTTAAAAAACCATGTAAGATAAAAAAGTCAACAAATTTTTTAGAAAACCCGTGCAAAAAAAGTGATAATGATAAAAACAAATTAAAAATGGGGTACATTATTCAGTTCATAAGAACGCTTGCTTTTTCTCCATTTGGGGTTATGTTACGTGTTGGCTGCTGTTTGTGAAAAGTACAGCAAATTGAAATTACAAATAAATATCAATTTCCCAACTATTCATTGCTACTTTATAACAAACAAACATACATGTTTGCGACGGACTAGATCAAAAATGTTATCATCTGTAAATATGTCAAGTATGTCTAGCACAACTATCGAATTTGATTCAAATCACGAATTTCCTCCCCTATTATAATATTTTCTTTCGTGTTATAAAGTCTGTCGGTAGCATTTTTTTTTCTGGCTTCTCAAGTTGTTTATATAACTGTTGCGCTGTAGTATTCTAATAAATAATGCAGTCATTTTATACATATGCAGTCATGTAATGATTGGTGGTAATAATAATTTCACAATTCTTCGTAGCAGAACAGCAACCGAAACAAGTGCATGTTATGGCTAAAGATGGTTTAATAAAAAATGTAAGCTTTTTTATAAATAAATTAATGGTACATGGTATCCAAGTTTCGGCAAAACACTGTCAAAATTAAAATGAAAATAAAATTTTTTTTCTTGGATTCGTGTTAGAACAAAAAAGTCGCGTAAAAAAAATTTATTTGTGGACGTGTAGTGTGTTGTTTCAACATCGTTTAAAAAATGAGTTGGGTTTATGTATCATCTCCTTTAATCGCTTTACAATCTTCTCTTTTTAGATGGAACGCTCCTATTAGCATTGCGATGCATGCTCCTGGCACTGATTTCCAACCTACTTTAGATTCCATTAAGTACTTGAGGGACTGTCTGCCCGAGAGTAACCTTGTGCGTATGTTTGTCACATTTCACATATTCTTCAGTACTAAACATATCCCAAAAACCGTGCCCAAGCATTATACTGTCCTCAAAACGGGCTACAATTGTAGTCTGCCGGCGCCGTACGTCAATGTTTCGCTGGGTCACCTATACAAGACGCAGAAGAAACTTTTGTATCCAGTTAATGTTGGTCGAAATATAGCACGAGATGCAGCGACTACGCACTTCATTTTAGCTTCGGATATAGAGTTATATCCCAGTCCAGGTTTAATGAAAAAGTTCTTAGAAATGATTGCACGTAACGAGGCGTACTTGCACAGAACGGCACCACGGTAAATAGAAATGATGTTTAATTGTACTCTACTTGACTTGTTGTACAGAATATATGAAGGTTTTGCGGACGTGTTTAACGTCCAGAGGGACTTGAGATAGATCAACTTTTTATTATAAATCTTTTTCTGAATCTAAGCTTGACTGTCCGTGTTTTTCGTTGGTTCAATATTTTGGTCGCATTTTTCGAGATATTGTGCTGAGGTTCGGTACACTGACGTGGTTTGGCGCAAGAATGATTGCCGAACAGAAGCAATGGAAAATAATAAAATATTGGACGAACAAATTAAATTTGCTTTCATGAAAATTATGCATTTACATAAAAATAATGTACAGTTTTTGGTGTATTATTAAAAAACTGAGTGAATGACTGCACAAGGGCGAAACGGTGTAGAGTATCTAACGGTTGGCCTTAGCCGATTGTAGTATTCTTACTTGTTTTTCTTTGTCTTATGTTCATCAAATGTGTAAGTGTATGCGACCGAAAAAATATATTTATTCTTCAGCTAAAATTCGCTCCTTCTTGTCTACCTACAATTTATTGTTGAAAAATTAAAATAATTGAAATTCCATGGATTAATTTGAAAATGATTGTCAGTCACTCCCAAATTCATTTTAAGAAAACGAATCATGAAATGATATTCTCTAAAAACAACACTTGCCTACTACCGCACTTGTTTTCTATACAAAAATTTTCAATAAAAATGTTTAATGGCTTCGAATTTTAGCGTTTTCCCGTTATCGATATTCGAAGTGGAGGGTAGTGCTCCAGTTCCACGTGATAAAACCGAGTTACAAGAGTTCCTTCGTACAGGTAAAGCAATACCATTCCATAAGCGCGTATGTGCCAGTTGTCATGGTGTACCAAAATCTAAAGAATGGATGGCAGCCAATGAAACAGATGACTTGTGTGTCTTCCACATAGGTAAACGTACCGGTTACTTTGTGCACTGGGAGCCGATTTATATTGGAACTCATGCTGAACCGCACTACGATGAACGCTTAAGTTGGGAAGGCAAAAGTGATAAAATGACACAGGTAGCCAATCATTGTTTTTTTTTTTTTCAATAGAATCTTTGAGATCACCATAAAATATTATCTTTGATCTTCATTGTCTATCAGGGCTACGCTTTGTGCGTTTTAGATTATGAATTCCATATATTGGACAATGCTTTTCTCGTTCATAAACCGGGGATTAAAGTCTTAAAAAAGGACAATCGCCGAGCAATGTTGGCCAGTAAAACAAATCAATTGATACGCAAAATCATCTATCCGGAATTGAAAATCATGTATGGCACTCGTAAAGGCTGCGCCGTATAGTAACTGATAATAGTTAGGTAGCATAAAATATTTAAAATCAATATCGATACACTTTTGTAAGTTTTAAAGACTTTCTCCTGAAGCATTATTAGAAAAGCTGTTAATTAGAAAAGTTGAACAAAAGGAAATTTTTAGTATTTTTTTAAACATAGAAACACAGGCGATTAGATTTTAGAAATTGAAACTAGAAGCAGATATAAATTCGAAGTAAAGAAGTATAAGACTAAACGAAGCTTAATGGAATTTAGGGCAAATCTTAAAAAAAAAGTTGAATTTGCCGGAATAGTAGATTTCCAATACAAATATAAATAAGACAAAAAGTAATTATTTTTATATTGAACAATAAGAAAAGAGTTCTTTATCGATATTTTGAATAACTATGAAATTAAATTGATTTCCAAAGCTATCTTTAAAATATTGTATATATTATTAAGCAAATACCTTGATTGTACGAAGTTTCAGTTTAAATTATATATAAAGTGATTCTTTCGGAAAGTAGGTTCCCAGTATCCCAACGAAAACGTCGGGCTTAATAAGTCCAATAAGCGCTTTACATTTGAAATTTATGGTGTAAATGTGAAATGAATGAACATCGAAATCAATGAATTTCTTTTCTTCTCTCGTAACTTCACGAAATTCCGTGACGGATGATTTTTTTTTCCTAATCGGCATCACTTTACCCTTTAGTTGAGTAGCTAGTTTGCACTCCTCTAGGGGGACTCACCCTTGCGAATTTTCTTTTCATTAAGGGGGAATAGAATCAATTACTCCTTGTACTCTTTCAGACGCTGAATATTGCGTTGACGGGACTCGATAGATTTGTTTTTACGTCTGCGATCAACTGCAATCGCTTTTTCTTACTGATAACGAGAGAGCACAGAGTTGATTTCAATAAATGTGAAATTTATGGTGTTAGTGTGAAATGAATGAAAATGAACAAAGTGTATTCATTTTTCAATGAAAATGAATAAAATTCGCCCATTTTTGAGCATTTTGAGCTTATGAGGTGGAGGTTGATCATGGATTTTGAGTATGTTCATTCATTTCACATTTACTTTATTTCTAAGAAAGAGAGCCATCACTTTTTTTTGTTTGTTTTTTATTTTCACAAGAATCCTACTGCCAAATAGTGACGTCGTGAACACAAGTAATAAAAAAAAGAGTCCAATGTCGAGCCTGTTCCCTCCATTTCTTTTTACCAATATGAAGGCTGAAGTCTGTTTCAACATTAGCCCTTAGAGCCTAGATCTTTTAATAGCTGGCTTGTAAAATTTTTCGCCTAACCTTTGGAAGCGTGGAAAACGCATTGGCAAAGAGAAAATTTCGGGGAATTTTTTTCGCTTGCCGCAAATATGTAAAAACAATTTCTTCAAGAAATACATTCTTTCCATTGAATAATTAAAATTGACATATATATTAGTGTATACTTTATTTTGAAGATATTTTTGGAGATCGATATAGAAATATATTTCTTTTTTGCTTTCTTTATTCGTACTAATTATTTGACACTTGTGTCCCCTTGAATTTATTATTTTATATATATATTTTTTTTGTTTTTGTTTCCTTAAGTTATATCAATTTTTCTAAACAGACTTATGCATTTTTTAAACCAATTCACATTATTGTAATTTATTCAACTAAAAATTTTTTTTTTTATTCTTTTAAATTAAGAAAAAAGTCATTAGTAAAATAAATATATAGAAAATTAGATTATTTAAGACTTAGATCAAACACTACCGAGAGCAACATTTTTTTTTTCATTTGCAATTGATTTAGTTTAAGTCATTTCATCAGTTTGGAAAGTATTTCGCCTAAATTTCTTTATTTAATGTAATTTATATATCTACTATTTTATTTAGTTTTGCTATATCTAGTTTAAAAAAACGTGATAATATGATAAGCTCTAGTTTTAAGAAACAAATTTAGATTTTTTTTATTTTTATTTTTTTTTGTTTTGCTCTATTGATGTAAAACCTTTCCTTATGAATGGAACCTGTTTTATAAAACCACTGACGATAAACTTTTGTAAATAGTATAACATAAAGAAGAGAAAATAAATTATAAATATTTTTTTAAACTTTAAAAAAATAAGGTGGTGGGTTTTCTTTACAAAAATAAAATCCATTAAATTAAGACTTTAATCATAAACTGAAAATAAAATAAATTAACATAATTTTAAACATAATTGCTGTAATATAGAAGACTACAAAAGTTTTAGCAATTAAGGGAAGAGAGGAAAGGAGAAGAAAAGAAAAGAAACATAAGAAACAAGAAATTATATTCGGTTCGGGACCAATTTGTTAGTACCCATCACTAACTTGGGTATCATATTCGATTGGAAGGTAGAATGCTGACTGCGTCGTGCGTGTCGTGCGGACCCGTGCGTTGCCCAATTTGGCGACATTTTGCAACTAAAATCTATATTTTCGCATGCAGTCAAATTCGCATGTACGTTTTTTTGACTAAGCTGGCGACTTTTTTAAGCAAGAACGTTAGATTAAATTTAAAATTATAACCTCTGCATTTCAATTTCGAAAGCCAAGTAAAATCGTCAATTACATAGTAACTTTATTTGATTCCATGAACCAACATGATAAACATGATTACAAATATTAAATTTGAAGGTAAAATTTTGAGGGCGTTACAGCGATTCCAACCGGCGAACGGGCAAATAGACAAATGTGCGTTATTTAATTTAATTATACGCTCTTAATCAAGAGGAAATGTATCAGTATGTGTTGCAAAAAGCTTTTTGTAGTCAGTATGCAAAATGTGCTTAAGAAGATATTTAATTATATGAAATTAAAATTCTCTTTAGGTGACTAAACAAAGCAACTAACTTGAAAGCCAACATTAAAAAAAATAATATGCTGGTAAAAATGATAAACCTTTTTTTGAAAGCGAAAAGAGATTTGTTAACAGTACATTATATAATTTAAGATCCACTTTTCGTAATATCAGTCGTTTTGTTATCAATTCCTCTAAGCCCATCCTTAACCTATATACGTCGTATGTTATTGATATTATGTAATTTTTCTGTAATTGCCAAAACGAAGCGGTCCGGCTAAGAAAGTCGGGTAGAAAGAATAATTGGTAACGGAAGAATTCAAGTGTTATTATCTTTGCTTCAATTAAAACTTAGTGCGCTTTTAGCTACCATTGCGAGGCACTACCTTGTTGATGCGGCTGAAATCTCCTCTATCAAAGGCTAGATGCTCTAATAAGGTGACTAAAGCGTTGGGTCAGGAAAGAAGTGTATATGTAAACTTTTTTTGGGAATCTAGTTCTCTTGCAGGAGCAGCACTTTGAACGCAACCTTTTTCCACGAGATGTATTGTTGACACTTTTCTAATTGCAGTATTCGTTACGAGCTATGTCATATTATATGGATATGCTTCATTTTTTGAGCGTACTTTGGCGCATTTAGAAGTAGAAAGAGTTGGTTAACAATGACAACAACATTTTGTTAAGAAAACAATCATTTAGCTCTTATCTATTATTGCGCAAAACGAAATTTGGTAACCTATTACAGCAGGCATGGGTAACCGCCATTTGCATAGAACATCTATATGGTCAGGGTGAATGTTCGTACAAAGTTTTAAATTAATATTTTCTGTTTAGCCTCTGAGGCCTTAAGCATTCCATCAACAAGTAATAGGTAAGGAATTGAATCGTCGGGATATCTGACATCATTATATATGCTTTTTGAATCTATAACACAGATTTCTGGATGCAAACATCTGTTTTATCTCCATATTTCTGTGATTGATATAAGAAAATGGTTCTTCTGGTCTAAAGATAGATTTCAAAAAATAATTGAAATTTTTTTCTTGGCTACCAACTATAATAGTTTTTAGACTTTTATAAATAAACTTAAAACTTACAGATAAACGCGCAAACTACTATAGTGCATCATAAATATTTAAATAACAAAAAAAAAATAAATAAATAAATAAATAAGTAATTTAAGCTTGAAAAATTTTGTTTTTGAATTCTTTACGGTTTTAAAACTTAAAATACATTTTAATCCCAAATGAACAAATTGAAAAAATATATATATTTTAATTTCTTTCAGTTTGATTTAAACAGAACGAAAACAGAAAAGAAAAATATATTTTCAAGTGCCTTAGAAAAATTCAGAACATAAACATTTATAAAGAAAAAGATTATCAAAAACAAAAAAATATACGGAAAAAACAAACATATTAATATAAATTAAAGTAAAAATCTTAAGAAATTTTCAATAAAAAAAGAAAATTTGAAAATTTGAAATTAGGTAAAGAAATAATTGAATTAACTGAATACTGAGAACCGTATGCTTTTAAACCGAATAGTTTTTAGGTAATATTTAAAAAGACACACAAAATATGTTAAAACTATTTCTTTCAAATATTCATTGAATAATAAATAATTCATTGCTTTCTTTAAACTCATTATGCAATTCAAGTGTAATTTTAAACAAAAAAAAGACTATAATTGCCTTGGGGCGAATGTTGTGAATCCATCATCTAAGGAAGGATTCGAATATGTTGTTACTTTAAGGACATCAAGAGACCGATCGAAGGCATTTTACAAAAAATATTTTCACGATTGAGGACTAAGGTAGTTTTAAATTGCATTGTTATTGATTTCTCATTAATTTCTCTAAATTATCTTTCTATCGATATGCAGTATAACTTGAACATTGGCAATAGATTATAAGCTGTTAACGAGGCCTTTTTTTGTTAAAACGGGTATGTGAATGTTTTGCATTGGCACAATTATGGACGGCGAACCGCAGTATAGTACGCGAAGTTTAATTTTGCTTTGGAAGGAATCTGGTAGGAAACTTATTATAAGTTTTTTGCGCTTATCGCCTTTTTCTCTCCAAAGTTACGAAACAGCCGGTCGCTTAATTAAAGATATGTTTGACTTGTCCTGAGATTGTCTTAAGCGATATTGCCTGTCGGAAGCAGTTTATGAACGGTTGATCGTCATAATATTAGAAATAATAGAAAGCTAACGTAACTTCAACTTTTTCCATATGCTTTGCTTTCAAAATTTGTTTTTATAAACTTGATACTATCACGTTTAAGAATGTAAAAATTTACGATGAAACGTCTTTGGTGTCGTAATTGTATAATCATCTTACTTGAAAATTTGTTGTTAATTTTACCCTACATGACTTGTGATAAAGGTTAACTTCACCTTTCATCATGTGGATCGGTTTAATCCCCTTTGTACGTCTAGCAAGGTCCTATGGGCTATGTATTACGTATAGAAGTCGTAAGTTTCCATACATTTTGTTGAAACTTGGCGACTAACATGTTCACATTGTTAGACGAACCATTTTCATATCAGAGCAAGAAAATTGACTGATGAAAATTGATTGATGAAAAGTTCTAAATTCCTTCCAAAATATTAATGATTTTTTGAACTTCAACAATGAACACAATTTTTCACCAAGCTCTTTGTGCACATGCAAAATGGCTTTGATTTTTCGCTAAAAACCGTAAGCTGGTATTTTTCTTTACATGCTTTATAAAAAAAAGGACCATGTATGGAAAATGGAGAGAGCCGAGAGTTGCTTTCAATAAATTGCAACTTCATTAAGTTCGAGAAAATAAATAATAAATAAAGTATGAGAGTGCGAGAGAAATTGACGTCGCAGTTCTGTTAAAGTGAAAGAATCGAGGTCAAATTTCTGTTAAATGAAGGTCCGATTTCGTTAAAGCTCGACTTCTGATTTATATATAGATACGCAGACTTCGATACTTCTTGCTGTTCAAATATATACTTTTCTTGTGGAGCATAGGACGATGAACTAATACACATTTAATCAACCTCGTGCCCTTGGTAGCGGCCATATTAGGTACATGCTGTAAATATTTATATATATATACATTCATGATTCGATATTATTTGTAATAGAAATTTAAAATATTATATTGACATCTTAAGTAATTAAAGTAATATTAATTTTTATATTTTATTATGGTATTAATTTGTCAAAGATTTGAAACAAAAAAAAATTATAACTAAAAAAGAGGCCAGAACGTAGCAATTGGTTCAAGTATACCGGATATTAAACACACACAAAGAAGTATATATCCTAAAGGGAATTGAATGATGAAGAAATAATTCGGATATTTATACGTTAATGGAGAAAAATACCGAACGATATATATTAAATCAATGTAGAGGAAAGCTCTAGAAATGATAAACTAAAGGGTATCAATAAACTGAAAAATATTGTAAAAATTGATAGCAACAAGAAAACTGTTTTAAATTTTGTAGAAAGTTTTCAAAAGAGGTAAGAACTTGAGTTTTATATCATCTTGACAAAATCGATGTGTACTTTGTTTAAATATTTTTATATGCAATTTCATGTAGATCAAGGCGTTTAACTCCATAATTCATAAAAAATGCGCACTTCTTGTAAAAGCCGTCATATTTGAGGATGCTCAAAACGTCATCATACGAATGGATTATATGAAGCGAGTAATAATTTCATATAGTATAGAAAGTAATCCGTGGTAGTTGCGTTCATCTGTAATGAAGTGAGAACTAATTCCATATAGTACAGAAAATAATCGATTCGTGTGATAATGTGATCAGACATTATTTGAAATTTATTCTGCACATTTTGTAAAAGGTTTTGTATCTGCAAGTTGAATTCATACAACAGTACTTATTATTATTATCCTGTAGATACGCACAAAGGCGGACGGAACGGCAGAGGGACAAACAAGCTTACATCGATTCAAGACACGTACCACAGGTGTTATGGGAGATAAAATGTATAAATTGAACATAGCACATAGTAAATAGTTCATTACCATATCTCTACTCGTGACAACCGTTTACATCCGTAATGGACCCTAAGACGAAGAAAGTCACGCCATCATCTCAAACATACGTTGCGAATATATTTATGTATACTCACTTGTCGGATTAATTTTTCGCTGATGTTGTGTTTCTGAACCTTTCTTATCCATAACTTTCATTTAGAATTTTGTCTCCGACCTAAATTTCACAAAGGTTTTTACAGTTCAAAAACTCAAATTAAAAACGAAAATTGATTGTTTCAACAAGTAGGTCATAAAAATGGGATGTTGCTATCGACATGGCAAACTCAATATTGGAAAAATTTCTAAACACTTTTTATGATTTGAAGATAAAGAAAAAATCGAAATAAAACTAGTAAGAAATTCACATTTAGAAGCGTGAACGTGTTTTATATATATACTCATTAAGTGAGAGGGAATTTCATATACACTAAGTACAATTGACATTTTAAAAAAACGGCTGTGGTAACGGACTGAATTTGCTTATTTCGGCACGACGTATATAAATTAAGGTTTAAGCGAATTACACTTCAGTTTTTGTAATTTTTGTATTCCTAATAATGTACGATTTACTCATTTATAAACTTCCTGCAGGTCCTAATAGTTTCGTCTAGATATTTGTATGTGTAAGCTTTTCAATAAATTCAGTAAGGAAAAGATCCAAGACAAATTTCAACCATTATTGTACTTGTATAGAAAACGTCTCTTAGCCTTCTACTAGACTTGTTCGACGCCTGTAGACGCTTACTTTTAAAATCAAAATTCCAATTTTAGCAAAATTTTATTAAGGATCTCGAAAATACAGCACTTGCAGTGAACTCAATTCGACGGACGTATAGGCTTGAATCGATTCAAAATTTTATGGCGATCAAGAATGTATATGCTGTGTGGGGTTTCTGAAGCTTTCTTCTGGGCGTTGTAAACGTTTAGAGTGATGCTTGTTATAAAAATCGTTATAAAAAAGTCGGAAACTAATTTAACAATTTGTGAACGAAAGATTTTCAAAGGTTTGTTTATAATTTTCGTTTTTTTTTTCGAGACTTCATAAAATTTTATACGCAGTTGGGTCGCTTTTAGAGACAAACTCAGCTAATTTTCAAACGTGATCTATAGAACCCGTATCTTTTAAAAAGACTGTCAAACACCAGCTTCGCCGAACTTTACAAAATTACAAAACCTTAAATTGAAAACCAGCGACGGATGGGTTCTCTCCACTCAAAACGCAAGTTTAATAAATATCGTAATTAAATAGAAAAAGAAACGCTTGTTTACAACAATAAACGGCTTCTAACCTAAAAGATTGCAATGGCAATAAAACTTTACTATGGGAAATCAAATTAGATATTAAAAGAACCAGCTCGAAAAGATAAGCATGACTTATATGTTAGCTACACTAAGTTCCTCTTCTTGAATATACCTTAGAGATTCTGCCGGCTGGAAGGAAAATTGTAGAAACTGACGGAACACTTTTATTAGATCCATTAAGCGCTTTGAAGCCAGTGATCGCTCAGAAAGGTAAATAAGCAAAAATCAAACAGACGCATGGCTGAATAGAAATAGAAGTGATAAATGGAAATTTTGAAAACTTCAGTTGTTGTATCTTGGAAAGATGGCAGAAAAGTATTAAGTGAAACGAAATGTGCTCACTTGAAATTAAGTAGGATTTCTTGTGTTTGGAATTTACTCGAATTCAATCGTTGACTCAGTGTGCCCTTTATAAGTATTCTAGTGCTTGCTTCCATATTTTCAGGGCAGCTGGACTAATATTCTGAGAAATATCGTAGAAACTTCACAATTTCAAGGAAACATGAAATGGATTTTCTGTCTTTTTAGTGTCTTGGATTCTAATCCTAAATTCCGAAACTTAAAAAAAAATTTGAAATTTGTGGCCATTTGTTCAACAAGGAACATTTCTTATTATAACATCGTGCAGTGGACTACAATTTAGAAGAAAAAAAGCAACAAAAAATAAAATAAAAACCAATTGCAAAATTTTTATGTTATTTATGTTATGTTTATGTTTTACTTGTGTGTTGCTTCGTACCTTTTATAACTTTTGCAAAACGATTGTCGGAACATTTGAGGAGCAAGAGCGACTCGTTCAGCTTCAGTCTTCAAGCAATTATATAGATTTCTAGACCTTCCTATGGAAAGTCATAAAGGATTTGGAACAACAGGTTAAAACGGTATATTCTTCTTTTATTACTATTGGCTTTATTGTAGTATCTTTCAGTGTAATTCTTCTTGACTCACGGGTCAATGTGTGGATAGTAATTATTTGATCCTGTTAAGTCAATCATCAAAGTTCAAGAGCTGTAACATACGTTCACCGATTAATTGTGTGCGTAGAATTTGACGAAATTCGCTTTGCAATTACTGATGAAGAAAAGACGAAGACTGGCTAGGGGAAAGACAAATCACTAAAAAAAAATCTCTAAAGGAAAAAAAAAATTCATTTTTTGAAACTGGAAGTTAGTGAAGAAACTTTTTAAATTCCCTTATTGTGCGTTAGTGTATGTGAAAGTGAGAAAGATGCAGAAAGAAAGTTCACCTTTACGGAGAGCACCGCAAAATGTCGCAAAGTATAAAATGAGACAGATCAACATTTTATAGGGTTTTCAAAACAGGAAGTATACGAGAAGTTGTCCGCGAAGTTGGTCACGAGGAATTGCAAAGAAAAGTATACTATGTAGACGATGCCGGCGAATGGGTTCGTGATATTGTCGATACTGTCGAGCTAACTATTTCAATGTCACGTTATAAGTGTGTTGTTCAGGTAATAATGAGCCAACACGTGGGAGCTAATTGCTATTGCTTTGCCAAACGTTGCTGGGATGTTGAATCTAAATCGGATACATCGATACGTCGTCCATTATATTTGAGAGGCAGATTGGGCGGTAGTTTGATGGAACAGATAAGTTTTTATTTATTTTATTATGGAATATGAGTAAGGAATCCTTGCTAGTTTATTGCTTCTGTCATTGATATCCCGAGGAATTATTTTGGACTATTGTTCAAAGCTGAGGGTTTTTGATCTTCTTAGTTCTTTCCCGAAATTGAGCGTTAACTTTTTTGTATAAAAATATTTTGACATGATCGGAACATATTTTAAAAAGTTGCCATTTTCATTCTGGTTAGCACGGTTAGCTTGCGTTTCTATCAAGGAAGCAATGCACGTTTAGTATGGTTCTTAGATTGAGGAAGAAAGAAATGTGCAACATTCCCGATAGCTTCAGTGATAATAGCGTCATCGTGGTTCCAGTTACAGTTGAAAGCTCACTATTTAGAGTATCTTCGGCCAGTTGAGAGGGCTTATCCACTCAACTTTTTCCAGAGGAAGTCGCGCTTATGTTTGTCGATTATCAGAAGTTTATGAGAGCTTTATATTGATAACGATTGGAAAGTAGTCACCGGGAAGGTTTAACGCAATAAAAGGAAGAAGTGATGGAGACCAACATATTAAGTCGATATGAGAAAATGTATGACGGGTTGATAAGCACGTTGGACTTCCTTCATTTAAAACCTAAAAATGGCTTTGAATGAGCTAATTTTCGATGACAATGAGGTTCAAGTCTCCAGTAACTATCGTTGGGAGAGAAAGTGTGAAGAACAAGTTACGAAGTTCTTGCTCTGAAAATTATTGCGGAGGGGGAATTTAAAGTGTTTCGTTTAACTCTATGTCAATAGTTTCTCTTATTTTCTTTCACGTTTCTTAACCCGTTTTTTACAAATATTTCTGAATATCAACAGTCAATGTTGGATGAGATAACCCGAGTCTCCTAACAGTCATTTTTCACTAGACTCCTTGCATGCTTGCATTAGATGCGTGCGAACATCTGAGGTTCTCTATATGAGTAAGATATGCATTAATGTACAAAAATTTGTCTTTATAAATACAAGTCATTCAATCACACAAATCATATAAAAGTAAATAAGACGTATCTTTACTTTAAAATGATATATCGCTTTGACAATTAAGTTATAATATCTTGCATCCGTAAACAGTTGTGGCAAGGCGTTAGGTTTAGTTTTTGACCATATAATTAAAAATGAATGTGTCTTCGCGGCTACCGATAACCTAACCAAAAATTCTATTCCTCCAAAAATTCTATTCTATTCTATTCTAATGTTGATCTGTCTCTGTGTTTTATACTTTGCGACATTTTGCGGTGCTCTCCGTAAAGCTGAACTTTCTTTCTGCATCTTTCTCACTTTCACATACACTAACGCACAATAAGGGAATTTAAAAAGTTTCTTCACTAACTTCCAGTTTCAAAAAATGAATTTTTTTTTTCATTTAGAGATTTTTTTTAGTGATTTGTCTTTTTATTCATTCAATATTTTGATTTTTACATATATACATCTTTTATTGTCTATTAAAAATCTTCACAACAACTTTTGTAACTTTTGTAACAACTGACAATGAGGACAACGAAAATTAATTTCCAAATTTCAAGCAAGTTTCCAATAGTTTTCATTAATTTCTTCTGTTAGGATTATATATCCAATTTATAAAATTATAAATTTAACAACTAACAAATTGTACATAACATTGTTGCGCATTCTTCCTTACAGTTTCATAAACTGTCTTTGTCCTTGCAAATTAATTTGTATTTTGTAATTATCATTAACAATAACAATAACTTTCAAAAGTGCTTTTTCTTTCTTTTTTCTTTAAGTTCTTCATTAAATCTTTCCCCTGAAGTTGGTTACAGATTTCTTTCTTTGCAAATGTCGATCCTCTCTATTCGAATGAAATTAGCAAGCTCCCCTATTACAGGGTTGTGTCTGTAACAACTCCTACAACCACATGTTACAAATCCTTCATACACATTGTACTTATCTTAAGAAGGGAAGAGCTGAGCACAAGCGAACAAAATGAAATCTCGATACACTCTCCATCTGAAATGTGCGTTAAAACTTTCCATTTTGTACCTGTTTTAGTTTATGAGTAATCAGCGAGAGAGCAAATTTCTTTGCTTCTAGATATAAACTTTTTCTCAGTTTGCGTCGTATGGACAACGGACCGATTTGATTCATTTTCCACATCAACCTGCACGAACTTTAACACAGATTGAGAACAGATGGCTTTGAAGTTTTAATTAGTTTTCTAAAAAACATACATATCTTGAAAGAAGAGAAAAAAAACAAATGCATTTTATTTCTAAAGTCGGAGAAAGAAAGAAATTTCAACATTGAAGTAATGAAGTTGGTGAAAAGAAAACTGATTTTCCTGACTATGGCTGGTTTGGTGGGATTCTCTTTGATTATTTCATTTTGGTTATTGCGTATACAAGAGGAAGATTATATGATATTCAAGCGCTTTGTTTTGAAAAGACGACAATCGAGTTCGCGCAGGAATTTCATAGATAATCGGGGTGCGAAGTTCCACATCAAGCAACATGGCCAATATTGGATTTTATACAACTACATAGTAGCTAAAAATTTTTATGTAGGCAATGAAAGCGTCTCTTTATCACTACATGGTGAATATACAGACTTAGAAGCATTGAACGCTTTAGTCCGAAGGTGAATGAACGGATAAATCCAATATTAAAATTGAAAGAACTAAGAAGTGTTTCTATTTAGATGGCACGGTCCTATTAGTCTGACCCTATTCGTGAATGGCGATGATTTTCGACGAGCCGAAAATATTATTTTATACATGACGAAATGTACGGTGTTTGGCAGCGAAATACTATCGTTTGTCACTTTCAATTTTATGATGCATGAAGATCATGTATGGGGCAATATTCCAAAATCCGAAAAAGATTTCATGTCACGAATTATTGATTGCATGAGTTCACCATTCAATTTGTATAATGAAACTTATCGTCATCAAAAGGCATTAATTTATCCCTCGAATATGGCCAGAAATGTTGCCCGTCGAACTGTATCCACGTATTATGTTTTATCACTGGACATGAACTATTTACCGAGTGCGAAATTTATTAAGAACTTCCTGAAAATGACATACGACCTCGATTTAGATAATCCTTTCAATACGTAAGTGCCTTTATCTTTATCACAATTGAGAAAATTCGGTTGACTTCTTCTCCTGTCTAGCGTCTATGCCTTGACAGTTTTCAATGCGCCTATGCCTAAGATAGTTGTACCCGAGACTAAAGAAGAGTTATTGCAATATTACAAAAAAAATAAGCTATATTTAAGCGACGAGTCAGGGCGAATTCCATACATTAAAACTTGGCTAAAATCATCAAATGAACTAAAAACGCTCTCAATATTGCACATACGGAAACTTGAAGCTGGTTGGTTTCCCTGGTATGTTAGCGCCAACGAATACGAACCTTTTGCTGATGATAGACTTCATCACGAATCCTTCATCGATCGTTCGTCCCATGTAAGACGAAATATTTCTTTGCTTTAAATCACATTTATCTGTGTTGAGAAAACTGTTTTATAATATATTTTTCAGATTGATTTGCTGGAAGCCTTGGGTTACGATTTCGCTGTGACTGATAACGCTTTCTTGTTGCATCTTCCCTCACTGAATATGACCTCAAATGACAGTATCTTCTTTCAGAACACAAGAAATGTTACCAATTTACAATACCATCGAAAATTACTAACATTAAGAAACTTTCTAATGAAATTTATATGAGAAAGGCTCTCTGCGAACATTCTTTGTTTTGGTTTTTATATTCCCTTTTTATCGATAATATTTCAACTCTTCCGTTAAATCTGATTATAAAAAATGTAATGACTTGCCTTTCTTGGATGAAACCCTTTCCCTGATATATAGCAAAAGGGGAGAGGGCGGGAGCGGGGGCGGGGGCTTTGGATGTCTACTCATCTGAAAAACAAATGTCCCCAATTGAAGGCACAACGGAATGAACACAAAGGTTGATTCGAAAAATTACAACGGATAATGTTGTGTGTTCTTCGCTTTATTCAAATTTCCTTGTAGTTATTCTTCGTGCCATCCTGGTGATTTCCAAAACGAGTTCAACAAATTTGAAATCCAAAGGAGATCCAATTCAAGTTTATATCCTTCCATTGACAACAAAGGAGTTGTGCGAATTGGAGGAGGATTGCGCAAATCGACCTAAGCTCCCAACGCACCTTCCATACAACGATTTCTCGTTACTTAAGATAGTAAATAGTGAAAACAAATAGTGCAGTCTGCAAGCATTGTTAGGAGTAATAAAGCCGAGATTCTGCTCAACAAAAAAAGACAACAGCACACTACCTATAATGGAATAAGGCTCGTCTTAAATTGTGTCAGCAGATAATGGGGAATCTTCTAAACGCAAAACTTATATCTGCAAGGCCTTTCATCAGTATAGCCGTTGTTCACCCTGGTACACTGTTGATGTATTATAAATTAGAGGAAAGCGGGCAATAAAGGCATAAGTTGCAGAGTTCTGCTGCTTTGCTACAAAGGCAATTCAAAGGCATATCAGCTGAAGCCTTCATAAAAACCGTTCATCACCTCAAGAATTCGCTAGCAGAACTTTTTGATATAATCTGCTCTGAAAATGAGAAAAAAATCTATAGCTTGAACATGCCGCTCAAAGAGAGTGCAGATCCACTTTAGCCACCTCAGGTAGATAATGCAGCCTAAGACACTTCGCTCTTGTGGAGATAGAAACTCATTTTTCAATCAAAATATGAATTCTAAAGCCTTTTTGATAATGAGCTACAAGATTGGCATAAATGGAAGAAAACACCCCCCATATCAAATCAGAATACATGATTACCATTAAAGAGGACAACACTTCTACCATGAAATAGCGATTGTTATGAATAATAAATGTGTATAAAAGAAATAATGGATCTATCTGACTTGCTAAGGTGAAGACCGCATCTGCAATTTTGAAACGTTCAGTACGCGGTCTTGCATTGTTTCCCATTGAGAAAATCCAGAAACTAATTCAAAACAAGCGCAAGCTACTCCTACTCATAAACATCAATGGACATATTCAATATTATGAACTGCGCAAGCAACAGTAATGTGCGAGAAAGATATGTTGCCATTAAGTTTAGAAAGTTCTGGTTTATTAATCACTACGCCAGACTGTATCGTTAAACATGTCTTTGTCTGTATGTCAGACCAACAACCAATATCAACTCCGCTGATCTCGTCTTGCGCGAGTCTTAGAAATATTTCGGAATTGTCACATAAAATTCTGAAATTCGACATAACTTGAGCTCAAAACGTGGTGTTAGTAGCGCACACTCCGCGTTAATAACCAGCGTGGCAGCCGCCATCACTATTTCAGGCGAAAATTGTCTTACGCAAAAAATCCAGAGTTATTCAGATAACAGGTATATCACAACATGAACCATTCGATCAGTACCCTTAGTATGCAACAATGAACCAACGTGCATACCAACTCCTGACCAGAGCTTCAAAACTCAAGTTTAGAAGATGACCCAGATGACCAACACTTTCAAATTTAGTTGCCCCTTAGTCAATGAAGAAGTGAAGAATGTGCGATATTTAATCGATAATTTTGTTACGGAAATACCAAATCCAGTTCATGCTAACTAATTGATTTTTTCCCAGTAATAAATTCCCTAGAGAGGGAAAACCAAAGTGCACATTCGCGGCGCGTCATGCAGCTGCCGGTTGAGGAAAGCGATTAGCGGAAAAGCAGGTTAACGGATTAAAAATGAAGCCATGAAGTTAAGTAATAGTAACATGCTTGTAAAATATATATATATATATAAATAGATTATTTGCGGAAGCAGATTCAGGCGTACCAGAACATTTGAGTAAAAAAAGAATATTTGAGTGGAGCAGCCGAGAATATTGCCAAAAATGAATTGTGAATAAACCTACTTTTAAAGAAAATAAGTTGTAAATAAAAGAATTTTGAAGTGTGTTTCTCTTGAAAAGGATGACCACGACCTAGTGCTACGAGTCCTATCTTAGAAAAGCGAAATTCGTAACAATATGCACACTTTTTTTGTCACACTTATGTAAATATTTACTATCTTGTTTTGGACGAGAACGAACTGAACTTGCAGATCGCGTATGCTAACCTATTTTGCCCAGTAAGCATTTCAATTCTTATCTTTCGCCATACAGTCTCCGTTGTTTTCGTAGAAAGCAAAATAACTTATTTGCCATAAATAACTATATTATTCAATGAGCTAATATTGCATAAAATTCTCACACTTTGTCAGTTGTTCTGTTGAAATTACATTGATTATTTGTGTTCGAATGTTCACAAATACCTTTTAGATACAAGTATTAAAAAGGTAAGCACCTTGTCAAACTAATTGGTGTCATTCGCAGGAGACGTTTGAATTAGTAAACACTTCTTTCTCAATGTTTGCCTTTCTTCATATGGCATGAAAAATATAATTAAAAATTTTTTAAAAAGTAACCCCCATAGTCGAGAAGATGATACTCGTGATTGCCACGGGCTCAAAGTTCTGTGCAGTACACCATACTTTATAAGTAAATATATCGATAGTCACGCTTGTTTCAGTTAAGTCTGAAAATCTTGTGTACTGTTTACTTTTAACTTTAATACTGCGTCTCATTTGGTACAAGGCCATAGCGCAATCCTTACGTCTAGATTCGCTTGTTAGCTAGTACTTTAGTCCCAAAAATAGTAAAGAAATGTATAATGTTGTAATTAAAGCTTTTCATACTAACAACGTGTAAAACCGCATGTCACGTTACATATGTTCGTATTATTTAAAAAATGTGATTGTCAAATTAAAAAAATCTTTGTTTACCAAAATCCCCGGTATATATATGTATATAAACTTAAATATATAATATATAATGAATGTATATGTATATATAATATAAGTGTATATATATATATATATATATATATTATAATGCTTATTTTATTTTTTTATTAAAATTTATTAAACAAAAATCGATAATAATTATTTATATTAAAAAAGAAGTGTGAAAATCGACATAATAATTATTTATATCAAAAATCGATAATAATTATTTTTATTAAAAAAGAAGTGTGAAAATCGTATGAAATAATTCATCATATATATGCATATACTTACAATATATACTTATATATAGGGGTACGAGTACGTATTCATAAATGTGTTTATACATATACACATATATATATATATATAAATATTATAACTTTCATTTAATTCCTCTTAAAGCATTTATTAACAATTATTAAATAATGAGCGATAATAATTGTATATTGTTTTATGTAAATATGAAAATTATATGAAATAAATGATTAGTGAATGTTCGCTTTATATGAGAAAATTCTTTGGGGCAGCGAAAAATTTTCAAATATTTTTAAAAAATCGAAATAAGCGGTTAGTGTAAAAATTTTTGCTTATAATAAAAATAGACATGCAA